>JALAZF010000175.1:11200000-11744334 GCA_022829125.1 Lathyrus tuberosus | reverse complement strand
CTCTCTCTCTCTCTCTCTCTCTATCTCTCTCTCTCTCTCTCTCTCTCTCCTCTCTCTCTCTCTCTCTGTGCATCAATGGAAGTTCATCGTTGAACTCCCACAATATAAACAACAACTCACTCAATATGATCCAACCGTCGTCCATATCTTTACTCAATATGATCCAACCGTCGTCCATATCTTTTGTGGTTAAACCTGTTTTTTTCTCTTATGAAGTTTTGGTAAACTCTAAACAAAACCTACAATGTATTTGTTAAAATGAGATTAAAAATAAAATATTTTTTTGTAGAGATCACTCAATATTATAATGATAGAGTTAATTGTCTAAGGTCTTTAAATCTTTTCATAGAAGGTGATGGATATTGCTCACTTTGATATTGGATGTGACTAATATCTTTAATGAAATTACAATTTATAGAAGAAAAATAATATGGTTCAAAATTCTCCAAATCCCATGACTTGGATAAATATCATTTTTCCAAGTCTTCCATTATAAATTATGTAATATTCATATTGTTTTAATTATTAGGAAAAGTCAATTCATCTCTATAACATTGTCTTCTTTCCTAATTTGATTTTATCAACTTATTAGATTCATTTGTCGTAATGATCCCACTAGAGTTTTTTTAGTTAGATACTAGCGTTTTTTGGTTGTATTGGTGTAATGATCCCACTCTTTTTCTTGTATAGTTTAGTTGTTGGTTTGGTTGGTTGTAGGTTGTTTTGTTGGGAGGTTTTCCTTTTCCTCTTCATTGTTTGTATATGGGTTAAGCACCCCTAGTGCTTTTTATAATCCATTTTTCTTATAAAAAAAAAAGGCCTATTTTCTTGCATCAGTTAAGAATCAAGATCGAATAAATACATAATATTAAATAAGATCCAATCCAAACCAAACTAAATAAAAATTACAAATTGATCCAATAATGAAAAATTGCAAAAAAATAAAATATTCAATATGAATATTGTTTTGTAAAAAGTGTTCGGGTTAAATTTAAGTTTGGATTAAATTTTTAAATCTAATTCAAACTATATGCATATATTTTAATACTTACTTATTGGATACTAATATGAGATATTACTTTATTTCTTTTTTAATTTATACTTTTAAAAAAAATACTATATTAAAATTTTATTTAATATATTTATTGTTATTATCTCATATGTTTCAGCATAATCGATAATTAAACGTATAATATTTCATTTGCTCCCATGTCCCCCACTCGTAATAATTTGTGTAGAATGAACCGAGCATGCTTTAGTTACATGAAAAAGAGTTAGTTTTGTTGACAAAATGAGTGTATGAGTTTAATAAAAAAATAATTATAATTTCATTCTATTGAATATATAACTTCTAAAACTTGATTTTTTTAATACAACTTTCAAAAAAACAATATCCCTGATTTCATGTTTAAAAATTATTGAAAAAAATCAACTAATTCAAAATGATTCATTTTGGCAAATAGATATATCCAAAAGAAAGGAACTTTTCTTTAAATTATATAAAAATAATGTTAGAATATTTGAAAATTTAAATATTATTTAATTATTATATTTCAATAATTATTATGACATATATATTTTAATTATATTAGCTATTTATCAAATTAAGAATCTTAATTATTAAGTTGTCAAATATTTTATTGTGATATATATTATAAATTAAGTGGTCATCATATTTGTATTTTATATATATATATATATATATATATATATATATATATATATATATATATATATATATATATATATATATATATTTGAAATTCACAATAAATATTTTATTGTGATATATATTATAAATTACTTCCACTAAAATTTAATATTTATCTGATTTGAAATTATACATTTATGATTATGTCATTTTAGTTTATTGTTATTAAGTTTTATATAATAAAAATTTTTTAATCATGCAATTTATATTAATTTATAAAACTTATGTTTTAGTGCGAATTTGTTCTCACATTAAGGACTTTCAAGAAATATTGTTATTATTAAATGATATCCTAAGTGAATACAACTTACATTTGTGGGTAGTGTCTTTTAAATTTAAGACTCTTCCCATTAAAATTATTAAAATGTTTAGAATTTTTTATTGAGTTAATTGAAGCAACATGTTGCAAAAGTAACATTTGTTTTGTAAATTTGATTCAACTGGAATTACAAAAGATGCAGTGTGTAATTGTTCATGCGAACTGTTATGATCGGGTAAAATGAAGACACAGTTTGGCCGAACAATTGCATATCTGTGATGGTAAATATGTAGTAGTTATTTATTTAATCCATATGGGTAATGATTGATGTCAAAGACTGTTAGAACACAAGCGTTGTGATGAACACACAGTTAATGCGCATCAAGATTGTAGTTGCAAGATGAAAGTAATAGCACACACACACTCTAATGTTTAGACATCTTGGAAGAGAAGAAGAGAGAATAGAGATGATTCTCATTAATTCATATTTTCACATTACAAAGTGTTATTTATATGTGTTACACAATAGCTTGCTAATCAAGTCATCCATACACAAGGTAACTAACTAACAACCAATTTGTAACAAACTACTAACTAACTAGTACACATAAGAGTTATGAATTAAAACTCAACACCCCCCTTAATTCATAACTGTTGAACACTTATAACACCAAGTTTCTTTCTTAACAACTCAAATCTGTCGAGCTTTAGAGCCTTTGTAAAACCATCTACCAGCTGCATTTCAGATGGACAATATTGCACTTCAATCATTCCATTGTTCACTTGCTCTCTAATGAAATGAAACCTTGTATCGATGTGTTTACTTCTGACATGTGAGATTTGATTTTTAGTAAGGCTAATAGCTGACTTGTTATCAATTCTGAGTACCAAAGGCTTCATCACTTCACACCTCAGTTCCTTCATCACTGAATCCAACCACATTGTTTGACAAGTTGCAAATGTTACTACAATATATTCTTCCTCACAAGATGAAAGTGCAGTCACAGGTTGCTTCTTTGTACACCATGATATATCTGCTTCATTGAACTTGAAAACATAGCCAGAGGTACTTCTTCTAACTGTGATGTCTCCACATCAATCACTATCTGAGTATCCATTGAGTTCACTTCTTTCACCTTTGCTTCCATTTGGGAATAGCAGACCAAACTCCTTTGTGCCTTTTATATACCTAAGTATCCCTTTAGCAGCTATCAAGTAATTCTTCCTTGGATCATCACTAGTGCAAAGTGACGAATATAATTTTAAATTTTACACCCGTTATACGAAAAATGGGTGTAAATAAGAAACACAGTGGTAAATTTGTAAATAAAATATCATTTTTAAGTATTGGTACGTGACAATAGACACCTTATTTTAAAAAAAATGGTGTAATTTAAAAATATTATTATAATAAATTAAAATCATTATTATAGTCAAATCTTTATTACTCCCGTTAAAGGTAAAACGGGTGTAAATTTAGATTGACTGAAAAAATTATTTATTTTAATAACTCTAAATATTAATCTTAAACACTTTTTTTTTGAATCAAAAGAAATATGTATTAATTCAAAAACCAAGTACAAGAGCAAGGCGATCACACCGGATCCAGCCAAACAAAAAAGACAAAAAAATCAAAGGGAGACTAGAACTAAATCATAAGATTAGCGATATGAGGTCTAAGTCTCTCACTATACCACCCCCTATAGACAATAGTGTCAATAATGTTATCCGCTATTTTAGATTTATCTACACGAGTACGAAAACAAACGTCATTCCGGAATCGCCACACACCGTAGATGGTTTCCGTAACGGCAAGCCAGAGGATGGAGGCCCTCCAACCCTTCCCATTGCAATGCTTTTGTATCCAAAGAAGTTCATTAGCCCACTGACTAAGAATACAAGTAATTTGAAGCCAAGCCAAAACCTGCATCCAGATACTCCTAGTCTCACTGCAATCAAAAAATAGGTGGTCCAAGGTTTCATCACACTCACAGAAACAACAAGTTTTAACATCAAGTAAGCCAAAATTATGGAGCCTAGTCTTGGTGGGGAGTCTTCCATGGCAAGCCTGCCAAAGCGTCATCACCGCACGCGGTCTAGCAATATTACCATAGATAATTTTGCTCCAAGCCACTTTATCTTCAATCCCACATCTCAACTTCAAATAAACATGCTTAGAGGTGAACTTACTGAAATTGAAAAGGTCTAGTCCCAGGTTTTGTAGCAAAACCAGGTTTTCCCGCTGCTGGAGAACAGAATTGAATACGGGAGAGAATCCGACTTTAGAAGGCACATCCATAACATCACAACCCTTGGTATAATAAGTATGAATCCATCTAACCCAAAGGTTATCAGTTTTCATACTAATGTTCCAAAGCAATTTAAGCATTGTAGTTTGATTTCAAGTACCCAGATCAATGATATTAAGGCCACCAAGCTTCTTTGGGCTACAAACGGTTTTCCACGAAATAGGACTTTTCCTACTAATATCGGCCTTACCAGTCCAGAGGAAGGACCGAAGAACAACATCAATTTTGTGAATGACAGCCTTAGGAAGAGGCAGGCACTGCATCCAGAAATTGACCACCGCAAAAGAGATAGATTTAATAAGTTGTACCCTACCAGCATAACTCAATAAATGGCTACTCCAATGCCTGATTCTACCCACAATTTTATCAACAAGAGGCATGTAATGATGGACACTCAGGCGCTTACAAGTCAGAGGAATAACTAAATATCTGAAGGGGAAAGTACCCTGCTCAAACTTGGTTAGACCGAGAATGTGCAATTTAGTAGCATCATCAACTCTACCCAGATACACTTTACATTTCAAAGGGTTTATGGACAGACCCGTGGAATTGGAGAAGACGGAAAAAGTATCCAATAGCATATCAACAGATCTAGCATCACCCCTAGAAAAAAGAAGGACATCGTCAGCAAAAGTTAGATTTGTGAGACAGAGCTTTTCGCATTTAGCATGGTGATTGAAATCTGGATCCTTTTGCATTTTATGGAGAAGCCGGTTGAGATATTCCATAGTGAGAACGAACAGCAAAGGCGACAGGGGGTCACCCTGACGAAGCCCTCTCTTAGCCTGCAAAATAGGAGTGTATGAACCATTCACATTGAAACGAAAAGAAACTGTAGTAACAGTCTTCATAATCCAACTGATAAAAGGAGCAGGAATACCAAAATTCATTAGGATGCACTCCAAAGCCTTCCAGTCAAGCATATCATATGCTTTTTGGAGGTCCAATTGAAGCATGCACTTAGGGGTACCACCTCCCCTAGAATAACCTATAAGAGGCTCTTGGGCAAGAAGCGTATGATTGTGTAATTGCTGCCCCGGAACGAAAGCAGCCTAATTTTTACCCACAATATAGCCAATAATTTTACTCAACCTAGAGGTAAGAATCTTAGAGATAATCTTGTAGAAAGTAGTACAGCCAGCAATCGGACGATAGTCCTTCATAGTAGTAGCTCTTTCACTCTTTGGGATGAGGGTAACCAACGTACAGTTGAAGGCTTTAAATAAACGACCCTCATAAAAAAAATCAAGCACTGCAGTGAGCACGTCTTCCCTAATAATATGCCAGCAAGATTTAAAAAATTTGGCACCAAAACCGTCGATACCCGGAGATTTCAGATCGCCAATACCATTGAGAGCAGCGAGTATTTCAGGCTCAGTAACGGGAAGGGTGAGACTGACCCTTTGATCCACAGTCAGGTGAGGGCCCTCCCTCATGGCAGTCACATCAATAAAAGTGAGATTGCCGACATTCTGGCCCATCAAGCTTTTGTAGTAATCCAGGACTTCAGCTTCTAAATCAGCCTAGTTAGTGATACGGGAACCATCCGTGGCAGTCAAAGAGGTAATTCTAGTAGCATGGTGCTTTGCTTTGAGAGAAGCATGGAAAAAAGAGTTGTTACCATCTCCCAGCTTAAGCCACTCTATTTTAGTTTTCTGCCTAAGGACTTTTTCCTCCAACTCATTGAGGTTAATGAGATCCTCAGTGAGTTTCTTTATAGCCCTGAGATTCAGATCATTATACCTATCCTGCACCAAATCTTGTTGAGCAATGTTGAGAGCAGATCTTGTGGTAAGAATGTCTTTGTGAATACCATACATAGGCTTGCTAAACTTACTCAGTACAGGTTGCAATCTTTTCAATCTATTCCAAAGCACTTCCATGGGATTACCTTCAATGGGAAAACACCAATTAGTACTCACAGCAGCAGTGAACCCTTCCATATCAGTAACACAGTTTAGGAATTTAAAGTGTCTGATTTTCCTGGTATTATCAGACTGGCCCTTAAGGAGCAAAAGGGCGTGATCGGAAACACTAGGGGAAGGATGCTAAGGGTGAAATCCAAGTGGGATTGAAACCAATCAACATTAGCCAAGACCCTATCAATTCTTGAAAAAATCGTACCGGTGGTGTGTTTGTTTGACTAAGTATAGTAATCACCCAAGCTATCCATCTCATACAGGCCAGTTGACTGCATCATAGCAACCAAATCAGAATACTCAGCTTCTGTCATAATTCTCCCACCAATCCTGTCTTGAGAAGTAATGACATTATTAAAGTCGCCCATCAAACACCAAACACCATGATACTGGTTATGAATGCGAGCAATATCCTTCCATAAAATTCTCCTCTGATCTAGGGTGTTCATAGCGTAAATGGCAGCTAACCAGTACAAAAAGTTACCCGCAAGGTCGTACACTCCACAATGAACAAGCTGACTAGTAGTATGCATCGGTTTGACATCAATACAAGCATTGTTGTAGGCAATCCAAATACGACCATTCACGTGATTAGCATAGTTGTCAGTAAACATACCTTTGAACTTGAGCATGCTCCTAACATGGATCATATTTTCCTTCTTCACTCTAGTTTCCAAAAGAATAGCAATTTGAGGGTTAAGCTCAAGGAGACGGGAGCTAATCTCCCTAAGCTTACCCTTTTTATTCAGCCCCCTTACGTTCCACGACGTAATCATGTACCCATGTCGTGGAACACAAGAGGATCATTCTCAATCCCAAGTGCTGCAAACCCATTGGTACATGGAACCCTTGATGGTGTTGTATCTTGTTGAACTCCTTTCCCATTGTCTCTTCCAGAACTACGAGCCTGTGTCCAATCATCTTTAGATTCCTCTGGTTTAGTGTTTGAACTTGATGGCTTAGCCACAATCCCCTCAGGTGGTTTAGCCACAATCCCCTCAGGTGGCTTAGGGCGAGGTCTCCATTGAACCTTTGGTTTGCTAACGACACAGTTGTGGCCAACCTTTTGACATTTATCGCAAAAAAACCGGCTTCCATTCATATTCAACCCGCTGGATCAGTTTCTTCCCTTCAGCATCTTTGATGATAATTTCATTTTTCAACTTCTGCGTTACATTCACTTCCACAAGGATCCTTGCGTACGAAACTCGAAGCTTGTTCACGGTGCATTCATCAGTGAGAAGGGGTGTTCCTAAGGCACTCCCGATTTTACTCAAGCTTTTTTGGCCCCAAAGATGGAGGGGTAGGTGTGGCAATTTAATCCAGATAGGTAAAGCTCTCAACATATCTTCTTTGAGGTTGAACTCCGGCTTCCACTCCCTGAGTAACATAGGCAGATTACGAATAGTATATGGCCCATTAAACATCACCTGGTCCATATCCCTGTGCGTACGAAACTTGAGTAAGAAATAGCCGTCGTCATGATAAAACATGTCAGGGAGCTGGACAAAGTTCCATGTCTTGGTCATGAACACCTTAACGGCATTCATACTGACCTCCCCGCCGAGAACATACATAATGAGTGTCGAATCCCAAAATTTAATTTCAGATTCTATGTCTTCCTCCTCTATCTCAATTTCAATTTCACCAGCAACAATTTTGGGGGCGACGAAGCCAATGATCATTCCCTTTGCTGGATTTCTATTATTAGATAGAACATCAGCCCATAGTTTCCTTGGTACTTCCGCCTCAGAAGATTGTTCTAGGGTTCCTTCATCTTCGTGAATAGAAGCTGAGGTCACATTTTCTTTTGGGGTTTCTCTGGTCACAATTTCTTTTGGGGGTTCAATAGTTGCGATTTCTTTTGGCTTTTCAATGGTAGTGGCTTTAACAGTGGTGGGTTTGCTTGTAGTGCCTATCGTCTCAGGTGTAATGTGGTTTGTCGGAGATTCGGGCACCGTCCGTTTCGGCCGCCCCCTTCCTCGGCTCCCCATGGTTTTGAAAAAAATTGCTCTTAATCTTAAACACATTAATAAACCACAATATATTTTATTAAGTGTTAATTGAGTAAGTAAGTGAATTAATGAGTGTACATTTATTAAATTAATATTTTATAAACAAAATAATTAAAAACCACAACAAATATTGCATCGATTAGAAAGCCTTTTCCCCAGGCCAACACATATCGAAGTCAGTTTCTTTCTCTCACAATGCTTCAAAACTCAACATTCAAGATCTCACACTGTAATTCTTCATCTACCATAATCGGTGCGAGATTTTCATTCTCACTTTTGCATCTCTCTTCCTTTAATTTCTCTCTATTTTCTTTCTTTAAGAAAATAACAACGTTGTGTTCTTTTTCTCAATTAGGTCACACTCATAACCTGCAATCATGAAGCTCGATACAACTGGTCTCCAATCGTTTCCTTCAATGATTTCACACGGAAACAGCGTCGCCGGAGAAACCTCTGCACCTCCATCCTTATGCACTTCCACTTTTCCAACGATGTGACTACTTTTTTGTTTGTCCAATTTTACGATTTTGAAAGTCTTCATGGAAAAAATCATAATAAATAAAATTAGGGTTGAAGCAGAAAATAAGTAGGTTGTAGAAAAAACGTTAAAGCTTTAAGGTTTTATATGATTTTTTTTTTGTGTTTTGGGGTTTTGCTAGTTCGATGGTTTCCTTAAAGAAGTTATTCAGATGGTGAAGCCTGCGACGGGTACTATGACTCTTGCTTTCATATTTAAGGAAGGTGTCATGGTAGCTGTTGATCCTCGTGCCAGTATGGGAGGATATATATGTGAGTGTTTATCAACTCTTATCTAATGTTTTCTACTCTTTTTTTTTCTATATGTTTAATTAACTGGAATTTTCAGGCTATGATATATAGTGTTTTCAGGCTGTTCATATCAGACAGCCACTGTAGAAGTGCCACAAGATTGTTGCAGCTTGAAATTGACAAGTATTGTAATGTATTCAAAGACCCTTGAAGCCAATGAGGCAAGTTCACCAACTGCGGCATAGATACAATAATTAGAACCTTCAATCTCATGCTGGAGTTTTGTTCCTCATGTCCCTCTGACAACTGCAACTTTTCACAGCTGTCAACTAGCAATGTCTCTAATGCAGGAAAATGTTCAATATCAAGTGGCAAATACTTTAGACTTCTACAATTAACAATACACAATACTTTGAGGGTAGGAAGTTTTATCCTTCCAAATAATGACTCTAGATTGCTGCAAAACTCGATTCTGAGAGTCTGAAGAGAACTCAAGTTTGCAATCTCATCCTCTGGCAAAATGCGCTGCTTAGTTGTTATCTCCAAATATTGGAGATTGATCAAGTTATCTAAGCCTTTAGGAAGTGTCTCAAATTTTGTACACCCGCTAAGTATCAACATTTCTAAGCTCAGGAGGCTGCAAATAGAATCTGGAAGTCTCTTAATCTTTTTATTATTCTCAAGACTGAGATATCTTAAAAGCACCAGCTTCCCAATGGCCCAAGGCAATGTCTCATACGCAGAATCGCTTAAATAAAAAGCCGCAGGTGTTTACATATTGTTATGCATCTATTCAAGAAAGCTTTATTGTTTGATCCAACTCCAGCAATAGGAAATATTATGCTCTTCACAAATTCTGATTTTAGGAAGAGAGTTTTATCTAGCCCTGTGTTATCAGTACAAGACAGATGGCGGACTTGCAAACCAGTTAATTGAAAGAGCGTACGTGTAACAGACTTTGCGAAATCATGCACCAAATCATGCATTTTGAAAGTGAAACCAATACCATAGTCAACAACAGTTTTATAGTTAAGTTATTTTGAAAGTGAAATCAACAACTATTTTATGTTATTTAAACAGCTACTCAACATATAGTGAAGTCAACAACATATATAATTAACTTTTATGTTTAATTAACTGAAATCAACATATAGTGAAGTCAACAACATATATAATTAACTTTTATGTTATTTTGAAAGTGAAATCAAGGTTTGCTACTCAACAACAGTACTATAGTGCTGCTATTTGATCATTTTCTACTAAATAGCATATTGCGGAGCTATAATGCTTTGTTTAAGTTCTGCTATGTTTTAGCGCTATAAGACATGTTTTGATATAAATTTCAGGGAGTAAATAGTTGATCTAATGGCAGATCCAGGAACTCTTACACCATCTCTCTTTAGTCATCATACTACAAGGAATATGGCTATGAGTTTTTGTTCACTTTGGCTTCACTTCACATGCATCAGTAGTAAGCTATTTCCAATGTTTTTTCAAGTATATCAATTTGCCTTCACTTCACATGCATCACTAGATGAGAGATCTGACAAGTGGCGTCATTTCAATGTTTTGTTGTGTTTAATATACTTAATTAACATACTGCAAATCACTTATGGAAGCAGGTGTTTTTTCTTCCGAAAGCCACCAAATATTATGCATGATTTTATTTTTCACATTTTTGTTGTTGTTTTACACGCTTAGTGCTTTGCATATTTGGTTGTCTCTTACGATGAAATTAATAATGACTTTGTAGGTTTGTGTACACAAAACTTCTTGCAGTTCTTGGGAAGGCAAGAAGGCCAAAGGAAGCTCTTCAAATTTTCAATTTGATGCGTGTAAGATCAATTGCTTAGTTTTCTTTTTTTCCATCTAAAGACTCGTCTTTTATTGTTGTTGTACGTCGCTGGATTGATTTACTCGCAACTTGTTCAGGGAAACACACACTTGGTCAAGGTGGTCTTTTAAAAGAGTTGCTGAATATCGTGGAATGCATGAGGCAGAAACCCGAAACATTTAAATATATGTATCGCAAGAACTGGGATCCAATTTTTGAACCTGATGTGGTTATATATAATGCTGTAAGAAAGCAATTTCATATAACTTTCTTTAGAATAACATTTTGCAGATTGATTAAATCTTCGGGTTTCTTCAATTACTGTTAGGTACTTAATGCTTGTGTTCCATCAAAACTGTTGAAATTGCTACAAATTTCTAGAATATTCTTAAATATAATATGTAGAAAAATGGTAGAAGATCCTAGAATTATAATAGTTATAAATATGGTAGAACAATCTAGAACTATAAGTATATTAAAATGATAGAAGAACCTAGAACTATCATGATACTCATCTATCATGAAAACTCTAGAAAGAACTAATGTAATGTAGAAGGTAGTGACTTGAGCCTATAAATAGGCCATTGGTATCATGTAATTGATCATCCAAGAAATCAATGACATAACCTTCTTCTAAACAATTTTCTAAAACTATCTTTTTTTCAAATATCAACTAACCAACTACCAAAAGTGGCATCAGAGCTACGTTCGGTCATATATTGGGCGTAGTTATATTACCTACCTAACATTCTAAACTCCTCCAAACTACTACAAAAATTTACTTTGTACTATAAACCCACTCCGAATTTTTTTCTAAACTATGGATAACACCACTCAATCATCATCTATTTCTGTCCCTATTTTCAATGGTGAAAATTATGATTTCTGGCGTGTTAAAATGGAAACATTTTTTTCATCTCAAGATTTATGGGACATAGTAGAAAAAGGCTTCACCGTTCCCGCGGATACTTCGGCTCTTAATGCAGCTCAAGAAAAAGAGTTGAAGCAAAACAAACAGAAAAATTCAAAGGCGTTGTTCACCTTGCAACAAGCGGTGACTGATGCAATTTTTCCAAGAATTATGGGAGCTAAGACTGCCAAAGAAGCATGGAACACGCTGCAGGAGGAGTTTCAAGGAAGCGATAAGGTACGTGCCGTTAAACTTCAATCTCTAAGAAGAGATTTTGAACTATTGAAGATGAAGGAGTCTGAGACAGTTAAAGATTACTATTCTAAAGTTAAAGAAATAGTTAATCAAATGAGAGCTTTTGGGGAAGAAATTCTTGACAAGAAAATCGTTGAAAAAATTCTAATTACTATGCCCCCAAAGTTTGACCCAATCGTGACAACGATTGAAGAAACCAAAGATCTGTCCACTCTATTAGTGACAGAACTTGTGGGCTCTCTTGAAGCATATGAGCAAAGACTGTATAGGCATAAAGAAGATACACTAGAAAATGCCTTCCAGTCAAAGCTAAAATTTCAGCCCCAAAATAAAGAAAGTGAAGGAAAGAAAAATTATGGAGAAACTTCCAGAAGAAGAGAAGTTTCTAGAAATTTCCTTAAGAACAAGCTAGATAAAAACTCTCCATGCAATATATGCAAAAGACTAGGCCACGCAGAGAAAAATTGTTGGTACCGTAATATGCCACAATGCAACCACTGCAAGAAGTTCGGGCACGTAGAGAAAAATTGTCGCAACAAAAATAGGCATCAAGCTAATATCGCAGAGGAGCATGATCAAGAACAATGTATGTTCTATGCCACTCAAGACTCAATCAAAGAAAAAGGTGGAAGTTGGTATTTGGATAGTGGATGTAGCAACCACATGGCTAAGGATGAGACTATTTTCAAAAGCATTGACGAGTCTGTCAAAGTCAAAGTTCGACTGGGAAATGGAAGTGTGGTTGAATCAAAAGGCAAAGGCACTGTCATGGTGGAGACAAATAAAGGTACACGACTCATCCATGATGTTTTACTAGTTCCCAGCCTAAAAGAAAATCTTCTAAGCATTGGCCAAATGATGGAGAGAGGCTACACACTTCACTTTGAAGGAGGTGTATGCAAAATCTTAGACAACAAAAATAAAAGGTCTGAGATAGCCCAAGTGAAGATGAATAAGAGCAATAGAAGTTTCCCGCTAAATTTAAAATATGCAACTAACATTGCCATGAAGGTGCAAGTTGATGATTCATGGCTCTGGCATCGAAGATTTGGCCACTTCAATACACATGCCTTGAAGTTGTTACATGAGAAGAATATGATGAGAGATCTTCCAAGCATAAAGGAGAATAATGAAGTGTGTGAAGGATGTCTCGTTGGTAAGCAACACCGATTTCCGTTCTCAACAAGCGGAGCATGGAGAGCGAAAGATCTATTGGAGCTGATACATACTGACGTCTGTGGACCAATGAGAACGCCATCACATGAGAACAACAGGTACTTCATACTATTCATTGATGACTTCTCTAGAATGACATGGGTCTATTTCCTAAAAGAAAAATCAGAAGTTTTTGGAGTATTCAAAAAGTTCAAGGCCCTTGCTGAAAATCAAAGTGGAAAACGGATAAAAGTACTAAGAAGTGATCGAGGCAAGGAATACACCTCCCGCGAGTTTGACAAATTTTGTGAGGATGAAGGCATTGAGCAACAACTTACGGTCGCATATTCTCCTCAACAAAATGGTGTGTCAGAGAGAAAGAATCGCACAGTTATGGAAATGGCTAGATTGATGCTCAAGGAGAAGGGACTTCCTAACACATTCTGGGCTGAAGCAGTATACACTGCTGTTTACATACTCAACAGATGTCCAACTAAGGCAGTACAAGATAAGACTCCAATTGAAGCTTGGAACGGAAAGAAGCCATCAGCAAAGCACCTAAGGGTCTTTGGATCTATATGCTACATTCACATTCCAGACGTGAAGAGGCACAAGCTTGAAGACAAGACTATACGAGGTATCTTCTTGGGGTATAGCACTATCTCTAAAGGCTACCGTGTCTACAACTTGCAAACAAAAAAACTCATCATCAGTCGAGATGTTGAAGTTGATGAGAATGCTTCTTGGAATTGGGATGAAGAAAAAGTGGAGAAGAACATCCTTATACCAGTCCAACTACCTCAAGAAGAAGCTGAGGAAGAAGACTCAGGTGAATCTGCTTCACCTCCACCACAACAAGAAGATCAAGAACTATCATCACCAGAGTCTAATCCAAGACGAGTAAGATCCTTGGTGGATATATATGAAACCTGTAACTTGGCCATTCTTGAACCTGAAAGCTTTGAAGAAGCGTCAAAGCAGGAAGTATGGATCAAGGCAATGGAAGAAGAGATAAAGATGATCGAAAAAAACAACACATGGGAGTTAGTAAATCGTCCTCTTGGAAAAGATATCATTGGGGTTAAGTGGGTCTATAAGACAAAGCTCAACCCTGATGGCACCATACAAAAACACAAGGCGAGACTAGTAGCTAAGGGTTACTCACAACAACCTGGGATTGACTACAATGAGACATTTGCACCAGTAGCTCGTCTTGATACCATTAGAGCTCTAATAGCTCTTGCGGCACAAAAAGGATGGAGTATACATCAACTAGATGTCAAATCTGCCTTCCTCAACGGAGTACTTGAAGAAGAGATCTATGTGGAGCAGCCACAAGGATTCATGTCTGAAGGAGACGAAAGCAAAGTGTTAAGACTAAGAAAGGCACTCTACGGTTTGAAGCAAGCACCTCGAGCATGGTATAGCAGAATCGATCAGTATTTCATGGGTCGAGGATTCAGGAGGAGCAAAAGTGAGCCTACACTTTACATCAAGTCTCAAGGTCAGCATACTCTCTTACTCTCTCTATATGTGGACGATCTTATCTACACGGGAAGTAATACTAAGATGATGATGGAGTTTAAAGAAGACATGATGAAGACCTTTGAGATGACCGACCTTGGTTTGATGAGTTACTTCCTCGGTATAGAGGTAAGTCAGAGAAAAGAAGGAATATTCATCTCGCAAAAGAAATACACAGAAGGCTTACTTAAGAAATTCAAGATGTATGGTTGCAAACCTGTCGCTACTCCACTCATAACAAATGAGAAACTACAGAAGAATGATGGAGCACCAGAAGCTGATGCTTCCATATACAGAAGTCTAGTTTGAAGCCTCCTATATTTGACAGCTACACGGCCAGACATAATGTATGCTACAAGTCTTCTATCAAGATTCATGCAAAGCCCAAGTCAAATACACTTTGGAGCAGGAAAAAGAATTTTAAGGTATCTACAAGGAACAAAAGAATTAGGTATATGGTACACTACCGAAAGCAACTCAGGATTACTTGGCTACACCGACAGTGATTGGGCAGGTTCGGTAGATGACATGAAAAGCACCTTTGGCTATGCTTTCTCACTAGGATCGGGAATTTTCTCTTGGGCGTCGAAGAAGCAAGCTACGGTTGCACAATCTACAGCAGAAGTAGAGTATGTGGCAGCTGCTGAAGCAACGAGTCAAGCTATATGGCTTCGAAGGATACTTGAAGACATGGGAGAAAAACTGGACGGGCCTACTAAAATCAATTGCGACAACAAATCAGCAATTGCAATAGCGAAAAATCCAGTACATCACAACAGAACAAAACACATAGCAATCAAGTATCACTTTATCAGAGAAGCTGAAGCAACTAAAGAGATCAAACTCGACTACTGTAGAACAGAAGATTAAATTGCAGACATATTCACGAAGGCGTTGCCGAGACCAAGATTCGAAGAGCTACGAGCTATGCTTGGAGTCACAGAAATTTGCATCAAGGAGGAGTGTTGAAATTGCTATAAATTTCTAGAATATTCTTAAATATAATATGTAGAAAAATGGTAGAAGATCCTAGAATTATAATAGTTATGAATATGGTAGAACAATCTAGAACTATAAGTATATTAAAATGATAGAAGAACCTAGAACTATCATGATACTCATCTATCATGAAAACTCTAGAAAGAACTAATGTAATGTAGAAGGTAGTGACTTGAGCCTATAAATAGGCCATTGGTATCATGTAATTGATCATCCAAGAAATCAATGACATAACCTTCTTCTAAACAATTTTCTAAAACTATCTTTTTTTCAAATATCAACTAACCAACTACCAACAAAAACAATGGAAAGCCGTGTCATGGGTTTTTCAACTGAGGGTTTCTTCAATTACTGTTAGGTACTTATTCATAAATTTAACTAGCTCTTTTCTAGTTACATTCTATTGGAGAGTCTTTATGTATGAATGGAAAAATTGGTTGATGAAGATTTTATTACCTTTAAACCATGATTGTAATCAAGTCTTACATGTGATGCTTGTTATAAGGTAATGCTGCAATCGGGCAACTATGACCTTGTACGTGAGTTATTTCGAAATATGAGGAGCAGTGGGGAAGTTCCAAAAGCCCTTATATATAAAGGTAATCTTTTACTTCTTTAATATCATTTGCAACTGTTATTCTGATGGCCTGATATATACTTCCTCTCTTCCTTAGTGTTGGTGAGAACTTTTAGGAAAGAAGGGAAAATTGATGAATCTGTGAAAGTTGTCAGGGATATGGAAAGACGAGGCGTTATGGGAACAACTAGTGTATATTATGAGTGAGCACGTTGCCTTTGCAACTGTGGTAGATGGCAAGATGCTATTCCGGAGGTAGTTTTCTTTTTTCAATTAAACTCCCAAATTTGTCATTCATATACTCATAAAACCCTAATTAAAGTATTTTGTTTCATTGAAATATGGCTCGTAGGTTGAAAGGATAAGAAGACTTCCTCACGCTAGACCCGTGGAGGTTACTTTCACCGGAATGATTAGGTCATCAATGGAAGGTGGGCACATTGATGATTGTGTATCTATATTTGAATTCATGAAAGACCACAGTGCTCCTAATGTAGGGATGGTAAATATCATGCTGAAAGTTTACGGCCAGAATGACATGTTTTCTAAAGCTAAAGTTTTATTTGAGGAAGTTAAGGTTTCAAAATCAGATGTATGACCCGATGCATACGCGTATACCTTAATGTTGGAAGCATCTGCCCGTTCACACCAGTGGGAATACTTTGAGCATGTGTACAAAGAGATGATTCTCTCGAATTATCATTTGGATCAAAATAAACACTTCGCATTACTTCTCAAAGCTTCAAGAGCTGGCAAGGTAAAGAGTATACTCGTTATTCCTATAATGTCTCTGTTTCTTTTCTGTTAGTTATTACTAGTGGCCACGGTTAGCCAATGGAACGCCAAAAATCTCTCTCTTCACTTTTTAATATTGAATTTGACGGCATATTATGGTTTCAATGCAGTTGCATTTACCGGAGCATGCATTTGACATGATTCTGGAGGCTGGAGAAATCCCTCACGATCTGTTGGTAGTTGATTAGTTGATAGTTGATAAAAGATAGTTTTAGAAAATTGTTTAGAAGAAGGCTATGTCATTGATTTCTTGGATGATCAATTACATGATACCAATGGCCTATTTATAGGCTCAAGTCACTACCTTCTACATTACATTAGTTCTTTCTAGAGTTTTCATGATAGATGAGTATCATGATAGTTCTAGGTTCTTCTATCATTTTAATATACTTATAGTTCTAGATTGTTCTACCATATTCATAACTATTATAATTCTAGGATCTTCTACCATTTTCCTACATATTATATTTAAGAATATTCTAGAAATTTGTAGCAATTTCAACACTCCTCCTTGATGCAAATTTCTGTGACTCCAAGCATAGCTCGTAGCTCTTCGAATCTTGGTCTCGGCAACGCCTTCGTGAATATGTCTGCAATTTGATCTTCTGTTCTGCAGTAGTCGAGTTTGATCTCTTTAGTTGCTTCAGCTTCTCTGATAAAGTGATACTTGATTGCTATGTGTTTTGTTCTGTTGTGATGTACTGGATTTTTCGCTATTGCAATTGCTGATTTGTTGTCGCAATTGATTTTAGTAGGCCCGTCCAGTTTTTCTCCCATGTCTTCAAGTATCCTTCGAAGCCATATAGCTTGACTCGTTGCTTCAGCAGCTGCCACATACTCTGCTTCTGCTGTAGATTGTGCAACCGTAACTTGCTTCTTCGACGCCCAAGAGAAAATTCCCGATCCTAGTGAGAAAGCATAGCCAGAGGTGCTTTTCATGTCATCTACCGAACCTGCCCAATCACTGTCGGTGTAGCCAAGTAATCCTGAGTTGCTTTCGGTAGTGTACCATATACCTAATTCTTTTGTTCCTTGTAGATACCTCAAAATTCTTTTTCCTGCTCCAAAGTGTATTTGACTTGGGCTTTGCATGAATCTTGATAGAAGACTTGTAGCATACATTATGTCTGGCCGTGTAGCTGTCAAATATAGGAGGCTTCCAACTAGACTTCTGTATATGGAAGCATCAGCTTCTGGTGCTCCATCATTCTTCTGTAGTTTCTCATTTGTTATGAGTGGAGTAGCGTCAGGTTTGCAACCATACATCTTGAATTTCTTAAGTAAGCCTTCTGTGTATTTCTTTTGCGAGATGAATATTCCTTCTTTTCTCTGACTTACCTCTTTACCGAGGAAGTAACTCATCAAACCAAGGTCGGTCATCTCAAAGGTCTTCATCATGTCTTCTTTAAACTCCATCATCATCTTAGTATTACTTCCCGTGTAGATAAGATCGTCCACATATAGAGAGAGTAAGAGAGTGTGCTGACCTTGAGACTTGATGTAAAGTGTAGGCTCACTTTTGCTCCTCCTGAATCCTCGGCCCATGAAATACTGATCGATTCTGCTATACCATGCTCGAGGTGCTTGCTTCAAACCGTAGAGTGCCTTTCTTAGTCTTAACACTTTGCTTTCTTCTCCTTCAGACATGAATCCTTGTGGCTGCTCCACATAGATCTCTTCGTCAAGTACGCCATTGAGGAAGGCAGATTTGACATCTAATTGATGTATACTCCATCCTTTTTGTGCCGCAAGAGCTATTAGAGCTCTAATGGTATCAAGACGAGCTACTGGTGCAAATGTCTCATTGTAGTCAATCCCAGGTTGTTGTGAGTAACCCTTAGCTACTAGTCTCGCCTTGTGTTTTTGTATGGTGCCATCAGGGTTGAGCTTTGTCTTATAGACCCACTTAACCCCAATGATATCTTTTCCAAGAGGACGGTTTACTAACTCCCATGTGTTGTTTTTTTCGATCATCTTTATCTCTTCTTCCATTGCCTTAACCCATACTTCCTGCTTTGACGCTTCTTCAAAGCTTCCAGGTTCAAGAATGGCCAAGTTACAGGTTTCATATATATCCACCAAGGATCTTACTCGTCTTGGATTAGACTCTGGTGATGATAGTTCTTGATCTTCTTGTTGTGGTGGAGGTGAAGCAGATTCACCTGAGTTTTCTTCCTCAGCTTCTTCTTGAGGTAGTTGGACTGGTATAAGGATGTTCTTCTCCACTTTTTCTTCATCCCAATTCCAAGAAGCATTCTCATCAACTTCAACATCTCGACTGATGATGAGTTTTTTTGTTTGCAAGTTGTAGACACGGTAGCCTTTAGAGATAGTGTTATACCCCAGGAAGATACCTCGTATAGTCTTGTCTTCAAGCTTGTGCCTCTTCACGTCTGGAATGTGAATGTAGCATATAGATCCAAAGACCCTTAGGTGCTTTGCTGAGGGCTTCTTTCCGTTCCAAGCTTCAATTGGAGTCTTATCTTGTACTGCCTTAGTTGGACATCTGTTGAGTATGTAAACAGCAGTGTATACTGCTTCAGCCCAGAATGTGTTAGGAAGTCCCTTCTCCTTGAGCATCGATCTAGCCATTTCCATAACTGTGCGATTCTTTCTCTCTGACACACCATTTTGTTGAGGAGAATATGCGACCGTAAGTTGTCGCTCAATGCCTTCATCCTCACAAAATTTGTCAAACTCGCGGGAGGTGTATTCCTTGCCTCGATCACTTCTTAGGACTTTTATCCGTTTTCCACTTTGATTTTCAGCAAGGGCCTTGAACTTTTTGAATACTCCAAAAACTTTTGATTTTTCTTTTAGGAAATAGACCCATGTCATTCTAGAGAAGTCATCAATGAATAGTATGAAGTACCTGTTGTTCTCGTGTGATGGCGTTCTCATTGGTCCACAGACGTCAGTATGTATCAGCTCCAATAGATCTTTCGCTCTCCATGCTCCACTTGTTGAGAACGGAAATCGGTGTTGCTTACCAAGGAGACATCCTTCACACACTTCATTATTCTCCTTTATGCTTGGAAGATCTCTCATCATATTCTTCTCATGTAACAACTTCAAGGCATGTATGTTGAAGTGGCCAAATCTTCGATGCCAGAGCCATGAATCATCAACTTGCACCTTCATGGCAATGTTAGTTGCATATTTTAAATTTAGCGGGAAGCTTCTATTGCTCTTATTCATCTTCACTTGGGCTATCTCTGACCTTTTATTTTTGTTGTCTAAGATTTTGCATACACCTCCTTCAAAGTGAAGTGTGTAGCCTCTCTCCATCATTTGGCCAATGCTTAGAAGATTTTCTTTTAGGCTGGGAACTAGTAAAACATCATGGATGAGTCGTGTACCTTTATTTGTCTCCACCATGACAGTGCCTTTGCCTTTTGATTCAACCACACTTCCATTTCCCAGTCGAACTTTGACTTTGACAGACTCGTCAATGCTTTTGAAAATAGTCTCATCCTTAGCCATGTGGTTGCTACATCCACTATCCAAATACCAACTTCCACCTTTTTCTTTGATTGAGTCTTGAGTGGCATAGAACATACATTGTTCTTGATCATGCTCCTCTGCGATATTAGCTTGATGCCTATTTTTGTTGCGGCAATTTTTCTCTACGTGCCCGAACTTCTTGCAGTGGTTGCATTGTGGCATATTACGGTACCAACAATTTTTCTCTGCGTGGCCTAGTCTTTTGCATATATTGCATGGAGAGTTTTTATCTAGCTTGTTCTTAAGGAAATTTCTAGAAACTTCTCTTCTTCTGGAAGTTTCTCCATAATTTTTCTTTCCTTCACTTTCTTTATTTTGGGGCTGAAATTTTAGCTTTGACTGGAAGGCATTTTCTAGTGTATCTTCTTTATGCCTATACAGTCTTTGCTCATATGCTTCAAGAGAGCCCACAAGTTCTGTCACTGATAGAGTGGACAGATCTTTGGTTTCTTCAATCGTTGTCACGATTGGGTCAAACTTTGGGGGCATAGTAATTAGAATTTTTTCAACGATTTTCTTGTCAAGAATTTCTTCCCCAAAAGCTCTCATTTGATTAACTATTTCTTTAACTTTAGAATAGTAATCTTTAACTGTCTCAGACTCCTTCATCTTCAATAGTTCAAAATCTCTTCTTAGAGATTGAAGTTTAACGGCACGTACCTTATCGCTTCCTTGAAACTCCTCCGGCAGCGTGTTCCATGCTTCTTTGGCAGTCTTAGCTCCCATAATTCTTGGAAAAATTGCATCAGTCACCGCTTGTTGCAAGGTGAACAACGCCTTTGAATTTTTCTGTTTGTTTTGCTTCAACTTTTTTTCCTAAGCTGCATTAAGAGCCGAAGTATCCGCGGGAACGGTGAAGCCTTTTTCTACTATGTCCCATAAATCTTGAGATGAAAAAAATGTTTCCATTTTAACACGCCAGAAATCATAATTTTCACCATTGAAAATAGGGACAGAAATAGATGATGATTGAGTGGTGTTATCCATAGTTTAGAAAAAAAATTCGGAGTGGGTTTATAGTACAAAGTAAATTTTTGTAGTAGTTTGGAGGAGTTTAGAATGTTAGGTAGGTAATATAACTACGCCCAATATATGACCGAACGTAGCTCTGATGCCACTGTTGGTAGTTGATTAGTTGATAGTTGATAAAAGATAGTTTTAGAAAATTATTTAGAAGAAGGCTATGTCATTGATTTCTTGGATGATCAATTACATGATACCAATGGCCTATTTATAGGCTCAAGTCACTACCTTCTACATTACATTAGTTCTTTTTAGAGTTTTCATGATAGATGAGTATCATGATAGTTCTAGGTTCTTCTATCATTTTAATATACTTATAGTTCTAGATTGTTCTACCATATTCATAACTATTATAATTCTAGGATCTTCTACCATTTTCCTACATATTATATTTAAGAATATTCTAGAAATTTGTAGCAATTTCAACACGATCGTTTATTTTTCGAATTGGTGATTCAAGCTATGACTCGAGATAATTATGAGCAAGCAGTAATCTTACTCAGCACCATGGCTTATGCGCCATACCGAGTAACTGAAAAGCAATGGACAGAACTGTTCAAAGAAAACAAAGATAGAATTGATCATGAAAAACTAGAGCTGTTGTTGGATTCTCTTGGTAATTGCACGGTTGTATCAAAAGCAACAGTCTCAAATTTATCGAAGTCATTGCATGTTCTTTGTGGATTAAGTTCATCAACAAACACTTCAAGTATCCATTTGGGAAGTGAAAATGTCAATGGTCTGAAAGAGGTAAATGAAAATGCTGAGCCTTGGAATGACACTTTTCTCGGTAGTGGTCAAGCTGAACCAGATAAATTTACCTTTAACCATGATCAAGTCGACAGTGTGAACAATAATGATGCGGTGGTTTCCATGCCACAAAACTCTGATATTGAAGATAAAGTAAGCTTACATGCCGATAAACTGAATTCTTTTAATTATCTGGCACATGACAAGTCTTCAGATGATGAGCTCTCGGATGACGAAAGCGACGAAAATGATGATGCCGATAAACTAATAGGAGGTGATATGATTTTTTTAGATTATTTTTCTTCTCAATCTCTCACTACTTCCCATAGCTTTTAAATGGTTAACAACTAACTTGCTGTGAAATGCATGATGGGTTATGCAGAATACGTGTTGCTGCTACTGCTGTTGCAGCAGCTTCATCTGTGGCACGAGTTCCATTAGGCCAAAAATTGACAGGTCTCAATCCTGTAGTAAGTGGCTGGTGATTTTTTCGGTTTTTCTCTTTGAAATTTTAACTTCGAATAGCAAGTTGTTCATTATGTTGGGGCAGTTTTTATTGCGTGCTACAGGTTAACTTATTTTGTTTGGTGCAAATAAAAAACATGGATGTTTACATTAATTAAGAGGACATATTTTGCTCTAACTCAAGTGAAAGATGCTTTTGAAATCATGGGAATATAAATACCGTGTTAGTAGATGTTTCTGACGAAATACACCTTTTTGTTAACCATTCTAATACTATTATGATTTCTAGTGAGATATAATCTGAAAATTTAAATGACATATATTGAAATAATGTTGTTTCCTTCAGGAGAATCAAGCAAGCAGGTGAAAGTTTGGCCAAGTTTGTAGTTGACGCTTCACATTGAAGTAGAGTTTCAGTCTCTTATTGAGATTCAAAACTAAATTAAAAAATTAAATTGTTTCTTTTTAATTTTCTGTATTGTATAGGTGGCTCCATACAAAAGAATTTGAAAAGTGGCATTCATATCATCTGTACCCAAAAATCCATCTGGTAAAATTCTTCGAAAGGATCTCATCGCACTTGCTACATCCAAAATCTGAATGCTTTTGAGATTGTAAATTACAGTATTTGATTAATTTTCTATATTGTATAGGAGTGAGACATAACATATGTACTTTTAAAATTTAATAATAGCAGGTTTATGTGGTGGTACAGGACCCTTTCCCATAACTGTTGATGTTCGCCGTCGTCTCACTCCCCTCTGCAAGCTTGCGTTAGAGAAGTACACTGCTGAGAATCAAGTTCGAAACTAACTATTTATGAATATACTATACTATACTATGTTTATTTAATCATTCATTCATTGATCAAGTAATTATTGTTTTGTATTGCATGTATTTAATGAAAAACATGTAGTTGTTTAACTTATTATATGTAAATGTGATGTTTGGATGGTTGTTTTGGTTGTACTTTTGTTTATTGAATGTTTAGTGGTATACAAAATATTTGATTAAATAAAAATATAGGTTCTAAATCTAATTAATATAATATAATAATGAAACTAAAACATTCTATTTAAAGGAAACAGGGTGTAAAAATGTCAACATCAATGGTAAAATCGGGTGTAAACTGCTAACATCAATAATAAAATTGGGTGTAAACATGCCAACATCAATAGCAAAAACGGGTGTAATACACCGCGTTTTTACACCCTATTTAAAGAAAATAGGGTGTAAATTTGCAAACCTTAAGGTATTCACTGTTCATTTTACACCCGATGTTTATGTTTGTTTGATTGAAATGCTATTATTTACACATTTACACCCATTTTCTGTAAAATAGGGTGTAAACGGAATATATATACATCCGTTTTAAACAAAAAAGGGTGTAATATACCATCTATAAATGTATATATTCAAAATTTTACACCCGATTTCTATAAAAAAGAGTATAATATAACATCAAATTTACACCCGTTTTCTATAAAGTAGGGTGTAAACTGGAATGTATATACATCCGTTTTAAACAAAAAAAATGGTGTAATATATCATCTATAACTGTATATATGTAAAAATTTACACCCGATTTCTATAAAAAAGAGTGTAATATAACATCAAATTTACACCCGTTTTAAAATGGGTGTAAATTTGTCAGACATTTCTCACCCGTTGAATTCACACCCTCTAATAACGGGTGTTAAATGTATAAAAAAACAGGTGTAATTTCATATTTCTGCAATAGTGCATGCATAAACTTGCTAATCACACTTACTGAGTAGCAAATGACAGGCCTGCTGTTGCACAAGTATCTCAATGAAACAACCATTTGTCTGAATAATGTTGGATCAACTATTTCTTCCTCACTGCACTCATCCAATTTTGAGTTTGTCTCTGATGGATTTGAAATTGAATTGTAGTTATTCATTTCAAATTTCTCAAGCAGTTCACCTTTATACTTCTGTTGGTGCATATCTGTTCCATTCTTCATCTTGAGAAACTCCATTCCTAATAAGAATGAGAGTTCCCCAAGATCAGTCATTTCAAATTTAGATTTTAATTTGTTTTTCACCTTTTCAATCTCCGATGTCTTGCTTTCTGTAATGAGCAAATCATCCACATATAGGCAGATTATCATGATTTCTTCTTCACTTGAACTTTGCACATACACACCAAACTCTGATGAACACCTTTTGAAACATATTTTAATCAGAAACTGGTCAATCCTCTTGTTTCAGGAATTTGGGGCCTGCTTCAAACCATACACAGCCTTATAGAGTCTATACACCATGTTCTCCTTGCCTTGCACTTCAAAACCAGGAGGCTGTGACACAAACACAACCTCTACAAGTGGACCATTTAGAAAGGATCATATCACATCTAAATGATAAAGTGACCACCTTCTCTTGCAAGCTAGATCCACAACTAACCTTACAATTTCAAGCCTTGCAATTGGAGCAAACACCTCATTGTAATCAACACCATGTTTTTCTAAAAAACCTCTAGCCACCAACCTTGCCTTAAACCTTGAAATTTTCCAATCAAGATTTAATTTCAGTTTGAACACCCACTTCACAACTATTTTCTTTTTCTTATCTGGCAAATTAACTAGCTCCCAGGTTTGATTCTTCTCAATTGAATGAAGCTCTTCCATCATAGCTTTCCTCCATACATCTATCTTCTGTGCTATTTTTTATAATTGAGAGGTTCAAAATCTGCCAACAATGCAAAGTGAATGATATCACCTTCATCATTTACTGCATTATCAGGAATTACTTCACAGACATTAAACTTTCTTGGAGCTTGTCTGATTCTTTGAGGTCTCACAACTTTTTCCTCTTTTTCTTGTTCATCTGCATCATTATTGTTAACTTCTTCATTATCTAGATTCATCACTTGAAATAAGATAAATGAAGCTTTATTGATTCTCTTTATTGTATACTGGATCCTCTTCCCATTTCAGCTTCTCAGCCTCATTCACAATTGCATCTCTACTGACATGAACCTTTTGAGTTAGAGGATTATGAAGCTTATAGGCACTTACTGGATGATAGCCTATAAGTATCATAATCTCACTCTTATCTGCAAGCTAGTTTCTTCTAACATCTGGTACATGTTTATAGCCCAAAGAGCCAAAAACCTTGAAATGCTTCACACTAGGCTTTCTTCCACACCAGGCTTCCTCTGGTACCTTCAAATTCAGCTTCTTTGTGGGACATTTATTCAGAATGTAAGTAACTGTAGTGACTGCTTCACCCCAAAACTTGTGTGGTAGGTTTTTCTTCTTGATCATGCTTCCTGCCATATTCAGTAGAGTTCTATTCTTTCTCTCAGCAAGTCCATTATGTTGAGGTGTATAGGGGGCTGTTAACTCATGCATAATACCTTGATTGACACAAAAGGCTTCAAATTCTTTTGAGGTGTATTCTCCTCCACCATTAGTTCTCAAGATCTTAATAGATTTATCACTCTCCTTTTCTAGTAAGATTTTGAATTTTTTGAATACATCCAAGGCCTCACTCTTAAGCTTGATTGTATACAACCATATCATTCTTGTACATTCATCAACAAATATGATGAATTATCTGCTTCCTCCTAATGAAGATACTTCAAAAGGACCACATATACCAGAGTGAACCACCTGTAGTGATACACTAGCTCTTTTAGGTGCTTCAGAAGCAAAGGAAAGATTACTTTGCTTGCTCTTTACACATACTTCACAAATGGCTCTTCTGACATTTAGTTTTGGCAAGCCATACACCAGTTCTTTAGAATTCAAATCACTAAAACTTCTAAAGTTTAGGTGACCATACCTCTTGTGCCATAGATCTTCAACATCTTCACTCACTCCTGCAGACAGACACATCATCTTTTCACTTGAGATGTTGCATCTGTATGTTCTATTCTTTGACATATTTGATTTAAGCACCAAATTCTTCTTTGCATCAAACAACTTCAAAGTATCACCATCCATAGTCACTAAGAATCCCTTCTCCACCGGTTGACCAATGCTCATGAGATTGCACTTTATCTCAGGAACATACATCACATCTTCAATAATGATTCTTTTGCCATCTTTGCTTTTGATCACTATGTTTCCACTACCTTCAACTGCAAGTTCTCTACTGTCAGCCAATTTGACGCTTGTTTTCTAGCTAGCATCAATACTTGTCAACCATTCTCTATGTGATGTCATGTGATTTGAGCATTCAGAATTAAGAAACCACTCTTCATTCTTAATCCTTTCCTCACTGGTAGTAGCCATCATCAACATTGTACTTGAATCATCTCCATGAGCCAAATTTGCTTCTTCATCAGTCTTTTGACCTTTCTTGAACCAACATTCATCAGCAAAGTGCACATACTTCTCATAGTTGAAGCATTGCACCTTATTTTTGTCAAAATCCTTCTTCTTGTTCTGATTTCTGCCAAACCCTCCTCTTTTTGAAGATTTAGCTTTGTCTTCACTCTTGTTCTTTTCATTGTTGGACCAATTTGCTTTGCTTTTTCCCTTCTTCTTGAAATTCTTCTGATTTCCCTCCTTCTTGGAAGTTTGAACTTGAAATGTGTGTTGAACAGATCTCTCAGAACTTTTATCAAGCACCAGGAGCTCATGTGCTTCCAATGTATTTTGCAATTCTTCAATTTTTGTAGTTTTCACATCCTTTTCTTCTTGGATAGCTACAACTATGAAATCAAACTTTGGGCTCAAAGATCTCAGCACCTTTTCTACTACCATTTGATCTGTAACGCTCTCACCACAAGTTTGCATCTGATTAACAGTGGTTGTTAATTTTGAAAAGTAATCACTTACTTTCTGATCTTTTTCCATATGCATCATCTCGTAGATCTCGGGTAAGGAGCACGTGAGAAAATGTCTTCTACTGGCCCCAAGGAATTGGGCCAGCATTATGGGTCGTCCTCGACGCAGGGCTGGATTGGGCCGTACTCAACGTTGGGTCAGCCGCAGGCCCAGCCCAAGACAATTTCAATTGTGTTTTTTCCATTTAATATAATATTTGGACCAAACTAAATAAAATATAGAAGAAGAAAATGCATGAGCTGGTACCAACTAAATTTGTAGCTTCTCAACTTTCTTTCAAACCACATGTTACAGAGCCAATCATGAAAATAAATTGAAAACTAATGTTAAAAGTAATGTTAAATGATGATATTAATTAATAAATTCTTATCACGTGTACAATTATATTAAAATGTTAAACCCACAAATCAAAATGCATCAACTCGAAACTAATACCAATTAAAATTAGGGATTTCTAATTGAGTAACATAGACAAAATCAAAACACAAATAATCACAGAAAAGAACAACGTGGAGAGGGAGAAGATTACATTGTGGAGAATAACGCAAACATTTTCGATAATATCTTCACTTTCGTAATATAAATCAAAGTCAAATTGGAAAATAAGGAACAAAGGTGGAAGAAAGAGTAGACGAAGGACGCGGTAGTTGACGAGCTTCTTAATCTAATAAATGTGGAAAACATTAATCGTTTGTTGGTTCTGAAGAGAACAGAAAACGAAGAGCGAAGAACATTGAGCTGTCGCTGCGTAGACGAAGCGTTTGAGGAGAGAGAGAATGTGAAAGTTTTCTTATACGTTTTTTTTTTAATTCAACATATTAATAATAATATTAGTTTTATTTGATTTTTAACATGTATTTCTATTATTATTATTATTATTATTATTATTATTATTATTATTATTATTATTATTATTATTATTATCATTATTATTATTATTGATAAATGGAATTAAAAAAGTAAAAAACATACCAACTTTTATTTTATTTTTTTTCAAATTAGTTGGCATCAAATTAAATTAATAAAAGATTTATATAAGCGTAAAAAGATCAATATAGATTATGAAAAAAAAAAAGCAAATATGTGAATAAGAAAGTGAGAAATTGCATAAAATTGCGGGATTTTTCAATAGTCCCGTAGGAAAATAAAATACTTGTGATTTATTAATGTGTTTAAATTAATTCATTTACACAATATTCACTTAAACAAAATTTACATCTGTTATTTACTTAATTAGTTATTAAAATTAATATTTTGAGTCATAAAATTAAACAAATTTTACATATGTTTTAAATTTAATAGGAATAATAGAGATTTGATTATAATGATATTTTGAATTTATATTCGTTTTAAAAAATAGGGTGTCACGTGCTAATACTTAAAATTACAGTTTATTTATAAAATTATCACTGTATTTCTTATTTACACCCATTTTTCGTATAATAGGATGTAAATTTTAAAATTATATTCTTCTTTTATACTAGTGAAAGGAACTTTTCTTTAAATTATAAGAAAAATAGAGTATATGGTCTATCACTTGTCTTAAGATTTTGTTGTAAGGATTTATTTGAATGCGTCAATACAAAAGGAAATGATTAGAAGAAACTCTTAGTTAAAATAAAAAATGGCATAAACTATTAGAAGTTGTAAACTTTTTCTTGTAAGAAATGCATTAGTGGGTGAAAAAACATGAAAATGAAGAAAATATAATGACTTTTCTCTCATTATATAATTGATTACATTTCCATACAAAAACTACTAAATATGAAAGCTTAACAAAACACAGTACAACTTGATGACATGAAAATTTTAACGAAGTGGCAGTCATTTTATTTAGTACACAACAAGAGTACGCATTCATCCTATCGATTACCAAATGGTGAACTTGACACTGCTAAACAAACTACTTTTCTATAAAACAAAAATCAATGAACTCATCCCGTTCAGTATGTTAGCAAATATGGTAACTGACTTGTTTATTAGAATGAAATATTGCTATATAAATAGCTTACAAAAAGAAAACTAAACTGAATGGTTCTTAAGAAGAAGGCCCACTAAGTCATATTAGACTCCATACAATTTAGGCAAAATTAAAAACAACAACCATGATCCTCTCACGATAAATAGAGACTAAGTCAGTAACATATAACAAATAAAAATTAATAATAATATTAATAATAACATAACAATTCTCTCCCTAAACTAGACTGTCTAATTTATCTCTGAGATGTCACATACGCTAAGCTTCTTCCTGAGCTCTTGAAAGACTTCAAGCTTGAGCGGCTTAGTAAAGATATCTGTTATTTGCTGTTTGGTGCCGCAATAATATTTAATAAATCATGGAGAAATAGAAAGCGCACATTAATATGTTTGGTCTTGCCATGCATAACCGAGTTCCTTGAGAGCTTTATGGTAGAACTATTATCACAAAAAATCACTGGACTTTTGCTTCATTTGTAGTCCAACTTGGACAACACCCTCTTCATCCAAATCAGTTGGCAGGCACAAGCTGACGCAGCTACGAATTCTGCTTCGGTTGTGCTGAGTGTGACTATAGGTTGTTTCCTTGATGACCATGCCACCGCTGCTTCACTAAGTATAAAGGCATAGCCCGATGTGTTTTTCCTGTCATCGATACATCCGATATAGTCACTGTTTGTGTATCCCACAAGCTCCTGATTTCCTGATCTTTGATAGAAAATCCCAAAACACATAGTTTCCTGCACATACCTCAGTATTCTCTTTGCTGCAATAGTAGTATCCATATCTCCACAATCAAGCTGATCTCTGTTGAACTGACTGACTTGTCTTCCAATCCCATTTCTTATTTTCTTTGAAAACGACATCCCTGCTAACAATGATATTTCTTTTAATGGGATCGTATAACCTATATCCTTTCGACTCAGCACTTACTCAAAATAAAACACATTTATTTCTCTTGACGCCAAGCTTGACTCTTTGAGCATCTAGAATATGGACATGAGTAATGCAACCAAAAACTATGGAGTGCTCGACTGTGGGCTTCGCTCCAGACCAGGCCTCTTCAGGAGTCATTCCTTTTACGACAGAGGTGCGGCTCCTGTTAAGCACATGGAGTGCCCAATTAACCGCTTCAGGCCAGAAAATATTAGGCACTTTCTTCTCTACAAATAAACTTTTGGCCATGTTCATGGCATTTCGATTTTTCCTTTCGGCAACTCTGTTTTGTTGTGGCATGTAGGCTGTGGTGAGCTGTCTTTTTATCCCTTCTTATTTACAATAATCAGTAAACTCATGTGAGGTAAACTCACCTCCACGATCAGTTCTCATGCATTTCACAAATAAATTGAACTCCCTTTCTACCCGACTTTTAAATTGCTTGAATGTAGAAAATGCATCACTCTTATAAGCAATAAAATACACCCAAGCCTTCCTACTAAAGTCGTCAATGAAACAAATGATGTACCTTTTTTTACCTTGTGACATTGGCGAGATGGGACCACATATGTCGGCATGTATAAGCTCTAATCGAGCTTCAGCTCTCAACATGGCTTTTCTTGGTATGATCTCCCTGTGTTATTTTCCTTTCAAACACTCAATGCATACAACAATAGTTTCTCTAGCAACAATGATTTCTCCAAGATTTGGCAAGCCTTTAACCATGTTGTTGTTGGCCAAAGTTTGAAGTCCAATATTGCTAAGGCGGTCATACCTGCAGTGCCATAGATGAGCAATTTCTTGGAAGTCAGTTTGGAAGCAGCATTCACTTTACTCATTGGTAGCTGAGGAGGTATTCGAGAGCAATATGAAAATTCTGTTGAGTGTCATTCTTCTTTCAAGGATAAGGCCCTTTAATGGATGATAGATTCTGCACTCATTGTTCTTGATTAGAAAGGCCAAGCCTTTCTCCTATAACTGTCTGATACTTAGTAAATTGTTCTTCAATTCTGGAATATAGAACACTTCTTGAACAACATGGCGAACACCGCCTAGATTTAACCTAACACTCCCTTTGCCCACAACCTTCATCCTCATATGGTTCCCTAGACTGACTTCTCTTTTGAACCCTTCCTCCATGGTACAAAAGAGAGAGATGTCTCCGCTCATGTGGTTGTTGCACCCGCTGTATAAGAACCATGTAATCTCTCCTTTTTCCCTTGATGCTCCAATATAAGCCATAAGAAGCATCTCTTCATATATCCTTGCTCATCTCAACATAATTAACCGTCTTCTCGATATTAGGGCATTCATATTGAAAATGCCATAATTGGTGGCATTTGTAACATTCAATTGTTGGTTTGTTGTAGCTTTGGCGGCCTCGTCCATGACCACTTCCTCCTTTGAATTCATTTCTCCCTCGCCCTCGACCACCGGTGTCACCATAAGAAACCGCCAGCGCTTGTTTTTCATCTAGTTCCCTCTTGAACTTTTGTTCATGGACCAAGAGGGAACTTTACAAGGCATCAACTGTGAGCTTATCAACATCATTAGTTTCCTCAATGGAACACACAATGTAATTCCATTTCTCTGTCAGTGTTTGCAGAATTTTCTCTATAATTTTGACATCTGTCATGTCTTCACCGCAATTTCGCATTTCATTGGCTATGGTCGTCACTCTGCTGAAGTAGTCATTGACTGACTCCCCTTGTTTCATTGCTAACACCTCAAATTCTCGTCGGAGTCGATTGAGCTAAGCACGTCGGACCCGATCATTTCCTTGGTACTTCATCTTCATGGAGTCCCACAACTGCTTGGAGGTGTCCTTCTTGGCGATGGTTCTTAGAATTTATTTGTCCAAAGATTGGAACAAATAACTCTTCACCTTCAAATCCTTAAGCTTCATATCATCCAGGGTCTTCCTCTGCACTTCTCCTTCTTTGGGCAAAATGTAACCGTTCTCCACCACGGACCAATATTCTCTAGATCCCAAGAGATTTTCCATGACCATCTTCCAATGATCGTAATCCCCATCGAATATGGGAATGGAGGGTACAAAAATTCCACCATTCTTCTCTTCGAATCCCATACCCCAAACACTCTATTTTGTAGTACTCTCACACTTTTGGATCCCTCACACTTTTGAAGTCTTCCTCTCTCTGATACCAGATGTTAGCAACTCTGGTAACTGACTTGTTTATTAGAATGAAATACTGCTATATAACTAGCTTACAAAAAGAAAACTGAACTGAATGCTTTCTAAGAAGCAGGGCCACTACGTCATACTAGACTCCCTACAATTTAGGCATAATTAAAAACAACAACCATGATCCTCTCACGATCAATAGAGACTAAGTCATTAGCATACAACAAATAGCAATTAATAATAATATTAATAATAACATAACACAGTAGGCATATGAATTCTTCCTAAAAAAAATAATTGATTTTAGTATTTAGAAACAACATCAAAGTTTTGCAAAAAAATTGCAGATTGGGGCACAATTAAGTAAACTAATGATCAGGATATAAAACATAAATCAAGTACTTAACAATTATATTTTGAGATATATTTTGTTTATCATGGCTAATTATTAAACATTTTGAGAAGAATGGAAAAATAATTAATATGTTTAAATATCACATCCTCTGACGGGTCTTCTCCTTGACATTTAAGGGGTTCTTCACAGAGATTATAATTTCTTTCAAAACTCGAAGCATTAAAGCTTTGCAATTGTTTTCCAATTGGAATTTTTCCATAAAGATTGTTTGACAAACCCAACATACTGAGATGATCAATTTGTACTAGATTTGATGGGATTTTTTCAAACAGATGATTTCTTGATAGATCAAGAAATTCTAGTGACTTTAAGTTTCCCACTTTTGAAATGATTTCCCCACTGAGATTGTTCCTTGACAAATTTAAGGAAATCAATCCATATAAGCACTCCATTTCTGTTGGTATTTCACCTGTAAGATGGTTGCTTGAGAGATCAATGGTTTTTAACAATATATTTTCATTTTGGTAAATAACATTTACACATTTCCATATCTAGGATAGATTGATACTAATTTTTTTTAGAAGTAATATACCAGGAACGGAAAAAATTGGATAATAATGTATCGATGCGGCAAAGGTAATGATGTCCTCGTGAGTCATTGAAGTAAAATTCATAACACATGATGGAATTTCTCCAAATAAGTTGTTTAGTGACAAATCCAAGACTTGGAGTTCTGTTAAATAACATAGGTTTCAAGTAAGACTTCCATTGAAATTATTAAGTCGAAGACTTAAGATTTTTAATAATGGCGTGTCTCCCATCTAATTAGGTGTATTTTGAATGAAGTCAAAATTACCGTTAGCGCGTATGTATATTGGGCAGTATCATCTGAGTACAGCTGTGTATTTTAGCATTAAGGAGCATGACAACATGTTGAAAAGGATTAGAAAAGATTCATGCATGAAGAAAAGGTTTTATATGCATCAAAAACTTATTTTTATATGAAAAACTATCTACAAGTAGACATATACTTGATACAGGTCGACACATGGAAGATCAATATCTCTACGTGTCGACACACCTGTTTTTCAGGTAGCCACATAGAAGAAAAAGTTGTCTACGTGTCGACACATTCATCTTATAGGTCGACTCATGTGTTGTAGTTTTAAATCATGTAAGGCTCAGTTAGATGTGTTACCTCTATAGGTCGACACATGACCTGTATAGGTCGACCTATACATAAAAAATCTTGAAAAATTGGATTGGTTTCCATTCCTTTTGCTTCATACTTGCTCGCATATATATACTTGTTACATTCATCATTTATTTTCAATGATTTTGGTAAAATCATAAACGAAACTTGGTACTGTAACACCCCCTTTCTATACCCCCAAATAATCATTTAGGCACGTAATAAAAATTCGTCAGAGTATAATTACAAACATGGTGTAAAAGAGGTATGTCACATCAATTATGAAATTAAAACATACAACACCTGCTCAACAATTGATATGCAACAGTGGGGTAACTTGCAACAGAGGAACTTAGTCCTTACACCCACATTTCAATATTTAGAATAAAAGCGGAAAATCTAAACATTGAATAACAATCCAACATATATACATACACAAATATACATCGCCAAGTATTATCCACCAAGATAATTCATATTTATATAAACATTCATCAGCAAGATACATGTACAATGTATCACAAAAGAATCATATACATCTTAGCTACTCGGTGCTACATATCAGAGCCAACTGACCAAAAGAATGAAGACACGCTTCACAAAAAGACATCCAGCATACCTAATCTGCAATGCCTCATAGAGCATTATAAAACAGCAGAAGGGTGAGAAATATTATCATAATAACAATGCATATAATTATATATATATACACAAAAATACACATATTTCACATTCTCACCACAATTCAACACAACTCATTACCATTCATCACAATACACCCATATACATTGCAATGTATATCTATATATCAACCAAGCATATTCATTATGCAAACTTTCCTAATTCACAATCATTCCACATAAACGTACACATATATGTTTATTCATCAACACATCATTATAAAAATGATAAATGCAAATCATAGAGACCGACCCACGACTCTATGCAAATGCAATGCGGTACCGACTCGATCCTCTCAAGTTCACTCAGGAACTTCTGCTGGAACCATCGCTCGTTACCAAAGTAACTCCCCGTCGGGCCTACGATGTTCACCCATTGCTCACACCCCACATGGGCACACAATGTTTATGGATCGCTCACACCCCACCTGGGCACACGACCCGATCGCTCCCACCCCACACGCGGGCACACGATCAGATTGCTCACACCTCACCTAGGCACACAATCCGATTGCTCACACCTCACATAGGCACACAATCGTTCGTAATCATCGCTCACACCTCACATAGGCACACGATGTTACCACCGATTCTCATTAGAATCGTTCAACACAAGAATGTAATTCATGATGTTTCACATGCAAAATGACACAAGACATTCTTGAAATGCATACATATTCACAATATATTCATGCATTCATCTCCTACAATCACATACAATCTATATACATTCACATCAATGCACTATTGTATAATTCACATTCAAACACACAGTCAAAACGGTAAAAGTCGCTAAATAGCACTATTCCCGACTTTTTTAATCGGCTAACAATTTCCAAATCATCATAATCATATAGTACAGCTCAATAGCTTCACAACGATTACAAGAATACAAAAATCGGATAATCGGAACAAAAGTTACAGACGAAACCGAAAACCACGTTTTGAAAAATCACATTTTCACCACTCCTCTGGCCATACGCGTACGGGCACATGTCATACACGTACCGGCAAAGACCCAATTTTCCCAAATTCCACGTTGAAAAACCCATACGCGTAATGACCTCCTTCATACGTGTATTGACCTAAAGTTCTACGCGTATCATACGCAAATGGGCAGATGGCCGAGTGAAAAGAAAAACCATACGCGTATTGGCCCATGGCTCGCCCACCATACGCGTATTGCCAAGGTTCATACGCGTATGAACATGCCCCTTACGCGTATGACCTGGAAAAACCAGAAAAATCCTGCAGAACTAAGTTCTGCGTTTTCCACTCCCAAATTCACCAATTCATCACCTAAAACTCAGAAAAACAACATTTTGATGTATAACAATACATACCCAACATATACACACAATCAAGAACACAAACAACAAGGTTTTAAACACTTTTTGGATCAATTTCTCAAATATGGGTTATACCCAAAACTCATAAAAATTCATCAACAACAACCAACAATCATACATAATCCTATACATTGATAAGATAACAATGTTTCACACCCTTACCCGGATTCCAAGCTTGCTATATGATCATTCTTGATGATTTCCTAGTTTTCCCCAATTTTCTTCTTCTCTTCTCTTCTTCCTATCTTTTTCTTCTTTTTTTCTCCAATTCTCTTTTCTATCTCTTTTCTATTTCTTTTCTTTCTTTTCTATTTTCTTTTTCTTATTTCTTTTCCTTTCTATTTCTATTTCTATTCTCTTATTCTTTCTTTTCTTTTTCCACTAAATTCAATTAATTCATTTCTTTCCTCACAAAATTCTATTTCTACTACTTTTCTAACTTATCATTAATTGTGAAAAGTTTAAAATACCCTCCATTCTAATTTCCCCGAAAACTCACAAAATGGTAAAATAACATGTAACACACTAAATTCACAATTAAAATAATTTATCACCCAATTAAAATAAAAGACTCAACATAATTGGGAAATAATCAAAATCGGGGCGTTACAACTCTCCCCCACTTTAGAGATTTTCGTCCTCGAAAATAATACCTGATTCAAACAACTCCGGATACGACTCTCGCATCCTACTCTCTAGTTCCCAAGTCATATAACCTTCCGCAGCGCCTCCCCACGCTACCTTCACAAGTGCAATGTCCTTGACTCTTAACTTCTTAACTTCACGGTCCAAAATCCTAACCGGTAAAGCTTCCACCGTAAGGTTATCTCTCACTTCAACCTCGTCCATAGGAATAACATGTGACGGATCCGGAATATACTTACAAAGTTGTGAAACATGGAATACATCATGCAAATTCAAAAGGTTCGGAGGCAACGCCACACGGTAAGCCACAACACCAACTCGTGCAGAAATCTGATACGGACCAATAAAACGAGAAGTCAACTTCTTCGATTTCAAAGCACGACCCACACCCGTAACCGGCGTAACTCTTAAAAACACATGGCCGCCTTCTTGAAATTCAAGATCTTTCCTTCTCTTCTCGTGATAGCTCTTTTGCCTACTTTGAGAAGCTCTCATCTTCTCCCGAATAAACTTCACTTTCTCCGTCGTTTGTTGTACCATCTCCGGTCCAACTATTGTTCTTTCACCCGTTTCATGCCAACACAAAGGTGTTTGACATCTACGACCATACAAAGCCTCAAATGGTGCCATACTTATACTTGAATGAAAACTGTTATTGTAAGTGAATTCAATCAACGCCAAATAATCATCCTAAGCACCACCTTGCTCGAGCACACAAGCACGCAACAAATCCTCCAACGATTGAATTGTCCTTTCGGTTTGACCATCCGTCTGTGGATGATAAGCCGAACACAATCTTAGCTTAGAACCTAAAGCCTTTTGTAAACTCTCCCAAAACCTCGATGTGAATCTAGGATCTCTATCCGATACAATACTCTTAGGAACTCCATGTAACTTCACCACCACAAGAATATAAATCTCGGCTAACCTCTCCAAAGGATAACTAATATCAATTGGAATGAAGTGAGCAGATTTAGTAATCCTATCAACAATTACCCAAATAACATTATGACCTCTTTGCGTATTTGGCAATCCCGTAACAAAATCCATCGATATACTATCCCATTTCCACTCTGGAATGTCCAACGGTTGCATCAATCCACTAGGCTTTTGATGTTCCACCTTAGACTTTTGACAAGTTAAGCATGCATACACCAATTGCGCCACGTCTCTCTTTAACCCGGACCACCAAAAGATTTTCTTCAAATCTTGATACATCTTGTTCGCTCCCGGATGAATACTTAAGTTACTTCGGTGTCCCTCTTCTAATATCATCTTTTTCAACTCCGCATCGTCGGGAATACAAATACGACCACGGAATCTCAAAACTCCAAAATTATCAACCTTGAAAGCCTCATTCTCATTCATCATCAAATCAACGAACTTCAAGTCCAACTTTTGCTTTTCACATACGGTTACAAGAAAATCATTCGTAACATGTAGCATACCAAGTCTCACACTTCTCGGCGTCATTTCACAAACCAAACTCAAATCTCTAAAATTCTCCAAAAGTTCCCATTCTCTCATCATCAATGCGGACATATGTAACGACTTCTGACTCAAAGCATCGCCACTACATTTGCCTTACCCGGATGGTAATTCAAACCAAAATCATAATCCGTCAAAAGCTCTAACCATCTCCTTTGTCTCATGTTCAATTCCTTTTGATCGAATAAATATTTCAAGCCCTTGTGATCACTAAAAACTTCAAATCTCGCACCATAAAGATAATGCCTCCAAATTTTCAAAACAAACACCACGGCCGCTAACTCCAAGTCATGCGTAGGATAATTCTTTTCATGCACTCTCAATTGTCTAGAAGCATACGCCACAACTTTTCCATCTTGCATCAAGACACCACCTAAACCTGTCAATGAAGCATCACAATACACAACAAATGGTTCATTAGGATTAGGCAAAATTAAAATCGGAGCCGTTGTCAATCTTCTTTTTAGCTCATTGAAACTCTCTTCACAATGAATATCCCAAATGAAAGCCCTTCCTTTACAAGTCAATTGCGTTAACGGAAGTGCCAATTTCGAAAATCCCTCTATAAACCTCCGATAATAACCCGCCAAGCCTAAAAAGCTTCGAATCTCCGTAACCGATCTAGGAGCCTCCCATTGCATCACTGCATCAATCTTGGACGGATCAACACTAATACCACTACCGGAAATAACATGCCCAAGAAAACTTACTTCTGATAACCAAAACTCACATTTCGACAACTTAGCATACAATTGTTTCTCTTTCAAAATTTGCAACACAATTCTCAAATGCTCTTCATGCTCCTCCTGAGACTTAGAGTAAATCAAAATATCGTCGATGAACACAACCACAAAACGATCCAACTGTTCATGAAAAATACGATTCAGGTATTCCATAAACACACCCGGCGCATTAGAAACCCCGAATGGCATCACGGAATATTCGTAATGGCCATACCCTGTCCTAAAGGCCTTCTTTTGAATATCCTCTTCTTTCACACGAATCTGGTGATATCCCGATCTCAAATCAATCTTGCTAAAAACATGCGCACCAACCAATTGGTCCAACAAATCATCGATCCTTGGAAGCGGATACTTGTTCTTAATTGTCACCTTGTTCAGTTGTCGATAATCTATGCATAACCGCATACTCCCATCCTTCTTTTTAACCAACAATACCGGAGCACCCCAAGGAGAAACACTTGGTCTTACAAATTTCTTATCCAACAAGTCATTCAATTGCTTCTTCAATTCTACCAACTCCGATGCTGACATACGATACGGTGCCATCGAAATCGGTCTAGTACCCGGAACTAGATCAATAGAAAACTCAACTTCTCTTTCCGGCGGTACATCCTTAATATCTTCAGGAAACACCTCAGGAAAGTCACAAACAACCGGAACCACATCAAGTGACACTGGACTATCCACAGTTAAAGATGCAAACAAACCGAACAATTGAGCTTCGTCCGCTAAAAGTTCCTTCAACTCTTTAGTGGATAAGAAACTCTCATCTTCATCCTCTTCCAGGGAAGGAAACCTCACTAACTTATGATAACAATCTATATGAACTCGGTTAAATTGCAACCAATTCATACCCAAGACCAAATCCAATCCTTCCAACGGCAAACACACTAGATCCATCTCGAAGTCTTTACCATAAATGGTCAAAGGACACATCAAACAAACCAAAGAAGTAGTTACTGACCCCATTGCTGGAGTATCAATAACCATCTTACCATCCATTAGAGACAACACAAGATTTAAACGCTTCGCGCACTCAGACGAAATAAACGAATGAGTCGCTCCAGTATCAATAATGGCAACTAAAGGTGTACTATTAATAAAGCAAGTACCTTTAATCAGACGGTCTGCACTAGTAGTCTGAGTCCCCGCCAATGCAAACACCTTTCCGCCCGCTTGAGCTTGTTTTGGCTTAGTACACTTAGTACTAAGGTGACCCACTTCTCCACAATTGTAGCACCTCATCATGTTCCTTCTACAATCTGTAGCAGCATGCCCAGTACCACCACAATTAGAACATTTCACCACTGGCTTCCTACACTCAAATGATTTATGACCCAGTTCACCACATTTGTAACACCTAATAACACCGGAACCTCCTCCTCCAGACCTCCTATCGAAGTTTCCCCTATGCTTGCCCTTATCAGCGGGTGTCACATAAGGTCCACTTCTAGCTTGTTGCTTTCCCTTCCTCACATTCACACTTTTTTAATGTGTAGAACGAGCCTTACTATCTTCCTCGAAGATTCTACAACATTCTGTCAAATCGGAAAACCTCCTTATCCTTTGATATCCCACAGCTTGCTTAATCTCAGGACGTAAACCATTCTCATACTTAATGCACTTGGAGAACTCAGCAGTAATCGCAGCATAGTGAGGATGGTATTGAACCAACTCCACAAATTTAGCAGTATAGTCCACCACCGACATACTACCTTGTTTCAATTCAAGGAACTCCATCTCCTTCTTCCCTTTCACACTTTCCGGGTAATAATTCCTTAAGAACTCAGTACGAAATAAATCCCAAGTTACTTCTTCATCATCCACCTCAAGAACTTCACGCATACCGACCCACCAATCGTCGGCTTCTTCCTTCAGCATGTGAGACCCAAGCCTCACCTTATTCTCCTCCACACAGTCCATGACTCTGAAGATCCGTTCAATCTCTTTTAACCAAAGTTGAGCACCATCGGGATCAAATCTTCCTTTGAAGACCGGTGGTTGATTCTTCCTGAACTCGTCATTAGCATTCATTTTTGGCGCACCTTGCACCGCCCTAGCCATTGCTTCCAAAGCAGCAGCCATCACATTATCGTTTCTACCAGCCATATTCTTATCATTCCCAAAAATGACAACAAAGTTAAACAACAATTCAACCAACATAACAACAAGACAGACACAACTGACTCAACTCTGGCTCTGATACCACTTAATGTAACACCCCCTTTCTATACCCCCAAATAATCATTTAGGCACGTAATAAAAATTCGTCAGAGTATAATTACAAACATGGTGTAAAAGAGGTATGTCACATCAATTATGAAATTAAAACATACAACACCTGCTCAACAATTGATATGCAATAGTGGGGTAACTTGCAATAGAGGAACTTAGTCCTTACACCCACATTTCAATATTTAGAATAAAAACGGAAAATCTAAACATTGAATAACAATCCAACATATATACATACACAAATATACATCGCCAAGTATTATCCACCAAGATAATTCATATTTACATAAACATTCATCAGCAAGATACATGTATAATGTATCACAAAAGAATCATATACATCCTAACTACCCGTTGCTACATATCAGAGCCAACTGACCAAAATAATGAAGACACGCTTCACAAAAAGACCTCCAGCATACCTAATCTGCAATGCCTCATAGAGCATTATAAAACAGCAGAAGGGTGAGAAATATTATCATAATAACAATGCATATAATTATATATATATATATATATACACAAAAATACACATATTTCACATTCTCACCACAATTCACCACAACTCATTACCATTCATCACAATACACCCATATACATTGCAATGTATATCTATATATCAACCAAGCATATTCATTATGCATACTTTCCTAATTCACAATCATTCCACATAAAGGTACACATATATGTTTATTCATCAACACATCATTATAACAATGATAAATGCAAATCATAGAGACCGACTCACGACTCTATGCAAATGCAATGCGGTACCGACTCGATCCTCTCAAGTTCACTCAGGAACTTCTGCTGGACCCATCGCTCATTACCAAAGTAACTCCCCGTCGGGCCTACGATGTTTACCCATTGCTCACACCCCACATGGGCACACAATGTTTATGGATCGCTCACACCCCACCTGGGCACACGACCCGATCGCTCCCACCTCACACGCGGGCACACGATCTGATTGCTCACACCTCACCTAGGCACACAATCCGATTGCTCACACCTCACATAGGCACACAATCGTTCGTAATCATCGCTCACACCTCGCATAGGCACACGATGTTACCACCGATTCTCATTAGAATCGTTCAACACAAGAATGTATTTCATGATGCTTCACATGCAAAATGACACAAGACATTCTTGAAATGCATACATATTCATAATATATTCATGCATTCATCTCCTACAATCACATACAATCTATATACATTCACATCAATGCACTATTATATGATTCACATTCAAACACACAGTCAAAACGGTAAAAGTCGCTAAATAGCACTATTCCCGACTTTTCCGACTTATTTAATCGGCTAACAATTTCCAAATCATCATAATCATATAGTACAACTCAATAGCTTCACAACGATACCAAGAATACAAAAATCGGATAATCGGAACAAAAGTTACGGACGAAACCGAAAACCACGTTTTGAAAAATCCCATTTTCACCACTCCTCTGGCCATACGCGTACGGGCACATGTCATACGCGTACAGGAAGAGACCCATTTTTCCCAAATTCCACGTTGAAAAACCCATACGCGTAATGACCTCCTTCATACGCGTATTGACCTAAAGTTCTACGCGTATCATACGCAAATGGGCAGATGGCCGAGTGAAAAGAAAAACCATACGCGTATTGGCCCATGGCTCGCCCACCATACGCGTATTGCCAAGGTTCATACGCGTATGAACATGCCCCATACGCGTATGACCTGGAAAAACCAGAAAAATCCTGCAGAACTAAGTTCTGCGTTTTCCACTCCCAAATTCACCAATTCATCACCTAAAACTCAGAAAAACAACATTTTGATGTATAACAATACATACCCAACATATACACACAATCAAGAACACAAACAACAAGGTTTTAAACACTTTTTGGATCAATTTCTCAAATATGGGTTATACCCAAAACTCATAAAAATTCATCAACAACAACCAACAATCATACATAATCCTATACATTGATAAGATAACAATGTTTCACACCCTTACCCGGATTCCAAGCTTGCTATATGATCACTCTTGATGATTTCCTAGTTTTCCCCAATTTTCTTCTTCTCTTCTCTTCTTCCTATCTTTTTCTTCTTTTTTTCTCCAATTCTCTTTTCTATCTCTTTTCTATTTCTTTTCTTTCTTTTCTATTTTCTTTTTCTTATTTGTTTTCCTTTCTATTTCTATTTCTATTCTCTTTTTCTTTCTTTTCTTTTTCCACTAAATTCAATTAATTCATTTCTTTCCTCACAAAATTCTATTTCTATTACTTTTCTAACTTATCATTAATTGTGAAAAGTTTAAAATACCCTCCATTCTAATTTCCCCGAAAACTCACAAAATGGTAAAATAACATGTAACACACTAAATTCACAATTAAAATAATTTATCACCCAATTATAATAAAAGACTCAACATAATTGGGAAATAATCAAAATCGGGGCGTTACAACTCTCCCCCACTTTAGAGATTTTCGTCCTCGAAAATAATACCTGATTCAAACAACTCCGGATACGACTCTCGCATCCTACTCTCTAGTTCCCAAGTCATATAACCTTCCGCAGCGCCTCCCCACGCTACCTTCACAAGTGCAATGTCCTTGCCTCTTAACTTCTTAACTTCACGGTCCAAAATCCTAACCGGTAAAGCTTCCACCGTAAGGTTATCTCTCACTTCAACCTCGTCCATAGGAATAACATGTGACGGATCCGGAATATACTTCCGAAGTTGCGAAACATGGAATACATCATGCAAATTCGAAAGGTTCGGAGGCAACGGCACATGGTAAGCCACAACACCAACTCGTGCAGAAATCTGATACGGACCAATAAAATGAGAAGTCAACTTCTTCGACTTCAAAGCACGACCCACACCCGTAACCGGCGTAACTCTTAAAAACACATGGTCGCCTTCTTGAAATTCAAGATCTTTCCTTCTCTTGTCGTGATAGCTCTTTTGCCTACTTTGAGAAGCTCTCATCTTCTCCCGAATAAACTTCACTTTCTCCGTCGTTTGTTGTACCATCTCCGGTCCAACTATTGTTCTTTCACCCGTTTCATGCCAACACAAAGGTGTTCGACATCTACGACCATACAAAGCCTCAAATGGTGCCATACTTATACTTGAATGAAAACTGTTATTGTAAGTGAATTCAATCAATGCCAAATAATCATCCCAAGCACCACCTTGCTCGAGCACACAAGCACGCAACAAATCCTCCAACGATTGAATTGTCCTTTCGGTTTGACCATCCGTCTGCGGATGATAAGACGAACTAAATCTTAGCTTAGAACCTAAAGCCTTTTGTAAACTCTCCCAAAACCTCGATGTGAATCTAGGATCTCTATCCGATACAATACTCTTAGGAACTCCATGTAACTTCACCACCACAAGAATATAAATCTCGGCTAACCTCTCCAAAGGATAACTAATATCAATTGGAATGAAGTGAGCAGATTTAGTAAGCCTATCAACAATTACCCAAATAGCATTATGACCTCTTTGCGTATTTGGCAATCCCGTAACAAAATCCATCGATATACTATCCCATTTCCACTCTGGAATGTCCAACGGTTGCATTAATCCACTAGGCTTTTGATGTTCCACCTTAGACTTTTGACAAGTTAAGCATGCATACACCAATTGCGCCACGTCTCTCTTTAACCCGGACCACCAAAATATTTTCTTCAAATCTTGATACATCTTGTTCGCTCCCGGATGAATACTTAAGTTACTTCGGTGTCCCTCTTCTAATATCATCTTTTTCAACTCCGCATCGTCGGGAATACAAATACGACCACGGAATCTCAAAACTCCAAAATTATCAACCTTGAAATCCTCATTCTCATTCATCATCAAATCAACGAACTTCAAGTCCAACTTTTGCTTTTCACATACGGTTACAAGAAAATCATTCGTAACATGTAGCATACCAAGTCTCACACTTCTCGGCGTCATTTCACAAACCAAACTCAACTCTCTAAAATTCTCCAAAAGTTCCCATTCTCTCATCATCAATGCGAACATATGTAACGACTTCCGACTCAAAGCATCGGCCACTACATTTGCCTTACCCGGATGGTAATTCAAACCAAAATCATAATCCTTCAAAAGCTCTAACCATCTCCTTTCTAATTTCCCCGAAAACTCACAAAATGGTAAAATAACATGTAACACACTAAATTCACAATTAAAATAATTTATCACCCAATTAAAATAAAAGACTCAACATAATTGGGAAATAATCAAAATCGGGGCGTTACAGGTACATACTAAGATTCTTCTTTATCTTCAACCTTGGTTTTATGCATATACACAAACAAAGTACACATAATCATTTATTGTTTGGGTGCCATCTAGAATCAAGTTAATAACGTCCAATTTAGCTTGTGGTATTGTAAATTGGGTTGAGATCTTAGGGGGTTTGAAATTAGAAAACCAAGGTGGATCTTCCTTCAAGAGCAAAGTGTGGATTTGAAGGTTTTGGACAAGATTTCTCATGTTTGGATTCCATCGAGTGAAGGATTTGAAGAGTTGCGGTTCTTGCAAAGGAGTAGCGTGAGACAGTGGATCATCTTGGTAAATCTTGGCTTACAAAACTTCACAATTTGGATTCGATTGAGTGAAGGCTTTGAAGGGCAGTGGTTCTTGCAAAGGAGTAACATGAGACAGTGAATCAAATTGGATTTGTTGGGTGACTTGAGCAAGCTCAGATCAAGGGAAGAGAAATTGATAGGATCAACATCAAAGTTAGGGTTTGTAGGGTTGCATTCCTGCATTCTCTTGTAAACTATATTTTCAAAATAAGGTTAATTTCATGATCTCAATTCGAATTTGAATTGAGGGTAGACAAACCCATAGCGAGTCCAATTGGGGAACTGCCTAATCAAATCCTTGTGTACTCTTTCTCTCTCTCTCTCTCTCTCTCTCTCTCTCTCTCTCTCTCTCTCTCTCTTACATTTTAATTGCAAATTGTTGAGTTCATTATTTGTGTGATTATTTTTTTGGTAACTTCTTTTGAAAACCATCTGACAAATGGTTTTTTGAATTGATCACACTCATTTTGATTGTGATTAGATTTTAAGATCAACAAAGATATTCAGATTTCCAAACAAAATCGATTGCACACAATGTGTTTGATAATTTGTCTCAATAGTATTTGTATGATTTATCATTGGATATAGCATTGCTTGTTGAGTAGCTTTCAAGAAATTGTGACTCAAACTTATTAATTGTATAGCTTATCATTATCTTCAATTTTTTGCCATACGCATATCCAAACCTTTTAATACGGTTCAGTTTAGACGAATCGATCTAAGTTACTTCCGCTAGCCATTTTTTTAAAACACTTTTTGTAAAGAAATTTTTTATTCGGGGATCAATTCACCCTCTCTAGATAAGTCGCCTTCGTCTAACACATAACCTCTTGAGTGGTAGCAACAGAAGCCAATTTCTCCTCTAAGTGCTCATGCTTTTGACTGGAAGAAGCTATATACTCAAATGAGAAGAACTTGAGATATTGCAGCACTGTATCTATAGAGGTTCTGAAAGTGTCCCATTTGGCTTCATAAGCCATAGGATCAGATGCAAAGAGCCTCTCAGCAACCATATTTTGAACTTTATCAAAGTTAACAATCTTAAACTCTTCTATTTGGTATTTGATATGAGGTGAGGGTTTAGGATTTGAGTGGGGTGGGATGTATAGGGGCTAGGTAGAGCTATTGTGCCAGATTCTGACATAACATCAGCTTCCCTAGAAGTGGAAGCTGATGATCAAATGGATGAGGTTATTGGTTAAGGTGTATTTATGGTATAGTTTGGCCATTTGTGGTTAAGTTGTGGTTGGGATTTCTTGTTCAAGTTGAGGTTGGATTTGGGATTCTGGTATTGAGTGGTCTTGGATTTCTTGTGTAGTTTCGGATTGAACTTGAATTTCAAACTAAACAAGGTTGGTTAGGTTAGGTTCAATAGAACTGGTTTTGACATTTTATGGGGTGTTAGTGGGTGTTGTTTAAAGAGGAATGGCTTGAAGTGGAATAACTTAAAGAGGACTAAAGTTTGATTCATCAGAATCAGAACTTGATCTCGAGCTAGTAGAATTAGCACATGAAACCTCAATAGGGGGTTCAAGCATGATGTTTAAGGGATGGGGTTAGTCAGAACACGAGAGACATGCTAGCTGGTTTTGCTCAGAATTTGACTCACCAGCGATTTTATAGGTATGTTTAAAAAGGCTTAAATAATGTTTTCGTCCTTTTAAGTTGGCGAGTTTTTGGTTTTCGTCCCTGAATCTATTTTTTTTTTGTTTTAGTCCCTAGATTTCACATTCGTGTTCGTTTTAGTCCTTAAAACCAAAATCCGTAGGAAAATCCGTAGGAAACCTTCGGATTTTCCTGCGAATTTTGGTTTTAAGGACTAAAACGAACACGAATGTGAAATATAGGGACTAAAACCGAAAAAAAAAGATTCAGGGACGAAAACCAAAAACTCGCCAACTTACAGGGACGGAAATACTATTTAAGCCTTTTAAAAATTACCATGTTTTACCAGAAATTTAAACCAAACTGAACATTTTGATAGTTCAATTTTATAAGATTTCAAACGGTTAGGATTTTGTTGACAATTTTGGACGGCTGTGATTGCACAGACCGTTTTGTGTGGTCGATAGTGAATTCATAGTTGTACAAATAGGGGTCACCTGTTGAGAAAAAAATCTCAAAATGTCTTTTCCTCAATTTTTGATTAAGGCCAAAGTGTACTTCAATGGAGTTGCACCTTCGGTAGTATTCTGACTTTCGGATGGCACTGCATCTCTCGCTGCCTTGACATCAAAGTTGAATGAATTGTTGCCTGATACTGATAACAGAAAGGTGAGAAAGATTGAGTTTCGTGAAGATTGGATTGATACTAATTTAATGGGTGAAATACAACCTTATTGAATTGAAGACCGGTGAAGATTTGACGGTTCTATGGAGATCGTTTTGTCGTAGGCTAACTAAGGGGCCGATCGAGTTAGATGGGAAGATTTTAAGATCTTTCAATGACATAATTAAGATTCTGAAACGTCAAGAATCACCTGGTAGTGTTTATGTTTTCTTATTTATTATTGGTTTCTTAAATTATGTAATCGTTTACCTAAGTTATGTAACCCTTGGTCAAATGTTAAATTAGGTTCATCATGCATCAAACAAAGATCCAAAACGTTATCTAATAAAAAGTGTTATGTAGATGTCTGAGTAATGTTACACATATTATTCAAATAATATACAAATAATACATAAAAATAGTAATAATGTCTAAATAAGCCCCCCACGTGCTATGTGTGTTTCCCCTGATAATCCAGTAAAAACCTTACTATTTGGGTTTACCAAACCCTTGAGGTTAGCCATAATAACTGCAATCATCTATAGGCGCTGCTGGTCATCGGCATCACTTGGAGGTGGCGGCGGCACGTCATCGACAGGAACCCCGTCATCGAAACGCCCAACATCATCTGTATGCTCAACAAGTGGGATGATGCGAGGGTGTGATATGTTGACGTATTACTCCAGGTAAGCATCCTCACACTGCGTGTCATGCTTAACTCTCACTACTCTATCTTTAATGGCATGGGTAGAGCCGATGATGTTACTGTGAAACCACCTATCAATGCCCCGCATATGGATCATCTTGAACTAGTCAAGGGATCCCTAGGACATAACCTTACTATCGCAGACACCTCTTAGGAAAGTGTCTAACGACTAAGTTCTACCAGAGCATATAACCAAAATATAAAGAAGACTCATTAAACTCACGGTGGACTCTGTGACCTGTGTATGGTGTCCAGATAAAATCATCTATAGTCAACGCATTAAGTCTCCCCTTGTACTTTGCAACACCACTGGGATGTGTCTGCCTGAGCTTCCATCTCCTCGCCTGTGGGTCGCCCACATGGGAATGTTGCACCCTTCTGTCATAGATGTTGGAGAAATGCTTGTATATCAAGAAATAATAAAAAAACACAAACACAACAAATAATAATTAAGAAATATTATTCATAACAATTAAATAAGAACTAAACTACAAATAATAATTTCAAGTATGTCTAGAATAGACTCAAATAATCTATAGTTTGTTTTGTCTCAAAGGCAGTCGTAACTCCAAGTGTTGTATATAGGATGTTCAATGCAGTGCATCCCCAAGCCCAACTGGTATCGTCAAGGCTATTGAAGAACCATATGTACTGAGCGTCAAATAAAATATGAGACGTATCCACAAAGAGAGTACGCGCTACTAGATATAGCATGTACACCATAGCGGTGGCCTCATACATCTGTGCCCCAACAAACTCGTTATACCTATCTCAAAGCCAAAACATACGAAGGTGAGCTTCCTTGTTAAACTCAAACTCATCTAGCATGACCTTCTCAGTAACTCCCAAATCTCGTACAACCACCATACATGCAAGCGACTGGCTAATAACAAGAGCCGTAAAGAATCTACCGACGATGGAGAGATGGAATAAGGAAGAGAAATCATTTGGAGTGATAGTCATCTCCCCAAATGGAAGATGAAAGGAAGATGTCTCCTTGTGCCATCTCTCAATAAAAGCAGAAAGAAGTGGATCATCGAGCATGATGACGGAGTCGTGGGCAAATGAGATGATACCAAAATCATGTACAATTTGCCTGACCTGCTCAGGCATCAGAATATTTGAGAAGTTCTTCAACTTTGACCCACGGGATGTCACCTTTAGGGGGAGACGGTCATGTAACAACCAAATTTTAAAAAGTTATAAGTTAGATTTCAACACATCATGGAACAATAATAAATAAATTAAAGTTAAACATAATATAAATATATATATATATATATATATATATATATATATATATATATATATATATATATATATATATATATATACCTATCCCTGCCATAGTCGGTATGCCACATGGTCAACATACTCGATAAACACCGATCTGTCAATGGGTCTGTTTACTGTGAATTTTGGGAAACAACCTCTGGTCTATCAATTTTAAATAAAACTGACTAACTTGCAGGATCGACCACACAAATCCTAGGACATGTGCTAAGTTTAAGGGAAAATGTAACTGACAACGATAAACGCAAGAAAAGTAAATTGAACTCCACGTTCGACAGTAAAAGAAAACTACATGAACTCCACGTTCGACTACTTGCAAATAAAGTAAAGGCTTGGAAATGTAAAGGGTTGTAAATAAATGATGCAAAATTTAAAGGCGTCGAATGTAAAAGACAAAAGGTAAATGAATTTGAAAAATAAAAGTGCAGGAAGATAAATAACTGTCGAAAGTAAACAACAAGAAATGTAAAAGTGCTTGAACTCCATGTTCTTGAAAAGTAAAGACTGAAATGCAAAGGTGCTGTCGAAAGTAAATGCAGTAATGTAAAAGCTTTTGAAAATAAAATGCAATGGACTCCACGTTCTTGAAAATAAAGACTGAAGTGTAAAGGTGCTGTCGAAAGTAAATGCAGTAATGTAAAAGCTTTTGAAAATAAAATGCAATGAACTCCACGTTCTTGAAAATAAAGGCTGGAATTGACAAAAGTGCAGTCGAAAGTAAATGCGGAAAAAGAAATGACTTGAAGATAAAAGACTTTGAATGTAAAGGTGCAAGAAGGTAAATGTCGAAAGCTTTTAAATGAAAGTAAAAACAAGGTTTAAGATAAACTTGACTGAAAATAAAGATTCAAAGAAAAGTTAAGACATGAAAGATAAAGTTCAGGAAAATGTAAAGTGCTGAAACATAAACATGATGAAGATAAATTGCATTGATGAAAGAAAGTGGTGTTACATTGCGTACATTCTCACAAACTCGTTTCTCTACACGCGGGTACTTTGAGTTTCTTTGAGTAACTTGTACAAAAATATGAACACCCCTATTACATAGAACTAACTTCTATTTATAGTGCTAAGAAATAACTACTAAGTGGTGGTTATTGCTCCAAACGTGTCCCTTTGGCGCCTTCTCCTTGGCCTCAACTGTTCCCACGTTCACAACTGCTCCTATTTGAATTTCAAACATTGGAAATTCCCTCCAGCCTTAGTATAACAACTGCAGCGCATGTTTCAATATTCCCATGGTCGAAACCTTTCTCAACACTTAGCCATTTTGTGAGGCTTCCAAAACCTCTATTCGACTTAGGCTTCACCCAAACTGGGTTGAAACCTTCTTTACGTTAAAAATAATTTTTTAACTTGAAATAGCTTTGTTTCTTTCTAGCGTCGAAAATGAGGGTTAACAAATTGACCCCAAGGAATGTCCTTTCGCTAGAATTGGTAGGAAGGTAATTTCTTGATATAATAACCATTTCGACGCTTGTTTGCATGGCCTTAACTGAATATCCCACTAATTACTTAGTGGCTGAATTGTTCAATTTCTTTGACCCACGCTTCTGACGTCATGCCATCATGATAAATCCTTAAACGTCCCTTCACCCGTATTCATCATAACACTTTTCTTGAAAACAGATGTTTGCAGTCTGAACATAACTGCTACCATTCATCACGTCTCCAGGAAAAGAACACGCGTCCCACTAACTTCTCAACTTCAACGGTGGATCTAAGGCCCTTGAGATTTTCGAAACATCTATAAATACCCATTTTCACGATTCGGTGAACTTTTCACACTCTCATACTCTTCAGACAACCTTCTCTTCTCTTTCAGTTTCCTCTTACGCAAAACCCAGAAAAACACCATCTTTTCGTCTTCTTCAACAATGGCGTCTTCCCAAATCAAACCTCAACCAAAGAAAACTCAAAGAGGCAAGGCTTCTCAATTTAAACAAACCATTCCTCCATTCGCTAATATCCCAGGCCCCCAACTAGTGGATAACCGTCGTTGCATGCCGAAACCCACCACTGAAGAGACACGAGCCATATATGCGTCTCAGGTAATGATTCCTTTAGTCGTTTCTGACAAACCTTATGCACTGTCTGGTCCTCTAGCTGATGTGGACATTTCCAATGAGAGACTAAGTGAGTTTCTCCCCTCTTACCGGAAAACACGACTGTTAGGGCAAAAGAGTTTTCCCAAAATCAACATTGCTGCTGAAACTTCTCCTGAAGAAATCCCTCTGCTCAAAATCAACGTTGGCTATCTCATTGATGGCACTAGGCTGGTGAGAGCTGTCAATCCCTTGAAGGAATTTGACCAATGGATGGCGAAGATGGAGAAGGTCAAAGCTGAACACTGGAAGCATATAGGGATTTATGATCTTCTTATGCTGTCGAAGACCAGCATACCATACTGTCTGAACATGTTGGCAGCGTCCTTATACTTTTGGGACAACACCCACTATACCCTCCATCTGCCATGTGGAATGGTTACCCCAACCTTGTTCGATGTAGCTGCCATCACAGGGCTTCGCCCAGATGGCCTTACCTATAACCCTGATGTTGATGCTGAAGACACCATCAATATTTTAGGCTCTAAACTTACATACACTCTCTTCATCAAACACCACTTTAAACAAGAAGATGACAAAGTGTCTGATGAAGAACATATTGCTTTTCTCACAGTCTAGCTGTCAAGATATGTCTTTTGTACAAAATCTTTGCAGGTAGCTAAGAAGTACCTGCCCCTGGCGAATCAACTTCACCACAACAGAGGAACCTGCTTGAGTGAACTCATCCTGGCGAACCTTTATGAGTCTATCAGTGAAGGGGCCTCTCGACTTAGAAATATGGAGGCCCAAGGTCCTATGCACTTGAGTGAGCCTCTTTGGCTACTTCAATTGTGGCTTAATGCTATATTTGAGGCTAGCCTCCCCAGAAAAGGCCTAATTGATGAGGCCTCTGCCGAAATAAGGGAGAGGAGTGTCGAAGGGACGCGTCTGGCCAAACTCACTCCCAATGATGATTGTGAAACCCTTCAAAGGACCTTTACCAGTTATATTATGATGTTTTCCAAGCTCTATGAGTTCACTCCTAACATGGCACCTTTTTCTCAAAGAAGATACAGCCCTGTGTGGTTTAAAAGGCCATTTCCAAATCCTCACCAAACTCTTGATCAAGAATCTATTGCTATCTGGGAAGCCTTTTTTATTCCCAGATTCTTTATCCACAGGCTGAACTTAGGGAGAGGTTTATCAGCACTGATTGCCTATCAACCAAACCTTGTCTCTCGGCAGTTTGGGCTAGCCCAGAGTTTTCCTCAATGCTTGTATGAGAGAAAGGGCCAAGTAATTCTTCACACTGCCTGCTTCGACGAGGAAAATGTCTCCCTCACACTCAACAGCCGGAATGAGAAAAGAAGAGTCCTCTCTCCTGTGTTTTTTGAGCCTTCTTTTCTATGCACTTCATCATTCCACCAATGGTGGTCGAAGCACTATAGTGAGCACTTTCTTGATGTGGCTACATTTTCTTCATTACTTGACCAAGATTTTCTCAATGTGCAGGACAAGACGAAAAAGAGTAAGTTTACTCACATCGAAGAAATACAGGCTTTTCAAAAATACTTTGAAACTATCTATCTATCAGATGATCTTAGTCGAACCATTCATGAGGCTGCTGTCACTCTAAAGAGAAAATTTCTAGAAAAGCTGGATCAACTAAAAATTCCCCTGAACGTCCCTCGTGAGAAACGCTATGAGGTAGTTTTTAAACTTTTTCCTCCAAAGTTCCCTCGACTGCCTAATGCTAAATTTGGAGTGGCGCTTGCCCCTCCATTTCCAGATTGGTTTGTCTGTGGGGAGCATTTAAAACTTCTTCGACAGCAGTCTCAGCCAAAGGCCCAACGAGTGGTTCCGACTAAGCATATGTTAGACAGTTTTAAAGGACACCTTCATATAGGAATTCAGGACGTTCGTGTCGAATCTGAAATATATGAAGGTTTGAAACCCTTAATCCATGGCTTTATAACTAACCATGTAATCATTAACTTGTAACAATTTGTACTGTCTTTCAGCTGTGCCTAGGAAAACTGCTTCAACTAGGGTTGCTACCTCACAAAGTGGCAAAGAACCAAAGAGCACACATGTACATTTCACATCCCCTGCTTACGCTTTTACTATATGAATTTCTTTCTTATAATTGCATTGCCCCTTCAGACTGGTCGAAAACCTCCTACACCTTCAAAGAAAGGTAAAAAGGAAGCCCCAGCTGTTATTATATCTTCAGATGCTTCAGATGAATCTCCTGAGGAGGTTTTTACAAAGAAAATAAGAAACCAATCAAAGCATCTGGACCAGCTGGCCCACCTCCTTCGAAGGTGGCCAAAATACTCGAAAAGGCATCCACGACAAGTGGTGTCAAAAAAGAACCTTCCACGGTGGCCTTGAGAACCCCTCTTGGTGGCCATGGGAGTGATAACTCAAGCTCTGCTGCTACACAAGCTCAGGTATGTGCACCATTTTTTCATTATTCTGACGTCTTTCGCCCAAATTCTTTCAATCTCATTTTCTCCACTTGTGTTCTTTAGGCAAACATAATAAAAAATCCTGATCCCCAACCAACTCCAAGCAACCTCGCCACCAACATAATTAACAATCCAACTCTTCAACTGACTGCAGAAAGCTTCACCACCACGCTCCTCAACAGCCAAGGTGAGCCCACTTATCACCCATCTTCTGATATTGGCTCTGGTTTGAGTGAGATTAATCAACCTAATCCACATGCTGCAGAACACACCACACCACCAGTTCAAACCACTACTCAAAACGCACAAGCTGATGGCGCCAATTCTGATGATGATGATGCCTCAAGTCCACCACTCTTCAACCTGGCTAACTTCATGGATAATGATCAATTGGTTGAAGAAAGAAATGAACCTGAAGTTCAAACACACAACGACAATCCTGGTCAAGCTGCGCTTGAGGAGACAAATGAACCACATCCTACACCAGCTGATGACCAGGAGAATATTTGACCAACTGTTGAAGAGCCTAACGAAGAAATGGTAGTCGAAGAGGAAAATGATGAAGAAGGAGAAGAATCAGAAGAAGAGGAGGAAGAAGAACAAACTGACCCTAATCCCCGCCATACTCCTTCGCCTGTGGTCCAGCAAACCCTGGCTAACATTCCACCTCCTGGAGACTCACTGACAGCACTCAAGTAGTCGAACCCACGTGAGTATTCCAGATTAATACTCGGGCATAAGTATGACTCTTCTTCTTCTGGCTCTTCGACTTCAGCATCAGATGATTTCGCCAAAACAATCCTCCAAGCCTTAAAGATAAAATTCTTCAAGGGGGACATTCACAGAGTTTTGGCCTCAGACCCCACTGTAACCACTTATCTGAAGGACACCCTTGAAAAGCTTGAGCTCACCACCCTTAATCCAGACGTTTCTAGTTTTCTGATAGAGTTAACTGATGTGGTGAACCAAATAGCTGTAGAGATAAAGCGGCTTCCATCTATCAGAAACACCATAGAGGAAATATCCGGTCTTGAGAGTTCAGCTTGGGATGGTGCAAAGGAGTCATATGAGAAGGTCGAAAGTATAGAGGCTGAACAAAAGAAAACACAGAATGAAATAGCCTCCAATCAGAAGAATATTGAAGCCTGGAAGCAGCAAATCACTGAGTTACAAGCTAAAATTGAGAATGCTGAAAAACGCAACCGTGATTTGCAGAATTTCGACACCACTGAGATGGCTAGGGAAATGAAACATGCCATGGATCGTATTGAGGCAGCCCAAAAACTTGAGCAACGGCTTGCCACAACCAAGCTTGATGAATCCTTGTGCAATGCTCGCCTCAAACATCACATAGCAACCTTTGCCCAGTTGGAGTCGAGGCTTCCCTTCTGATTCTTGCAAGACCTTTATTTTCTTAACCAATCATTTGTTTCTTGGCTTTTTTAGGTCGTTATGTAATGACAGTTTTATGCCTCTGGCATTAATAAATTGTTAGTAGTTCGCCATTAACTGCTTTCGACCCATATTATATTATGATGCATTTTATTTATTGCTTCATATTTAAGTCAATTCTGCAATTAAGACATTCTGCCTTTTTTCTTGGAAAACAAAACTTTCTCAGTTTTAAAACTTCAAGGCATAAGCCTCTAGCTTTAAAGTAACATTTATAGCATAGCCCTCATGCATACTTCCAAGAATATACTCACGTGTTTCCACCGTTTTACTGGCCAATCCAATCAATACCTCGCCTCTATAAATTCTCTTCCATCTGAACCAGGTTTTGCATAGAAGCAAACATGAACAATTCAGAGAAATCATCAGCCAAGAAAATGGCTGGAAAGGCAAAGGCAGTTGAGGAAACAAAAAATATAGAGGCAACAAAGAAACCTGAAGCCTCTATTGGAGCAACCTCTCAAGCCAAGAAGAGAGAAACTAAAATGAAGATCCCTAAGAAAGGGCGTTTCAACACCCAGGACTTTGATGATGATGAGCCAGACGCAGACTACATGGACTTCCTCAAATCCATTAACTGGAGAGATTATGAATAATCTTTCCTATCTTTGAAAGATGTTATGTTGATTCTCCTTTGCTTTGTATGCCATATTAGGATGAGTTGGCCTATTTTGGCCTTCCTTGCTTAAAATAAAATTTATGTTTTAATATGAATCTCTTGCAACATAGGCTTATATTTTTTCAAATACTTGCCATTTACTTTCAAGATTCTTTTATCTTTGTCCAACTCTTCCACTTCATAAGCTCCATTAGAGAAAACTTGTATGACTTGGAACGGACCTTCCCACTTAGGAGACCATTTGCCTAATGTTCTATCCTTTCGATCCATAGGCAAAATCACTTTCCAAACTAAATCCCTACATGCAAGTTTTCTCTAATGGAGCTTATGAAGTGGAAATTTTTTTTATCGATTGTATTTTCTCTTCTATTTATTTCTCTTTTCTCTATGTATTTATTTATATCTAAACTGAGATATATCATCATATCAGTAACTTGATTTGCTATTTCACTCTCAATCTCTTGACCTAAAAAAAGGAGTCTGTCGTAAAAAAGTTGATGGTATAAGTCAACCCAAGTAGCTTCATCCTCTCCAGGAATTTGAAAGGGTACCTTTGGAACACCTACTGGCATAAAATAAAAAAAAGAATCGACCCTTTTCTTTTGTCTTCTTAACAACTCTAAGGCTCTAAGCCTTTCTTCATCCAAATCCACTAATTCATTCATCATCATTTCCCAATAATCCTCAGAGGGAATCTCATGATGTCTTTGAACTCTTATAGATTGTAAATAAATCTCAACAGGCAATACTGCATCATGACCAAAAGTAAGTCGAAATGGGGTAGTATTAGTAGCCTCTTTAGGGGATGTTCGACATGCCCAAAGAACTTGGTCTAATGTCTTGTGCCAATTTCTAGGCCTCTTTCCCACATGCTTCTTAATTAGTCCAATCACTACCTTATTGACACCTTCGACTTGCCCATTGGCCTGAGCATAATAAGGTGTAGAAGTCAATAACTTAAAACCTATTTCTTTGGCAAACTCCTGCATCTTTCGACCAGTAAACACTGATCCTTGATCCGTAGTGATTATTTCAGGAATACCAAATCTATAAATAATGTGGTTTTGAATGAATTCAATAACATCTTCTTGACCTATATTCGCCAGTGGTATTGCTTCAATCCACTTGGTGAAATAATCAATTCCCACCAAAATATATCTTTGGTTCTTTGAAGATGCTGGTCGAATCTCTCCCACTATATCCAAAGCCCATCCTCTAAAAGGCCATGGTTTCACTATGAAATGTAATTCACTTGCAGGGATGTGCTGTATGCCAGCATGAATTTGACATTCTTGGCAACCCTTAGCAAATTCTATGCAATCTTTCAGCATAGTAGGCCAATACATGCCTTGTCGAAACAACAACCATTTCATCTTCTGGCCAACTTGGTGTGCTCCACATGCCCCACTATGTACTGTCGAAAGAGCCAAATATGCCTCTGCTTCACTAAGGCATTTCAATAAGACTCCCTCAGGGGTCTTTTTAAATAGTTCATTACCCAAAAGTACATAGCTTAAAGCTTGATACCTGATTTTCCTCTCTGTCGAAGCCGTTGGATTTTGCAAATATTCAACTATAGGCTTCCTTCAGTCTTCATCTGTCAAATCATCTATAGCAAAAATTTCAAAATTTTCGCCATCTATGCATCCAAGCTTAGTTGTTTCTAAGTCTGATGGGCACAATCCAACAGCCACCACTCTCCCTCTTGCTTCAATTACTTCTTGAAGGTTTTCCTTTGACACCTTGTATCCAGAGGAAATTTGAGCCAAGTCATTAGCAACTTGATTCTCTATTCTAGGTATGTGTTGGATAGCCACTACCTCAAATTTCTTTAATAATCTATTAGCTATCACAAAGTACATAATGAGATTTTCTTTAACACATTTATATTCCTTTGTGATTTGTTTTATAACCAATTCTGAGTCTCCCATTATTTCGACTCTAGTTGCCCCCAATTCTAACAAAATTTCAATGCCAGCAATTAATGCTTCGTATTCAGCCTCATTGTTAGAGCAAGGTCCTTCAACCTTATACTTGAATTTTGTTGAAATTTTTTCAGGAGAAATAATGTATATTCCCACTCCTGTTCCATTTTTATGACTTGATCCATCAAAGTATAACTTCCAGGATTTTAATTCAACATAATTCAAATCATTTTCATTTATGGAATGGTCAACTATAAAGACTGCAACTATTTGCCCTTTCACAGCTTTTAAAGGTTGATATGTTAGAGAAAATTCTGTTAATGCTAATGCCCATTTGCCAATTCGACTATGCAAAATAGGCTTAGATAACATATGTTTTACAACATCACAGTGCGAAGAAACATACACATCAACTGGCTTTATATATTGCTTCAATTTAGTACAAGAGAAATACAAGCATAAACATAACTTTTCAATCATGCTATACCTAGTTTCGGCATCATTTAAAACTCGACTAAGGTAATAAATGGGTCTTTCGACTCCATTTTTATCCTCCTGAGCTAACATGCTCCCTAGAGTTTTATCTGATGCAGCTATATACAATCTCATACTCTTGTTTCTACAAGGTGGTGAAAGAATTGGAGGGTGGCTTAGGTACTCCTTGATCTTGTCGAAGGCTTCCTGCTGTAATTGCCCCCACTCAAAACCATCTTTGTTAAAACGAAGCAATGGCGAAAAGGCTTGTGTTTTGCCACTCAGGTTGGATATAAACCTTCTTAAGAAGTTGATCATGCCCAGCAACGAATGCAACTCCTTTTTAGTTGATGGCGCTTTCGCCTCCATTATGGCTTTGGTTTTATTCTGATTTATTTTGATCCCTTTCTTATGGACCACAAAGCCTAGGAAATCCCCTGTCTGCACACAAAAAGCACATTTGAGAGGATTCATTTTAAGACCATATTTTCTCATCATTTCAAAGGAATGTCGAAGATGGTCAATGTGACTCTTCCCAGAAATAGATATTATAACAATATCATCAATGTAAATTTGCATGAATGTGTCTATAAAATCATGGAAGATTGAATTCATCGCCCTTTGATAAGTGGCACCAACATTTTTGAGAGCAAAAGGCATCACTACTCATTCATAGGTGCCTAAGGCTCCAGGGCATCTAAAAGCAGTTTTATGAACATCTTCCTCAGCAATGAATATTTGGTTGTAGCCAGAATATCCATCCAGCATACTAAGATATTCATATCCTGTTGCAGAATCTATTAACATTCTGCTACTGGCATTGAATATTCATCTTTAGGAGTTGCAGAGTTTAAATCTCTAAAATCAATGCAAACTCTCAAAGACCCATTCTTTATAATAACAGGTACTATATTAGCCAACCATTCGACATACCTTGCTGTGCGAATGAATTTGCAACGAAGCAGTCTTTCGACTTCCTCTTTGATCTTTGACAATATCTCTGGTGCAAACCGTCTTGGATTTTGCTTGACTGGTTTTTTTCCAGGTGTCATAGGTAACCTGTGTTCGACCAACTCCCTGCTCAAACCAGGCATCTCATCATAATCCCAAGCGAAGCAATCCTTGAACTCTTTCAACAACTGAACCACTTTACCCTTCAACTGGGGATCAAGGTTAGCACTGATGTAGGTAGGCTTTTTGGTTGTCCCCTCACTGAGGTCAACTTCTTCTAAAGGATCTTGTGCTAGCATTTTGATATTATTCGCCAACGGATCCTTCTCAAATTCCAAAGGCTCATCTTCATAGATGGCGTCGAGCCTCTGGCTTTGCTCTCCAGTTTCAACCTTATCTGGAGGTTTTGGGTCGAAGTCCTTACCAGGACCTTCTTGATAAAATTCAGAAATGGCTTCGCCAGCCATATAGTCATTGGCAGCTTCCAAAGCCGCTTGTAGTTTTGTTTCAGCCACATAGGCCGAAATTCTTTTTAAAGCTTCGAACTCAGTCATGATCACTGAATTCATTTCCCCATCCTGTGGGCTCTATTGGAGGTGAGCCTAAGCATGGCAACCTTCCTCCTGGTACTTCCCTGTCTCATCTGAAACCTTCGACAGGGTGTAAATTCAATGAATAAAACGTTTCTTCATCAGGCGTAAACTCAAAGTCAGCTGGAGGACATGGAGCAATGTTCGCCAAATGTTTCTCAAACTGTCTACTATCCACATGATTAATAGGCACCTTAAAGTACCCTTGATCAGCTTCAATATTTTCAACTATCCCATCTGGTCTCCAAATGGTGATTCTTTGATGCATAGATGAAGGTACAGCTCCTATTCCATGAATCCACTCCCTACCCAAGAGTAGATTGTAGTTAGCTTTCGTCTCAACGACCATAAACACTGTTGGTCTGGTAATGGTTACCACAGTAAGATCCACTTGAATCACTCCTAGAGTGGAACCAACTTTTCCTTCATAGTTCGATAGAACCATGTTGTGGGGTTTGGTATCAGTCTCAAACTTCCCAATCTTGCTCAGCAAAAATCTTGGCATTAAATTGACAGTTGCACCACAATCCACCAAGATTTTATTAACAGGAACATTTTCTACTTTGCCACTAATGTAGAGAGGCTTCAGATGACCCTTCATTGCCTCTGTGGGGCGTTCAAAAAAAGCATTATGTTCTTCGGCGCACCCATTGTTCATGATGTAATAACACACAGACTTATGTGCCAACATTTCTAATTCAGCAGTTTGATCTAAGTCTTCGATCTCTGAAACTTGACCAAGTTCTTTTGGCATTACTGATACCACATTCACAATAATATCTAGAGAAGTTGCTGACTCACTGTCGAAATTATCAGTCATATTCTCATCATCTTCAACTTTCTTTTCTGGCTGAACATTGAACAGCTTTCGCCTTATGGGCATCTTCTCAATTGTCCCAGCTTGATTATCAATATTGGTGCTTGACTCTCCTTGTACCTGAGTCTCCCTGATAGCTTTTCGCCTACGTTGCTCTCTTCGCCATTGTGATCTAGACATGGGATTATTACCCTTGTAATTTTGAGAAATGTATGCTGACTTGTTGGTGGTATGGTTCTCTTTTCTATACTCAAATGAAGAGCCTCTTTCAACATCAAATTTCTCCCACTTCTTCTTCTGGCCTCTTCCTTCGATAGGCTTGATCCAACTACCTGTTGGCACATTCACAGCTGGTTTGAATGTACCTGGCCTAACTTTCAACCCCGTCGATGGTCGAAACTTCTGGGACCTTTACTTACCTTTTGCCCCCGGCTTCCACCAGCTTTTTTGACACCTTCTAACTTGTGGGCATCTTTCTCATCAAAAATGGCGCTGCATCTAGGACATAGCATTACTCTAGAACCTTTCTTCTGGCAACGGTGCAGAAAATCCACAATTGTCTCCTCTTGCTTAGGATAAGCTATTTTGTTGCGCTCTTCATGTTCATCTGCCTTACTCACTTGTTCAACTTTTTGATCTGTAATTTCGACCATATTGACGTCAATTTTATCCTTTAAGCGCATCTTGGAGAAATGAGCTTCAAGACTTTCAGTGGTCTTCGCCAGACACCCACCATTTGCTGCCGCTCTTGCAGATTTTTGGGAAGCCTTCTGCCAAGCAGTCTTTTCTGCTTCGACCATTTCCTCAGCATTGACTCTTTTAACATTAGGAGATGTCTTGAAGAATTGTTCAGCCGCCATACATATCCAGTTTTCCACCAAACAACCATCCATGTCTATCATCTCTCCTACCAATAGCATGTCATCTTCCAACTCCTTAACAACTTGGACTTTGGGGGCATTTCTGCCCATAGCCTTGTTGGTACTGATACTGCCTGAGCTAGCATCAGATTCTTCAACTAATTTGACCATGTTAATGCCCTCAATGGCATTTATCTTCAATTCGCTCACTACCATATCCAAAACCTTGGCAACATTATCCATCTCAACAAACTTGTCAGCAGCTTTTTTGGTCACCAACATTAAACTGGCGCCATCAGCATTCAAACCATTCGCAGCCTTATTAAAACCTCCAGTTACCACAGGATTGGTGGCGAAGTCCTCAGTGACTTCCACCATGTTGACTGACTGATCAAATCCTTCTGTGGCTTCGACCATCTGAACCTTGTGAGGCTCTGTATAGTTAGCCTCTGCAACTTGCAATGGGTCAGAGTCAATTTTCATCTGAGCTTTGCCTTTGTCACCAAACTTCAGCCTCCCTTCTTGAATAGCATTTTGCACCAAATCCCTGAAAAGAAAACATTGAGAAGTTTTATGACTCAAAAAATTATGGTACTTACAAAAACCTCTTTTCTTTCTTTGTTCTAAAGGTGGCATCTTAGCACCAGCAGGCACTATCATTTGCCCATCTTTAACTAACAAATCAATAATTTCGTCACATTTAGTGACGTCGAAAGTGTATGTTTTCTTAGGAAATTTGTCGTTAGATTCGACAGGATTTTTTCCATTTGAAGGAGCTAATAATTTGCAGGCATAAGGTGGACCTTGCTTTAACTCAGCAACGCCAACCTCATTTTTGTCGAAATAAGATGTGTCGTCATACAAATTCTCCATATCTTCATTACATTCGACAAAGGCTACTTTTTTACCCCTGCTGAATTTAGCCTTTTCTTCTTTCAGCCTTTCTAGTTGTCGAACTCTATCAGCTAACTGGGCCATATCTCTAAGATATTGGGTATCCAATTTCTTCCTAATGGAATAATCAAGACCCCCAGCAGCCATTTCAACCAACTCATGTTCTGGTACTTGTGTAAAGCACCTGGCTTTAAGAAGTCGAAACCTATTCAGGTAATCATCAATTGCCTCAGTAACTTTGTGTTTGATGCTAGCCAATTCTTTCAAACTAATCTTAGTTTGCCCCATGTAGAACTGTTCATGAAACAAACGTTCTAACTGGGTCCAATTGTATATGGAATTTGGAGGCAAAGTAGTGAACCACGTGAAGGCATTCTTGGTAAGGGAACTGGGGAAGTATTTGATCCTAAGGCTTTCGTCAGCTGCAATTTCGCCTGCTTCAATCAAATACCTAGCCACATGTTCGACGGTAGATTCAGTAGTATCTCCTGAAAATTTGCTAAACTTTGGAACCTTCGTCCTAGGGGGTAATTCTGCTTGGAGAATATAATGCACTATAGGCGAAGTATAATTTGGCCTTGTGAAGCCAAGATTCACGCCATTTCTGGTCATTATCCTTTCAACCATGGCTGCAAGGTTATTTTCTTCTGCTTGATTTTGATGTCGAACCTGTCTAAGGAACTGATCAGCATTTTGGTTCTTGTTCACCATCACTACTGGCTCTTCCTCCATATGGATTGGCATCTGGTTTCTTGGTGGTTCGACCCTAAAATGATCAATCATCTCTTGACCTTCCAAGTTCACCTCAGGTACATGACGTAGATGACGTCTTGGGATATCTTCGACAACAGTTGCTCTTCGATCCACCGCTGGCACTCCCATGAAATCAGTCATGCGTGCCAATTGTGCAGCCAATTGTTGGTTAGTTTGGGTTGTATTCTGAATCAAGGGTTGAAAAACTTCTCCCATTGTCTGAGACAACGTATGCACCATTTGCATGTTACTTTCATCCATCTGCTGTCTCAAATAATTTATGGATGTGTTTGTAAGACTAGGCGTTTGAACGGAGTAACCAACCCCTATACTCTGATTGTTTCAACCCCCTGATCCCGATCCTTGTAATGACGAAGACACTACATTCTCTGAAAATACAGGTGGAGCAGTCTGCAGATTTTGCATCATTGATGTAGGCATACCATAGGGTTAACTCCTTGACCCTGGAGGTGGAAAACTTGGAGAAGAGAAATGCCGGTACATTGAACTTCCTCCTGGGGGTGTTGGTGAATTAGGACTTTGTGGTCCTATGTATTCTATCACAGGTTGAGTATATGATTTTGTGCATGTTGATCCTGGTTCAGACACTACTAATGAAGGCGACGCCTGTCCTCCTGTCGAAGACACTGGTGATGGTGTGCTTTGAGACCCCATACTGCTACTTGACTGAGTGTTTGAAATACTCCATTCAGGATCAACTGGTTGGTTGGCATTAGTTGCCATTCTCTTAGTGTATCTTCTTTTTGGCATTCCTTCGTTTGTTGTGGCTAGCTTCCCACTTCTCAATAACAAACAACGAAAGTATTTCTTCACCAAGAAAGATAAGGTTAACAAAAGTATAACACTTAGCACTAGGTCCCACTGGGCGTGCCAATTTGTTTACTGTGAATTTTGGTAAACAACCTCTGGTCTATCAATTTTAAATAAAACTGACTAACTTGCAGGATCGACCACACAAATCCTAGGACATATGCTAAGTTTAAGGGAAAATATAACTGACAACGATAAACGCAAGAAAAGTAAATTGAACTCCACGTTCGATAGTAAAAGAAAACTACATGAACTCTACGTTCGACTACTTGCAAATAAAGTAAAGGCTTGGAAATGTAAAGGGCCGTAAATAAATGATGCAAAATTTAAAGGCGTCGAATGTAAAAGACAAAAGGTAAATGACTTTGAAAAATAAAAGTTCAGGAAGATAAATAACTGTCGAAAGTAAACAACAAGAAATGTAAAAGTGCTTGAACTCCACGTTCTTGAAAAGTAAAGACTGAAATGTAAAGGTGCTGTCGAAAGTAAATGCAGTAATGTAAAAGCTTTTCAAAATAAAATGCAATGAACTCCACGTTCTTGAAAATAAAGACTGAAGTGTAAAGGTGCCGTCGAAAGTAAATGCAATAATGTAAAAGCTTTTGAAAATAAAATGCAATGAACTCCACGTTCTTGAAAATAAAGGCTGGAATTGACAAAAGTGCAGTCGAAAGTAAATGCGGAAAAAGAAATGACTTGAAGATAAAAGACTTTGAATGTAAAGGTGGAAGAAGGTAAATGTCGAAAGCTTTTAAATGAAAGTAAAAGCAAGGTTTAAGATAAACTTGACTGAAAATAAAGATTCAAAGAAAAGTTAAGACATGAAAGATAAAGTTCAGGAAAATGTAAAGTGCTGAAACATAAACATGATGAAGATTAATTGCATTGATGAAAGAAAGTGGTGTTACATTGCGTACATTCTCACAAACTCGTTTCTCTACACGCAGGTACTTTGAGTTTCTTTGAGTAACTTGTACAAAAATATGAACACCCCTATTACATAGAACTAACTCCTATTTATAGTGCTAAGAAATAACTACTAAGTGGTGGTTATTGCTCCAAACGTGTCCCTTTGGCGCCTTCTCCTTGGCCTCAACTGTTCCCACGTTCGCAACTGCTCCTATTTGAATTTCAAACATTGGAAATTCCCTCCATCCTTAGTATAACAACTGCAGCGCGTGTTTCAATATTTCCATGGTCGAAACCTTTCCCATCACTTAGCCATTTTGTGAGGCTTCCAAAACCTCTATTCGACTTAGGCTTCACCCAAACTGGGTCGAAACCTTATTTACGTTAAAAATAATTTTTTAACTTGAAATAACTTTGTTTCTTTCTAGCGTCGAAAATGAGGGTTAACAGGGTCCTCCCGGAAACTCTCCATCAGTGTACACAGACGGCTCCGTCGTAGCAGAAGTCGTAACCTTTGTATAAGCAATAGGAGAAGGGGTCAGATTAGTGGCATCCACCTCATCGGCAACAGAAGCATCTGGTTGGACCACCTTATCTAAAACAGGGGGTGTCTGGTTGGACCACCTCATCAGCCACCTCAGCAATAACATATATCGCATTTGTCTCGACGACTGGGTCATAAACATCCTGAACTTGCACCTTTTGAGCATGAACAACATCAGCATCATCTCTGGGTTACTCGTCTGATCTCACCGCTCGGCGCGGGGTTCTACGGGGTGCGCGGAGCAGCCCCTGCTCAGCATATCGTTTTCGGTGTGAACTTGTTGAAACTACTTGTCTAGCCCGTTGCTGGAAAGACTCAGACTCAGCAACCCTAGCTTGAGTTGCCGCTATATATATGGCCTTTACTACAATGATGTCGTCATTTCCCTGTATTTCACTGCAAAAATGAAAAAAAAACCCATAATATCAATTAAATTCCATAAATTTTGAAATTTCCGAGAAAAATCCATATTATTTGAACTGCGAGAAATTCAGAAATTTATGGAAAAATGCATATGAAAATGCAGGAATTATGAAATTTCAGGAAAAAATGCTTACAAAAATACTGGAATTTCTGAAATTTTTGATACAAATTAAATGGATTCTAACGAAAATTTTAAAATTTATGGAAAAATCTTACTATTTTCAGAATTTCTGATAAAGATTTTAGAATTTTCGATATCACTCTGTAGTTTTTGAAAAGAGCGTAAGTTTTAAGGGAATTTTGAAAATGAATGAAAATTTTACAAAGTTAATATAGTCAATTCATTGAGTTTTTGTTCTTTCTTTGGTTTCAGAATACCCAATAAGTTCGTTGTGAATGAAATACATATATAGCTTACTAAATTTTGTGGGTAAACTTATTTTTTTTATGGTTTAATTGTAATTTTTGTCCTCTTATTTTGTTTTTTTTTAGTTTTGGTCATTCCATTTTATAAACCGTGATTTTGTTTTTTTTGTTTTTTTTTTTTAATTTTGGGTTGGATTTTGGTCCTGTTTTGAGACTAAAATTCAACACAAAAACTTAAAAAATGGATTAAAAATGTAATTTCTAAAATAAGGGGACAAAAATATTAAAAAAAAAATTAAATAGAAAATATTTTTTTCTTTAAAGAAGTTTTGGTAAACTAAACTCTAAATATTCGTGTGTGTAATTTTTGTCATTCCAAAACAAAACCTACAATGTTTTTGTTAAATTGAAATTAAACATAAAATATTTTATAGAGTATAATGATAGAGTTAATTGTGTGAAAATGAATATGGTTTAAAACTCTCCGAATCACATGACTTATATAAATATCATTTTCCTAGTCTTCCATTATAAATTATGTAATATTCATACTATATTAATTTTATTAGGAAAAGTCAAGTCATCTCTATAACATTGTATTCTTTCCTATTTTGTTTTTATCAACTTATTGGCTTCATCTGTCGTAAAATGTGGAAAGAAGAGAATAACAAAAGGCCCACAAATTCGTAAACTCTTATTTTATTGCATCAATTAAGAATCAAGATCGAATAAATAGGTAATATTAGATAAGACCAAATCTAAGTTGAATTAAATAAAAATTGCAAATTGATCTAAAAATTAAAAATTGAAAAAGAAAAATCAAATAATGTTGAACGTGTTTGGATATTGTTTCGTAAAAAGCTCTCGGATTGAATCGAATTTTGAATTAAATTTTCAAAACTGATCCAAACTTTATACATATATTTTAATACTTCATTATTTTATATTTATATAATATATTGTATTAATTTATTTTTAACTAATACTTTTTCAAAAATATTATTTTGAAATTTTATTTAATATATTTATTTTTATTATCTCATTTGCCGCCATGTCCCCCGCTCGTAGCATTTTGTGTAGAATGAACCAATCCAAGCTTTAGTTACATGAAAATGAGTAGTATGAGTTTAATCAATAATTTTAATTTTATTAAGAGCTCGTTTGTTTTGTTTTTTTTTTAAAAGTAATTTTTATATGATAGGGTCTTTCGTTCCTTTGTATTTATGGGTCAAACACCCCTAGTGTTTTTTTTATAATTCAAGTTGATTATAAAAAAAAAGTATTTTAGTGTAAAAAAATCTTACAAATAAATTTTTTATAAAAGTTTCAAATAAAAATTATGTTTGAATAGTTATTCTTAAAATGTTATTTTATATAATTTATAATTTTGATTTTTTTTATGTCAAAATTTTAAACAATCAATTAATTTTGGAGCTATTTCAAATTGCTTTTTATAAAAATCATTTGAGATACAACTTTAAAAAAAAACTACGATTTATGTTTATGTTATAGTATTTTAAAATTAGTTTTTTAATGTATAAAAAACAAATATAATAAAATTTAATATTTTGAAAAACGCTTTTGTAAATCTATTTTTCAAAATACTAAGAAAAAATCCATTTTTTAAAGATAAAATAAATTGGCCCTAAATTGAAGATATGACTTCCAAAACATGATTTTTTTATACAACTTTCAAAGCTATGTCCTGATTGCATGCTTAAAGGATTGAAAAAAATCATCTAATTCAAAAGTACTCATTTTGGCAAATAGATGTATTCAAAGAAATGAACTTTTCTTTAAATTAGAAGAAAACAGAGTGTATGGTCTATCACTTGTCTTAAGATTATGTTGTAAGGATTTATTTGAATGTGTCAATAAAATAAAATGATTAGAAGAAACTCTGTAAAAATAAAGAATGACATAAACTATTAGAAGTTCTAAACATTTTCTTGTAAGAAATGCATTGGTGGGTGAATAATCAGGCAAATGAAGAAAATATGATGATTTTTTTCTCAGTATATAATTGATTACATTTCCATACAAAAACTACCAAACATGAAAGCTTAACAAAACACAATAAAACTTTATGACAGTAAAATTATAAACAAATGACATTCATTTTATTTAGTACACAACAAGAATAGGCATTCATCCTATCCATTACCAAATAGTGAACTTGTTCCATACAGTAGGCATAGGAATTCATCCTGCAAAAAATAATTCATCTTATTATTTGGAAACAAAATCAAAGTATTGCAAAATAAATTTCATATTGGAGCAGCAAATAAGTTAATGGTCAGGATATAAATCATCAATCAAGTACTCAACAATAATAATATGAGATTGATTTTGTTTATCATGGCTGATTATTAAACATTTAGAGACTAAAAGAGAAGAATATGTTTAAATATCATATCCTGTGAATATATAAAAGCAGTGAGTGAAAAATATGATATAAATTGTAGAAATGCTTTAGTTATAAATTTATTCATGATTCAATTAAACAACAAAGAATTAAGAAATGATAGAAGTACCTTTTTATCAATAGTTACATCACATGAAGGCTTTCAATATCAATTTATTCAGGAATCTAGAGTAGGTTTCTTTCCATGAGGGTATGAACAATACTGATCCTACCAAGCCAACAAAACCAGTGAAGAATTCTATCCCTGTAACACCCCTAATCTATACTCCCAATAATTAAACAATAAATAATTAATAAAAATTTCGTCAGAGTATATTTAAATTATCATGGCATAGACAGAGAGAATCACATTTTGTTTGAAACAAAACATACAACACCTGCTCATAAAGATATGCAACAGTGGGGTAGCAATCAACAGAGGAACTTAGTTCCTTACACCCACATTTCAGATTTTAGAATAAAAGCGGAAAATCTAAAACTGAATATCATATAAATATATCACATAAAGTTTTATCTGTTATCTACAGAATCATGCATATATACAACATCACAAAATAATCCTAATCAATCTCCCGACTATCTGGTGCTACATATCAGAGCAGACAGACGACAAAGGACGGAGGACTAATCTTCACAAAAAGACCTCCAGCATCTCTAATCTGCAATGCCTCATAGAGCATTATAAAACAGCAGAAGGGTGAGAAATATTATCATAATAACGTTGCATATAATTATATATCTCAACATATAATACACATATACCACATTCTCACCACAACTTATCACTATGCATGTATATATACATATAACACCAAGCATATACCATAAATCAAATACACGGCATAACAATCCGTAATTAACGCATCCTTCACATAGGCATATTCATTCATGCTCAAATACATGTATCATCAATACATCTCAATTCATCACCATTCATTCAACATAAATACACATACATGTTTATTCATCAATGCACATATACAAAGATGACCAATGCAAATCATAGAGACCGACTCACGACTCTATGCAAATGCAATGCGGTACCGACTCATTTCATCTCAAGTTCAATTGAAGAACTTATTGGAACCATCGCTCGTTACTTAGTGTAACTCCCCGTCGGGCATACGATGTTCACCCATTGCTACCACCTCTCAAAAGGCTTACAATGTTTATGGATTGCCCCCACCTCTCAAAAGGCTTACAATCCGATTGCTCCCACCTCTCAAAAGACTTACAATCGTTTGTAATCATCGCTCCCACCTCTCAAAAGGCTTACGACGTTACAACGGATTCATCTTAGAACCCCACAATGCAAGAATGCATATCATGATGCTTCACATACAACATGACTCATGACACTCTTGACATGCATACATATTCACAATATAGTCATGCATTCATCACACACAATCCACATACATTCACATCAATTGTGCCAAACGGCAACCGGACGTTTTCACAAATAACCAAACAATTCGATTTACGATTTACCGAAAAAGTCGGTTAAAAGTCGGCTAAAAATAATATTTTTCTTCACCAAATCATAGAACATATTTTTAGCTTCACATCCATATAAAGAACACCTCAATCGGATAAACAACGCAAAAGATATGGATATTTCAAAATAACGCAAAAACATAAACCGGAGGCCGGACACAACGAAATTTTTCGAAAATACTGTTCCTATTGGACCAGGTTCAGACCTCAAAACCATTTTTCCTAGAAAGAACATCTCATTAGCTTTCCAACGCTTCGAACGGGGGTCAAAACCGACTTACGGTTCAAGAGATATGAATTTCCGAAGTTTCCCCGAAAACCAGAAAATGCCCTGCGGGCTGCTACGGATTTCGGCTATTTTGCCCGAAAATCCGACCGATTCAATTATTTTCTTCGAAACAAACACATACGCGCAACCACCAAATACATAAGAACAATTTAGAACACATAAACGAAATTTCTACGACGTTCGATTTTCGATTAAATTTCAACCTTTCAAAAACCAGAATTTTCAAACATCACCAAATCGAATAAAAAGCACGCTATACGACGACCTAACCTTCCTCGATACTACTACGTAATTTATTTCGAATTCTAACCGTGAAAACATCGGTTTTTATCGACTTTATTCATTTCGACCTAAAATGAAAAATATATGAAAACGATCCAAAACAACCGAAACGAAACCATACATAATCGTATACAAAGTTAAGATAACGATATTTCACACCCTTACCCGTTCGATTCGAATCCTAACCGTTGATTTTGATGATTTCTAGCATTTTTCCCACTTTTCTCCTCTTGTTATTCTTTTCTCTTCTTTCTCACTTTTCTCTCTTTTTCTTTTCTTTTCTATCTTTTCTCTCTCCACTTTCTATTTATATAAAATATCTACTACCCAAATGACAAAAATACCCCTCAGCTCAAATATCTCCCAAACGCTCTCAAAATGCGATAAAACATAAACAACGATGAAAAATAATATATTGCCAAATAAAAGTCAAGAATAAAATAATATAATAATAAAATAATCAAATAGACTCGATTAAATAAAACTGACAAAAACTGGAGCGTTACAATCCCCATGCTCATGTATAATGCTTCCAAAAGTTATGAATTGTCATCTTCTGTATCAGTTGTTGGCACTTGATGCTCTGACGGCCCTTCTCCAGGACATTTTATATCAAGGGTTCTCCACACAGATTAAAATTTCCTTCATAACTCGAAGCATTAAAGCTTTGCAACTGTGTTCCAATTGGAATTTTTCCATAGAGCTGATTGTTTGACAAATCCAACATACTGAGACGATCAATTTGAACTAGACTTGAAGGGATTCTTCCAGACAGATGATTTCTTGATAGATCAAGAAATTCCAGTGACTTTAAGTTTCCCACTTTTGAAATGATTTCTCCACTGAGATTGTTCCTTGACAAATTTAAGGAAATCAATCCAAATAAGAATTGGATTTCATTTGGTATTTCACCTGTAAGATGGTTGCTTGAGAGATCAATGACTTTTAACAACATATTTTCATTTTTGTAAATAACGTTTACACCATTCCATACCAAGGATAGATCGATACTAAATTTTTTTGGAATTGATGAACCAGGAACGCGAAATATTGGATAATAACCTATTGTTGCGGCAAAGGTACGGTTGTTCCAAGACATTGAAGTAAAATTCATAACACATGATGGGATTTCTCCTGATAAGTTGTTTAGTGACAAATCCAAGACTTGAAGTTTTTTCAAATAACAGAGGTTTAAAGGTAGACTTCCATTGAACTTATTAAGTCGAAGACTTAAGATTTTTAATAAATGCATGTCTCCAATCCAAGAAGGTAATGGACCATCAAACATATTTTCTCCTAGGTCCAAGAAACCCAAACTGTCGCAGTTCTTCAAGAAGGAAGTAATTTGTCCACTCAAACTATTATTTCGTAAAATCAAAGCCTGAAGACCTGAAAGAGAACCCATTGAGATGGGAATCTTTCCTGACAACATGTAACATGTTATTGCTCAGATCAACAAACCTTAATGAGGTTAGATTATACCAACAATTAGGCAACTCACCCTTTAATGCATTGTTTGACAAATCCAACAATTCAAAAAAACTATGTTCACTTGTGCTGTTGCATAGAAAGGAAGCAAAATCTGAAAATCTATTATTGGAAAGATAGAGTGTTTGTGCTTGCAGTAAAAAAGGAGGAATGAAACCTTCAAGTTGATTTGAACTTAAATCTATATAAGAAAGTTGGGCAAACTTGAGTTCTAAATTTGGAATTTTTCCAGGGAGGCTGTTGTTTGAAATGGTCATAGAATTTATGGTTTGCATTTTTCCCCAAAACCAAGCAGGTATTTGAGGTAGATTACCCACATTTGAAAGAGAAAGAACGGATAAGTGATTTTGTGTTTGAAGCCAATTAGGAAATTTAGAATCTAGATTACAAGATGTTAGATTCAAATAATCTAATTGAAAAAGAGGAACCCAATCATTACTAACCTTTATAGTCAATGAATTGTCAGACAAATCTAAGTGTTCCAGTTTGGAGAGGTTATTGAAATGTGATTCAGAGACTACACCTTTCAAAGAGTTTCTGCAAAGGGACAAAGACTCTAACTCTATAAGCGATCCGATGCTTGTGGGTATTTCTCCAATTAATTTATTACCATCAAGAGATAGCTCTCTCAAAGAAGAGAGTAATGAAAGATCAGGTAACATGCCTGAAAGATGATTATTTGACAACTTTACAGCTTGTAACGAGGAAGAATTTTGCATGCACTGAGATCTGTTATGGATGATAAAGTCTGAAATCTCTCCGCTCAATTGGTTGTTGTCAGCGTAAAATGTCTGCAAGGTGCATATATTTCCAATAGATTTTGGAATTTTTCCTTCTAGTAGATTGCCATAGAGCGAGAGAGTTACAATTGAATGTATAATGTTTCCAAAATCATAAGGAATGGCACCTTTTAACAAGTTATTACCAAGGTAGAGCTCTTGAAGATTGGAGCCGTAGTTAAGCACCCACTAGAATATCTTCGATGATGTCAAATGGTTTTCAGAAAGATCAAGGACAGTGAGAGAAGTGGAAAAGTTCATGTGAGAATCAGAAAATGCAGGGATGTTGTCATCAAAAAGTGCACAGTCATTTAGATATAACTCTTCAAGGATTGGAAGCTTTGCTAGGAGTTGAAAGGTGTGACGAGAAGAATTGTAGAGACTTGGAACATGACTCAAGTCAAGATATCTCAAAGAAGAGAGATTTGATAACCACTTAACATGGGTGAGTTGGAAAGAAATCGCTCCAATGAGTTCATTGCCACTAAGATCAAGGTATCGCAAATGTGAAAGATTTCCTATTTGAGAAGGAATTGCTCCAACGAGACCATTGCCACTAAGATCAAGGTGTTGCAAATGTGAAAGGTTCCCTATTTGAGAAGGAATTGCTCCACCAAGTTAATTGCCACTAAGATCAAGGTGTTGCAAATGTGAAAGATTTCCTATTTGAGAAGGAATATTCCCATTATAACCACCATATGAGAGATTAAGATATCTTAAGTTACTAAAGGAGCCAATGAATTTTGGGATTTGAATGTACACATACAAATAACTGGGGTCTAAATATTTTAGATGTTGTAGCTCAGTTATTGAAGAACTGATGTTACCACTCGAAAGGTATGTATAGGGAAGATTCAGATCAAACCTTTTAACATAACCTGTTTGTTTGTTTGTCGCAACCAATTTCTGGCCATTTGCAGCAATCTTCATTTGGATCGTCCGTCCATGAAGACAACAACCACATGGCAGACTCAATATCATATTCCGGCATGGCAGACCCAATATGAAGGTCTTTTTTGAATTTGAGCAAAGCAAGTCTCTCATTCTCTTTACACATGGGTTTTCCATTCAAAATTGATGAGTTTTTTTTTATAAGCCAAATATATTAAGATGAATATGGTACAAAGAGTACCACAAACCAAAACAAATAGTTTCTACAGACCCCAACCAAATACAAATTTACAAGAACTCGAGAGGATATTTATGCCATTCATAAAATGAACACTTGATCTCCTCCTTATGTAATAATAATATCCACCACCATGAGAAGAATTTAATCCGGGTGAAACACAATTCCGGGTCGCAAAACTCTCCATTAAAAATAACATTATTTCTTGATATCCATAGGCTCTAGCACACCACCAACCAAAAACTAACAACCAAGTTGCTAGGTAGTTTCCCTTCAAGTTTTTGAGCCCAAAGTAATAGATGAGAAGAAATTGAATAAGAATGGAAACTAATGACACCAAGCCATTGATAAACTTTACACCAGACAATCCTGCTCCAATGACAAAGGAGGAACAGATGTGGAGCTTCCTCGATGGCTTGATTACACGAAGCGCACACCCCGTCATGAGCATCCGATAATATGTTCCTGCGAAGCAAATTACCTCGCGTTTACAGCCTGTTATACAGCAAACGCCAACCAAATATTTTTACCTTCGACGAAACCTTCGCCTTCTATATGAATCTAAGTGCTGTTAATTGGTTTACATCTTCTTCCGTCCCCCTACCCGGCTCCGAAATAACCTTGTAAAAACTACTGACAATGAAAATCCCGCATGAATTACGTAACCACACCACATAGTCCAACTTGTTTTTAACATGACAGATTTGAAAAAGGATTAAACACAAATTTTCCAAATCCTCATGAACTTCTTCCGTCGCAGGCATCATTTCCTGCGGTAAATCTAGCTGCCAAAACCAATCAGCCCCCAACCAAGCACCCATCTCCGCAACCGACTTCGACTTCGAATGAACCGCCTGAAATAAATTAGGAAAAATTTCCTTCAATGGAGCAGGCCCTATCCATTTCGCCTTCCAAAACGGGACTGCAAACCCATCACCCAAAACCACTGAGATATTACGGCTAAACGAGTGAGGCTGCTGCAGAGAACCAATCCTAAGAATGTCCTTTCCCCATTGAGAATGAAGTCTGCTACTTCTATATTCATCTCGTGACATCAAAAAATTCCTGTAGTCGCCGTATTTTTTCGCCATCACTCCACACCAGCTAGCATCTATGTCCTTCAATAATCTCCACGCCCATTTGGCCAATAATGCGGTATTGAAAGATCTTATGTCCTTCACACCTAAACCCCCTGACTGCTTTGGTTCGCAAATCTTGCTCCAACTCAGCCACGAGACCCCCGTCTTTGATTCTGAACCATTCCACAAGAAGTTCCGTTGAATTGCAATGATCTCTTGCAACACACAACTAGGAGCTTTGTAAAAAGATAATTGATGAATGGGCAAGTTGGTTAGAGTTGAATTGATCAAAGTAACACGTCCTCCGATAGAAAGGTTTCGCCCATTCCATTCAGCCAACCTGTCTTTAAATAATTTGATCACCGGACTCCAAAAAGATGCTCTTCTATGACTCTTCCCAACCCAAATGCCCATGAACTTAAAGACCTGAGAGCTAGCACGACACATGAGGAAACTCTCAGCAGCCCGTAACAAATTAGCGTCCATACCAATCCCTATCAAACAACTTTTCGAATAATTTATTTCCAGACCAGAAACAAGTGCAAAACCATTTAAAATTGCTTTAAACGTCCAAAAATTATTCCACCCACCATCGCACAAAAGAATCGTATCATCAGCGAACTGTAAAAGATCGTAATGACAATGATCGTTAACTTTAAAACCCTTCAGAATGCCCATCTCACCTGCTGTCCTTACCATATGCGCGAAACCTTCTACAGTAATAGCAAAGAGAAATGGGGATAAAGGGTCCCCCTGTCGAAGGCCACGCGATACCATAAAATCACCTGTTGCGCTACCGTTAACGAGGATAAACATAAAACTAGAAAAAATAGTTCCACCCATCCAATTTAGCCACCTTTCCCCGAAACCCATAGCAACCATCATCTGTCGCAAAAACCGCCAATCAACGCAGTCATATGCTTTGGAAAAATCAACCTTGAGTAATGCACACAGTTGTTTGTGTTTCTTTGCCAAATCCATGATTTCGTTTAGAATCAACACCTCATCTAGCAAACACCGGCCTGGAATGAAAGCAGATTGAGATTTGGAAATTAACTTTCCAATAACACCTCTCAGCCTGTTTGCCAAGAGTTTAGATATGACTTTATACACGCACCCCACCAAACATATAGGTCTGAAATCCTCGATGCTTTGAGGACTATCACCCTTAGGAATTAGAGCAAGGAAAGCATAATTTATCGTTTTGTTCAATCTGCAAGAATCGTAAAACTCCATAACACAGCTAATGAAGTCATCCTTAATAACTTCCCAAAACTCTTGACAAAATTCCATCGTAATACCATCAGGCCCAGGACTCTTATTAGCAGCGCATAAGAAAATTGTTTCCCTGATCTCCTCTGCATCAAATCTACGTTCCAGATTTGATCTATCAGCTTCCGTTAATTTTGCCAGGTTCGGAAAATTGAAGGTAGTGGGTGGAAGCTGCATACAGCGAAACTGGGCAGCAAAATGCTCCTTAATTGCTTCTTCCAGCGAATCAACACCTTCCACAATGCGTCCCCCCACCTTAATAGCATTTAAGCAATTCACCTTGGACCTCAGCCTAAATCGACTGTGAAAAAACTTGTATTCTGATCTCCAAGTTTGATCCAATTGGCCCTAGATTTCTAGCAGATGATGGACTCCTTAATGCATGACTTTTCCCCAAATTTCTTCTGAGCAAAGATCCTACCATTCAGCTCCTCAACAGAAACATTATTAGGATCTTCAGCCATCTCCCTTTCTATCTTGTTAATCTGCTCCACATGCTCCTCGATGTCCAGATTTACCTTACCAAAAATATTGACATTCCACCACCTCAACCTATTACGCAACAACTGAAATTTACGACTGAGGATAAAGCACGCATTGCCCTTCACATTAAAAGCATCCCATTCCTTTTTGACAAACTCCCTAAATCCCTTGTGAGTAAACCAACAATCGAAAACCTTAAACGGCTTAGGGCCCTAGTTAATCTCCTTACCAATCATCCAAACTGGAAGATGATCTGAAATATCCCTGCATCCTACCACCTGTTTGATAGTGTTCCAATGCTTGACCAGGTCCCATGATATGATGAATCTATCTAGTCTACTCATAGACCCACCATTGGAGTTGACATAAGTGTAAACATTACCTGTTAACAGTAAATCTACTAAGTCCAACCTTGAAATGAAATTATTGAACTCATTCATTTCTCCGGAACTTCTGACTCCACGACCAATTCATTCAGTCGTTGACCTGACTGAATTGAAGTCCCCCGCTAACACCCAACAACCATTAGGAGATGATGCCTTCAATTCAAGTATCGCTGCCCAAAGACTCCTCTTCTCATGAATATTACAAGGTGAATAGATATTTACAAAATAATCATTAGAATTCCTCCGAATGGCATTAAGGCAAAGAAAACCCTTGCCTTTGGTTGAATAAATGGGGCACAATACATCCTTCCTCCACATGGTTAATAACCCACTAGAATTCCCATCAGACTCAACTGCAGACCATTCAACACTTGCATTACCCCACATCCCTTGAACATCCAATTGTGACAAACTTCTGCACTTTGTTTCTTGCAAAAAACAAATGTCAGCTCCCCCTTCTCTAATGATTTTCAAAATTATCTTCCTCTTAATTGATCCACCACACCCACGAACATTGAAGCTGAGAAAATTCATTTCTCCATGTTAGCTTCCACCATCTTCAATCTGACATCAGCCCTATGTTGATCATCCATCTTCCTTACAATTCCTTCGAAATATTCGTCGTCCTCATCGCCTTCAATACCCATCAATTGAATAGATTCCCATATCCTTTTCGGGGCATCTTCAATAGTTTTCCTTATTCTAGTATTACTTTTCTTAATATCCTCATCAGAAACGGATTCACAACACAACACCGACCCACCAGAAAATTGAGAGATCGTCTCCTCTATATCTAAACATGGTGACTTCAAAATATTTTGGTCAATGACCTTCTCCTGTCGAGCCAGCAGGGCAAAATATGAAGGTTCAAAAGGAATCCTAATGTTCTCCACAAGCTCCTCCAAAGATTTTTTCTTTTTGGGCCTATTCTTGGGCGGACTCTTTTGAGGCCCAAACACAACCAATTTATTATTCTCCAACAAGTCCAATGTCTTTTGCGCCCCTGCAATGCTAAACATATGTAATGTAACGCCCCGATTTTGATTATTTCCCAATTATGTTGAGTCTTTTATTTTAATTGGGTGATAAATTATTTTAGTTATGAATTTGGTGTGTTAAATGTTATTTTACCATTTTGAGAGTTTTCGGGGAAATTAGAATGGAGGGTATTTTAGACTTTTCTCAATTAATGATAAATTAGAAATTAAGTGGAATTAGAATTTGTGATAAAAATGAATTAATTGATTGTTTGGAAAATGAGAGGAAAGAAATAGAAAAGAAAGAAAATAGAAAGAAAAGAGATAGAAAGGAAAAATAGAAGGAAAAATAGTAAGAAAAGAGAATTAGAGAAAAAGAAGAGAAAGAAAAAGGAAGAAGAGAAAAGAAGAGGAGAAAGTTGGGAAAACTAGGAAAATCATCAAGATCGATCAATTAGCGAGTTTGGAATCTGGGTAAGGGTGTGAAACATTGTCATCTTATCGATGTATGTGATTATGTATGAGTTGTTGTTGTTGTTGATTGATTTTATGAGTTTTGGGTATAAACCCTTTTTGAGAAATTGATTGGAAATTGATTCAAATGTGTTCAAACTTGTGTTAATTGTGTTCTTGTTGTTCTATACATGTTTAATATGTATTGTTATACTTCAAACTGGTATTTTTTCTGAATTTAGATGATGAATTGGTGGAATTGGGAGTGGAAAACGCAGAACATTGTTCTGCAAAATTTTTCTGAGATTCCCCTGGCCATACGTGTAAGGGACATGCCAATACGCGTATGAGCCAAGGTGATACGGGTAACAATGGCCTGTGGAGGGGTCAATACGCGTATGGAATGTGGCTTTTCCCGGCCCTCTGGTGATACGCGTATGGAAGTTGGGCATACGCGTATGGGGTCTAAAATGGGAAATTTGTGAAGGAAAATGGTTCTGCCCATACGCGTATGGGCATTGGCGATACGCGTATAGGAATGGCGAGAAAACAGTCCAGTACGCGTATGAGAGTAGTGGTACGCGTATGGACAGGAGGAATGTAAAAATGGGATTTTTCAAAATGTCGTTTTCGGTTTCGTCCGTAACTTTTGTTCCGAGTATCCGATTTTTACATTCTTGGTGTCGTTGGAAAGCTATTGAGCTGTACTTAGTGATTATGATGATTTGGAAATCGTTAGCCAATTTAATTATGTCGGAAAGTCGGGAATAGTGCTATTTAGCGACTTTTACCGTTTTGATGGTGTGTTTGAAGGTGAATCATACAATAGTGCATTGATGTGAATGTATATAGAATGTATGTGATTGTATGAGATAAATGCATGAATATATTGTGAATATGTATGCATTTCAAGAATGTCTTGTGTCATTTTGCATGTGAAGCATCATGAAATACATTCTTGTGTTGAGCGATTCTAATGAGAATCCGTGGTAACATCGTGTGCCTATGTGAGGTGTGAGCGATGATTACGAACGATTGTGTGCCTATGTGAGGTGTGAGCAATCGGATTGTGTGCCTATGTGAGGTGTGAGCAATCGGATCATGTGCCCGCGTGTGGGGTGTGAGCGATCGGGTCGTGTGCCCAGGTGGGGTGTGAGCGATCCATAAACATTGTGTGCCCATGTGGGGTGTGAGCAATGGGTGAACATCGTAGGCCCGACGGGGAGTTACTTGGGTAACGAGCGATGGTTCCAGCAGAAGTTCCTGAGTGAACTTGAGATGATGAGTCGGTACCGCATTGCATTTGCATAGAGTCGTGAGTCAGTCTCTATGATTTGCATTTATCATCTTTATAATGATGTGTTGTTGAGTAAACATAATTGTGTATGTTTATGTGGAATGATTGGGAATTGTGAAAGTATGCATGATGAATATGCTTGGTTGACATATAGATATACATTGTAATGTATATGGGTGTATTGTGATGAACGGTAATGAAGTAGGGTGAATGACGGTGAGAATGTGGAATATGTATATTTTTATGTTTATATATATAATTATATGCATTGTTATTATGATAATATTTCTCACCCTTCTGCTGTTTTATGATGCTCTATGAGGCATTGCAGAGTAGGTATGCTGGAGGTCTTTTTGTGAAGCGTGTCTTCATTCTTTTGGTCGGTTGGCTCTGATATGTAGCACCGGGTAGCTAGGATGTATATTATTCTTTTGTGACACATTTGTACATGTATCTTATGGATAAATGTTGATGTAAACATGAATTATGTTGGTGGATAATACTTGGTGAAGTATATATCTCTGTATATATGTTTGAATGTGGTTCAATGTTTAGATTTTCCGCTTTTATTCTAAATATTGAAATGTGGGTGTAAGGACAAAGTTCATCTGTTGCAAAGTTGCCCCACTGTTGCATATCAATGTTTTGAGCAGGTGTTGTATGTTGTATAATTGTGTATGATGTGACATGCCTCTTTTATGCCATGTTTTAATCATACTCTGGCGAAATATTTATTATGTGCTTAAATGATTTATGTGATTAATTGGGGGTATAGGAAGGGGGTGTTACATTAAGTGGTATCAGAGCCAGAGTTGAGTCAGTTGTGTCTGTTTTGTTGATTGTGTTGGTTGAACTGTTGTTTAACCTTGTTGTTATTTTTGGGAATGATCAGAATATGTCTGGTAGAAACGACAATGCGGTGGCTGCTGCTTTGGAGTCAATGGCTAGGGCGGTGCAGGGTGCGCCGAACGTGAATGCTAATGACGAATTCAGGAAGAATCAACCACCGGTTTTCAAAGGAAGATTTGATCCCGATGGTGCTCAACTTTGGTTAAAAGAGATTGAAAGAATCTTTAGAGTCATGGACTGTGCGGAGGAGAATAAGGTGAGGCTTGGATCTCACATGCTGAAGGAAGAGGCCGACGATTGGTGGGTCGGTATACGTGAAGTTCTTGAGGTGGGTGATGAAGAGATAACTTGGAATTTATTCCGTACTGAATTCTTGAGAAAGTATTACCCTGAGAGTGTGAAGGGAAAGAAGGAGATGGAGTTTCTTGAACTGAAATAAGGTAGTATGTCGGTGGTGGACTATACTGCTAAATTTGTGGAGTTGGTTCAATTCCATCCTCATTATGTTGCGATTACTGCTGAGTTCTCGAAGTGTATTAAATATGAGAATGGTTTACGTCCTGAGATTAAGCAAGCTGTGGGATATCAAAGGATAAGGAGGTTTTTCGATTTGATAGAATGTTGTAGAATCTTCGAGGAAGATAGTAAGGCTCGTTCCACACATTACAAAAGTGTGAATGAGAGGAAGGGAAAGCAACAAGCTAGAAGTGGACCTTATGTGACACCCGCTGATAAGGGCAAGCATAGGGGAAACTTTGATAGGAGGTCTGGAGGAGGAGGTTCCGGTGTTATTAGGTGTTTCAAATGTGGTGAACTGGGTCATAAATCATTTTAGTGTAGGAAGCCAGTGGTGAAATGTTCTAATTGTGGAGGTACTGGGCATGCTGCTACAGATTGTAGAAGGAACATGATGAGGTGCTACAATTGTGGAGAAGTGGGTCACATTAGTACTAAGTGTACTAAGCCGAAACAAGCTCAAGCGGGCGGAAAGGTGTTTGCATTGGCGGGGACTCAAACTACTAGTGCAGACCGTCTGATTAAAGGTACTTGCTTTATTAATAGTACACCTTTAGTTGCCATTATTGATACGGGAGCGACTCATTCGTTTATTTCGTCTGAGTGCGCGAAGCGTTTAAATCTTGTGTTGTCTCTGATGGATGGTAAGATGGTTATTGATACTCCAGCAATGGGGTCAGTAACTACTTCTTTGGTTTGTTTGATGTGTCCTTTGAGCATTTATGGTAAAGACTTTGAGATGGATCTAGTGTGTTTGCCATTGGAAGGATTGGATGTGGTCTTGGGTATGAATTGGTTGCAATTTAACCGAGTCCATATAGATTGTTATCATAAGTTGGTAAGGTTTCCTTCTTTGGAAGATGATATTTTGATTTACTCTAAGTCTCAAGAGGAGCATGAAGAGCATTTGAGAATTGTGTTGCAAATTTTGAAAGAGAAACAATTGTATGCTAAGTTGTCAAAATGTGAATTTTGGCTGTCGGAGGTAAGTTTTCTTGGACATATTATTTCCCGGTAGTGGTATTAGCATTGATCCATCTAAGATTGATGTGGTGATGCAACGGGAGGCTCCTAGATCGGTTACGGGGATTCGAAGCTTTTTAGGCTTGGCGGGGTATTATCGGAGGCTTATTGAGGGATTTTCGAAGTTGGCACTTCCGTTAACGCAATTGACTTGTAAGGGAAAGGATTTCATTTGGGATATTCATTGTGAAGAGAGTTTCAATGAGTTAAAAAGAAGATTGACAACGGCTCCGATCTTGATTTTGCCTAATCCTAATGAACCATTTGTTGTGTATTGTGATGCTTCATTGATAGGTTTAGGTGGTGTCTTGATGCAAGATGGAAAAGTTGTGGCGTATGCTTCTAGACAATTGAGAGTGCATGAAAAGAATTATCCTACACATGACTTGGAGTTAGCGGCCGTGGTGTTTGTTTTGAAAATATGGAGGCATTATCTTTATGGTGCAAGATTTGAAGTTTTTAGTGATCACAAGAGCTTGAAATATTTATTTGATCAAAAAGAGTTGAACATGAGACAAAGGAGGTGGCTAGAACTTTTAAAGGATTATGATTTTGGTTTGAATTACCATCCGGGTAAGGCAAACGTGGTGGCCGATGCCTTAAGTCGGAAGTTGTTACATATGTCCGCATTAATGATGAAAGAATGGGAACTTTTGGAGGATTTTAGAGACTTAAGTTTAGTTTGTGAAATGACGCCGAGAAGTGTGAAACTTGGTATGCTACATGTTACGAATGATTTTCTGGCAACGGTAGGTGAAAAACAAAAGTTGGACTTGAAATTCGTTGATTTGATGTTGAATGAGAATGAGGATTTCAAGGTTGATAATTTTGGAGGTCTGAGATTCCGTGGTCGTATTTGTATTCCCGATGATGTAGAGTTGAAAAAGATGATATTGGATGAAGGGCACCGAAGTAACTTAAGTATTCATCCGGGAGCGAACAAAATGTATCAAGATTTGAAGAAAATCTTTTGGTGGTCCGGATTAAAGAGAGATGTTGCTCAATTTGTGTATGCATGCTTAACTTGTCAAAAGTCTAAGGTGGAACATCAAAAACCTAGTGGATTTTTGCAACCATTGGATATTCCGGAATAGAAATGGGATAGTATATCGATGGATTTTGTTACGGGATTGCCGAATACGCAAAGAGGCCATAATGCTATTTGGGTAATTGTTGATAGGCTTACTAAATCTGCTCACTTCATTCCAATTGATATTAGTTATCCTTTGGAGAGGTTAGCCGAGATTTATATTCTTGTGGTGGTGAAGTTACATGGAGTTCCTAAGAGTATTGTATCGGATAGAGATCCTAGATTTACATCGAGGTTTTGGGAGAGTTTACAAAGGGCTCTGGGTTCTAAGCTAAGATTGAGCTCGACTTATCATCCACAAACGGATGGTCAAACTGAGAGGACGATTCAATCGTTGGAGGATTTGTTGCGTGCTTGTGTGCTTGAGCAAGGTGGTGCTTGGGATGATTATTTAGCGTTGATTGAATTCACTTACAATAACAGTTTTCATTCGAGTATAAGTATGGAACCATTTGAGGCTTTGTATGGTCGTAGATGTCGAACACCTTTGTGTTGGCATGAAACGGGTGAGAGAACAATAGTTGGACCGGAGATGGTACAACAGACGACAGAGAAAGTGAAGTTTATTCGGGAGAAGATGAGAGCTTCTCAAAGTAGGCAAAAGAGCTATCATGACAAGAGAAGGAAAGATCTTGAATTTCAAGAAGACGACCATGTATTTTTGAGAGTTACACCGGTTACGGGTGTGGGTCGTTCTTTGAAGTCAAAGAAGTTGACTTCTCGTTTTATTGGTCTGTATCAGATTACTTCACGAGTTGGTGTTGTGGCTTACCGTGTGGCGTTGCCTCCGAACCTTTCGAATTTGCATGATGTATTCCATGTTTCGCAACTTCGGAAGTATGTTCCGGATCCGTCACATGTTATTCCTATGGATGAGGTTGAAGTGAGAGATAACCTTACGGTGGAAGCTTTACCGGTTAGGATTTTGGACCGTGAAATTAAGAAGCTAAAAGGCAAGGATATTGCGCTTGTGAAGGTAGCGTGGGGAGGCGCTGCGGAAGGCAATATGACTTGGGAACTAGAGAGTGGGATGCGAGAGTCGTATCCGGAGTTGTTTGAATCAGGTATTATTTTCGAGGACGAAAATTTCTAAAGTGGGGGAGAGTTGTAACGCCCCGATTTTGATTATTTCCCAATTATGTTGAGTCTTTCATTTTAATTGGGTGATAAATTATTTTAGTTATGAATTTGGTGTATTAAATGCTATTTTACCATTTTGAGAGTTTTCGGGGAAATTAGAATGGAGGGTATTTTAGACTTTTCTCAATTAATGATAAATTAGAAATTAAGTGGAATTAGAATTTGTGATAAAAATGAATTAATTGATTGTTTGGAAAATGAGAGGAAAGAAATAGAAAAGAAAGAAAATAGAAAGAAAAGAGATAGAAAGGAAAAATAGAAGGAAAAATAGTAAGAAAAGAGAATTAGAGAAAAAGAAGAGAAAGAAAAAGGAAGAAGAGAAAAGAAGAGGAGAAAGTTGGGAAAACTAGGAAAATCATCAAGATCGATCAATTAGCGAGTTTGGAATCTGGGTAAGGGTGTGAAACATTGTCATCTTATCAATGTATGTGATTATGTATGAGTTGTTGTTGTTGATTGATTTTATGAGTTTTGGGTATAAACCCTTTTTGAGAAATTGATTGGAAATTGATTCAAATGTGTTCAAACTTGTGTTGATTGTGTTCTTGTTGGTCTATACATGTTTAATATGTATTGTTATACTTCAAACTGGTATTTTTCTGAATTTAGATGATGAATTGGTGGAATTGGGAGTGGAAAACGCAGAACATTGTTCTTCAGAATTTTTCTGAGATTCCCCTGGCCATACGCGTAAGGGACATGCCAATACGCGTATGAGCCAAGGTGATACGCGTAACAATGGCCTGTGGAGGGGTCAATACGCGTATGGAATGTGGCTTTTCCCGGCCCTCTGGTGATACGCGTATGGAAGTTGGGCATACGCGTATGGGGTCTAAAATGGGAAATTTGTGAAGGAAAATGGTTCTGCCCATACGCGTATGGGCATTGGCGATACGCGTATGGGAATGGCGAGAAATCAGTCCAGTACGCGTATGAGAGTAGTGGTACGCGTATGGACAGGAGGAATGTAAAAATGGGATTTTTCAAAATGTCGTTTTCAGTTTCGTCCGTAACTTTTGTTCCGAGTATCCGATTTTTACATTCTTGGTGTCGTTGGAAAGCTATTGAGCTGTACTTAATGATTATGATGATTTGGAAATCGTTAGCCGAATTAATTATGTTGGAAAGTAGGGAATAGTGCTATTTAGCGACTTTTACCGTTTTGACGGTGTGTTTGAAGGTGAATCATACAATAGTGCATTGATGTGAATGTATATAGAATGTATGTGATTGTATGAGATGAATGCATGAATATATTGTGAATATGTATGCATTTCAAGAATGTCTTGTGTCATTTTGCATGTGAAGCATCATGAAATACATTCTTGTGTTGAGCGATTCTAATGAGAATCCGTGGTAACATCGTGTGCCTATGTGAGGTGTGAGCGATGATTACGAACGATTGTGTGCCTATGTGAGGTGTGAGCAATCAGATTGTGTGCCTATGTGAGGTGTGAGCAATCGGATCGTGTGCCCACGTGTGGGGTGTGAGTGATCGGGTCGTGTGCCCAGGTGGGGTGTGAGCAATCCATAAACATTGTGTGCCCATGTGGGGTGTGAGCAATGGGTGAACATCGTAGGCCCGACGGGGAGTTACTTGGGTAACGAGCGATGGTTCCAGCAGAAGTTCCTGAGTGAACTTGAGATGATGAGTCGGTACCGCATTGCATTTGCATAGAGTCGTGAGTCGGTCTCTATGATTTGCATTTATCATCTTTTTAATGATGTGTTGTTGAGTAAACATAATTGTGTATGTTTATGTGGAATGATTGGGAATTGTGAAAGTATGCATGATGAATATGCTTGGTTGACATATAGATATACATTGTAATGTATATGGGTGTATTGTGATGAATGGTAATGAAGTAGGGTGAATGACGGTGAGAATGTGGAATATGTATATTTTTATGTTTATATATATAATTATATGCATTGTTATTTGTAGCGAGCGATTTTGGACGCGGTTCTTAAGCGTTGGTCACTCTCTGCGGTTTGAGCTTTAAAACTACAGGTCGATTCATTTTTTATCCTATTGTGAGTTGAATAAGGAAGGGAAATAGATGTCTCCAATTAACCCTGCTTGCATACTGAGTTTAAACAGCGGTCTGTTAGGTTACGGATGCTATCAATGTGGGGGGCCTTTGTACTGGTTATTCGTATTTCGCCAATATAGGTTTCTTTCTTTTAATCTAGGCAAAGGGTTTCTGACGGGGAATAAGGATTAGGATGTTAGGACTGGTGCTTTTGAATTACTGCTTTTGATTGACGGAGATATGGGATTTGGGTTTTTTGTTGATTGCGCTCGCTAAGATCTTTTCTTTCGATCTTATGCCTACGTATTCCCGTTTACCGAAACAGGGAAATCAGAGCGTTCGTAGTTCCTCCTATTCTATGGGAGGAAAGGGGTTTTTGGTGTCTTGTTCAAAGCCCAAGACATGAAGCGAAAGGTGATTTGTATCTTGTTCAAAGCCCAAGATGTGAAGCTGAAAGGTCTATTTGTGTCTTGTTCAAAGCCCAAGACGTGAAGCTGAAAGACCTCGGCTCTAGAGAGAATTTGTCATCTCTAAAGAGGGGAGAAGGAGAATTACTTTAACTGGGATACGCGGATCCGAGCAATGCCATAATTTCCGAAGAAAGGGTTTTAACCTGAAGGAGAAGACTTTAACTCAGTGTAGAGCAATGCCATCTTTCCTTAGGAATTTCTCATGCTAAAAGAGGGACAGTGGCATGGATGTAGATGATCCAGAGGCTTGCCGCTTACAGCGATTAGATGAAGGGAAAGGAGTTGTTGATGTTTGTATACTGTGAACGAGGCACTTCTTTGATGCTAAAAGGTCAATTGGATCAACCAGTGGTTTTCTTATACAAAGCCTAAGAGGAGGCTAATTTCCACTAGGAAAATCATTATACAAAGCCTAAGAAGAGGCTATTTTGTGTCTCGTACAAAGCCCGAGAGAGAGGCTAAAGGTTTTTGACCCAGTGGGGCATATCGTTATACAAAGCCTAAGAGGAGGCTAGCAACGAGTTGACTCAGTTGGAGAATCTTTTATACTCAGTAATAGAGTGTTTTTGTATCTCGTACAATGCCCGAGAGAGAGGCGAAAAGGTTGTTTTGACTCCACTGGGGAGAATTTTGGTATCTCGTACGAAGCCCGAGATGGAGGCTATTGTCACTGTTTCAGTTGAGTGACAGATCCAATATACTGATTTTAAAAGAGAAAATCAGGTCTTATATGAGCAACACTGTACTCAGGGATTTGATCTGAGGATCAGGGATATTTCCTTCTCTTTGAGGAAACGAGAAATCCAAAGGGTATTGAGACTGTCCGAGTCTGCGGGTTTCCTTCCTATTTAACGAAGGGTGCTTGAGAATGTCTTTGAGACTCAAGGAAGTTAGACTGTCCAAGTCTAGAGTTTTATCTTTTGTACTATGCTTCGAGAAACAGTAGTAGACTCTATGAAAGGACTGTTCTATGAGGATGACTAGGTTCTGTTCCTATACCTCTAGGAGGTCGTCGGGACAATTTGTACAAAGCCCAAGAGGAGGCTGGAAACTTTTAAGAAGCCGACGGGTCCTTGTACGAAGCCCAAGAGGAGGCTATCATTCCCGGAGGAAGAGATCATTATACGAAGCCTAAGAGGAGGCTGTGAATACTTCTAAGAAGCCGTAGGGTCCTTGAATAATGCCCAAGAGGAGGCCGATGCTTTTATGAAGCCCGTGGGTCTATCATCTCCTTTCCATTAGGAGAGATAACTCTTTTAAAGATAAAAACCACTAGTAAACATGCGAGGTTTACTATCCAGCAACTTCTAGCTTTTAAAGAGGGTTCCTTAGTTAAGGTCTAAGATTATGACCGTAGTGGGTACCCAAACCTCGAGACATTCAAGGCAAGCTATCCACAAGGAATAGATCAAGTCAGGAAAGTTCGAGAATTGGGAAGAAACTCAAAGATGCCATTCACGGAGAATACATTCATCTTGGGGAGTAGAGCTTCTTGACGATTCCTAAGGAGGACAACCGAAGAGAAGACTGTATCTGGTGCTCCTATTAGGGATCTAGGCGTCTATTTCTATGGATAAGTGAAACGGCGTAACCTAGTTCTAGACGTAGTTGCCGGGGAAACTCGAAATATCTATACTATTATTACACAGTAGATATGAGTTTATGAAAGGAGACTTACAGTGAGCAGCCCCACAATACAGTTTATAATATGAAAGCAGTAAATGAAAGCGATAACCACTTACTCGGTTGTAGTGCTTCCATGCTGTTTGGTTAGTTGTTCAACAAAGAAATATTAAAAACAACAGTATATTCAAAATCAAAGGAGAAAGTGCTTTGAAAAAGAAAGATTTGGGGCTTACAACTCAAGGAGAGGCCCAGGGTTTTATCAGTGAGCGCACTGTTTGAATTTGTACAGAGGGACTCATACAAGTGACTGGGGCCCAAAATGGTTTTCTGTACAAAGGGATGGGTCTTACACTTTCTCAAGAGGCGCAAAAAGGTTTTAAAGAAAAGAGTGGGGCTTATAACACGAGGGTAGGCCCAAATGATTTTTCGTTTAAAAATGGCGATCGCGCCGAGGTTTTCTTTTAACGCAGAGGGACTTATACAATAAGTGAGGCCCAAAATGTTTTTGGTTAAAAGGGGGATTGGGTCTTACACTCTATTAGAGGCCCAAAGTGTTTTGAATGGGTCTTATAGCTCAAGGAGAGGCCCAGATGATTTTTATTTTTAAACGGGCGACAATCGCGCCGTTTACTTGTACGAGGGGACTTATACAATGAGCGAGGCCCAAAAGGTTTTTGTACAAGGGGGGATGGGTCTTACACTCTCTCAAGAGGCCCAAAAAGTTTTGAAGAAAAATAAATGGGTCTTACTACTCGAGGGTAGCCCCAGATGATTTTTGAAAAGGCGACGATTGCGCCGTTTGTTTTTTGACGGTATCGGGACTTATACAATAAGTAAGGCCCAAAAATGATTTGGTCAAAAAAAGATTGGGTCTTACACTCTAATAGAGGCCCAAAGTGTTTTGAAAATGATTTAAGAGGGTTGAATTAATCCAAAACCCTAATTTATTTCCAAAAATGTATTTAATTGAATAAAAATTCAATTAAATTGATCAAAAATTGTTTAACACATGGAAAACAAATTGTGATCTTGGATTAATGCTTCAAAAATTAAGTATTGACCTACAAAATAATTAGAAAGCATTAAAAGTTGCAAAATCAATGTAGAAAAAATATTTAAAATGCCAAAAACAATCAAAATATTAATTCTTTACAAAAATATCAATTATATGAAATAAACAATATTTTTGGGATTTTTTGATAAAATAAAATATTTTAACATTTTTGTGAATTATTAAAAAAAGAATCAACTCAAAATCATTAAAACTCAGAGAGAAATTAATTTTTGAATCAATTAAACAAAATCACAAAATTCAAATATTTGAATTTGAAAAAAAAGGCGCCAAGAACAAGCTGAAGAACACGCGCGTGTTCTTGGTTTCTCAGATTTGCGTTTTCTATCCAATCTCCATGAATACGTAATCATATCATGCAATCCACATATCATTATGCTCGTCTCAACCTCACGATCATGTATATGTACTTTAATTTCATTTAAATTAAACATACAACAAGAAATCACGAAGAAACCTCAAGAACCCTTATTTCTGCATGAAGGCTAGGATTTTTGATACACGATTCAAACATTGCAATTAATTGAGGGAAAACATTCCATGCATGATTATGAACATATGGCCAAATTATTGTGCGAGGAAATATGCATAGATTGAGAGATGACCAAGTATGTGCTTACCTCCAAGTCGTGACAGCAAGAGCAGATGTGATTTCGAGTTGGAGGTGTTACAGACAAGTTGTGATGATCTGGACAGCTTCCCTACACCATATGGAGTGTGTTTGAACACTTGGATTGAATTGAAATGGACTGGATCATTTTGTGGCATCTCAGCTGCACCTTGTTTGAAAATTTGAGCAACCTGCTGGTGATTTTGTGAAATTGATGTTTCAGAAGTTATGTGAGTGTTTGATCAGCTCATATGTGATGTATGTGAGGTGTGTGAGTGATTGGTTTGTGCAGAATTGCTCTCAAACTCAAAACCCGATAGCTACCTTGCTAAGAAAGGCATTTTTGCCAAGAGAAAGAGATTTTGAGGAAAGCATCTGTTAGATGGCTTTGGTGTACTTAAACTGACCACAATTGAGCTCTATTTATAGTAGAGCAAGTTTGTTTTGCAAGGAATAGTGCATGGCAGCTGGTAAGTAGGTTTCCTCAATGTTGGCCAATGGAAATGAAAGTCTCCTCTAGCCATTGACTAGAGGTTAGGGCACAGAGCTTTGGTCCCCATGGTCTTGGATAAGTCTTGACTGATTTCAGATGAGAATGGCTCAGTCCATGCCACCTTGATGGTTCCATTGAATGTCTCATTCCAAATTTGAAGTCTTGTCCCTATTTTTGCCATTCTAGGTTCAACATGCTATTCTTTGTTCCTTGGACCTTGGAGGCTTGGCTCAGTGATTGTCCCCTTTGGATTCAATCCTCTGAGGTGTCCAAGTGGATTGGAGCAATTGAAATTGGATGATTTTGGAAAATCGAGCCAAAATGCAAATTCTGCCTTGCTTTGACAGATTTCAGCAAGGCAACTTGGCAATGTTGTATCTCATGGTGTAGGTTGAATTTGGCAATGTTCTTGGCCATTTTGGAAAGCTCTTACATGATACAACAACTGTTTGAACAAGTTTGGTTTTGATCTCTTTTGATTCCAAGTGAAAAATCCCCCTACATTTGGCAAAAAGTGAAGGCAAATTCTGACTTAGTGAAAATTTCACTAAGTGTTGGAAAAAGTGACATTTTCACTTTTCAGCCACTTTGATCACTCCATAACTCAAAATCCTTAATGAATTGGAATGACTTGTAGTTGAAGTTTTTGTAGGTGATAATGAGGGCTACAAATCCATCTTTGGATGAGAAAAAATGGCCTTGTGGTTTAGGAGTTATGGTCCTCCAAAGTTGGTACCTTTGCCACTTTATTTTTAACTTAGAAAAATTTCTAAGTTTTATGGTTACCCCTTTTACAAGTTATCTCACTTTTCTTGATTTTTCTTGATGAATGATGATTCAAATCATACATTAACATCATTTTAGGGTTAAAAATCCATTTTGGTGAAAAATCTCAAAAAGTCAAAGTTGACTTTTGTGCACAGTTGACTTTTTATCAGATGAATTCCAAACTGTGCAATTCTTCAGGAAATCATGTCCTTGACCTAAATCAAACTTGATGGACATGTTCCATGGGTGTCATAGGGTATATTCAATCATGTATTAGGGTTTGGGAGCATGTCCTGGTCAAAAGTCAAAGTTACAGTTGACTTTTCCCTTAAAACCCTAATTGTGGTGCAGATGAAAATGAGACTTGTTGCTCAAGCTTCTTGGATCAATTCATTGTTCCAAATGGATCAATATGGTGTATTAGAGACGCTCAAATCATCTCTTGAGGTCTTGGCTCATGGTTTGTCCCAAAAATCAACTTAGGGGTGAATTAGGTCAAGAAACCCTAATTCCTGATTTTTGATGAATGCATCCCCTGAGGCAAAATTGACTTGATGCATGGGTTCATGAGGTTCCATGAAGCATATTAGGTCATGTTTTGGATCATTGCCTTGTGCCCAGATGAAAATTTCCATCTGGAGGCCCTGGTCGACCAAAACCCTAATTTGGTGACACTGTCGATCTTGAGACTTGATCCACCTAGAAGGGAGCAACCTTGTGCTTAATCCTTGAAGTGGGAGTCCTTTTTGATCCATTGTGGATGTTTGAGAGATTAGACAAGTTGAAAGATCATGTCATTTCTTGATTGATCCTTTGTCTAAGCACTCAGAGAGGGCTTGAAACCCTAATTTTGATTGTATTGGATGCTCACCCATCTTTGGGGAGACTGATGAAGCATGATGGTTCATCCATATTGTGATGATGATTTTCACAATGATGGAAAATCTAAGTGGTCAAAATTTGGGGTATTACAGATGCCCCTATTTAATCTTCTTGGACCCGAAGGTGTGAATGACGAAGGGATTCGGGCATTCGGGGTGCAAGAGGATTAAATATCGGAATATCCGAAATTTTGATGGTGGTAATGAATGGTAGCTTACGCATTCATCTTCTTTAGCTAAGCGATGGTGCTTAGAAAAGGTAAACTTCCCCTCGATCCTGGTCTCCTACCAAGAACTGGTCTCAGTCTCTTTTGAAATAAACTTCCCCTCGATCATGGTTTCCTACCAAGGAACTGGTCTTAGTTTCTGATTTAAACTTCCCCTCGATCTTGGTTTCCTACCAAGAACTGGTCTTAGTTTCTGATTTAAACTTCCCCTCGATCCTGGTTTCCTACCAAGAACTGGTCTTAGTTTCTGATTTAAACTTCCCCTCGATCCTGGTTTCCTACCAAGAACTGGTCTTAGTTTCTTTTGTCAATAAACTTTCTTAACAAGGGACGCTATTCATAGCGGTTTTCCTCAAACTTCTCGCCGAATTTTCCTGGGGAGGCCATTTGAGTGGAAAAAGTTTTGATGTCAGACTTGCTGGGGAACCCAGTCGTCTGAGTTATAGAGTTGTACAAACTTCTCTGTTTTGGAGACGCCATTTATTTCTACTGGGGAAAACGATTCTCTTGAGAGACTGTTTTCGTTTGGGATCTTTCATCATACTTTTCTCGGGATCTTCCCGGAGAAACGCCATATGATGGGGTCCAATTTTGAGGTGTCGATGACCTTTTTATCAACGACTTTTCGGAGCAAAACTGGCGTGCTGCCGAATCTCTGATCACGAGGCTTTCTCTGTGGATTTTCCTTAATCCGGAAAAGCAAGGATATCATCTTCAATGGCGAAGAGTGATGTTTATTGAGAGTTTTCTCTGGCTTTTCAGAGGTTCAAGTTATCAAAATGGCCAAGTGCCGACTCTGATCTAAAGATACACTGGTGGCGAGATTGTGCAGACGCAACACTTCCTGACGAGGAAAGAACTGACAAACTCGATTGAGAAAACTGTTTATCACTAGGGGACAAGACCGACTCAAGTGATAGTGATGCAATATGAAATGCGAACGCAAATAAAATGCATGAAGTATGTATGTATATGCTGACAAAACAGACGCGACATACAGACTAATGGATGAACACAATTGGATACTCGGCCATCGCGGGGTGAAGAAGTACCGTTGATTCAAAATAGCAATTCCACCTTGCTTAGGAGAGATAGTCCCGTTGGGAGCTATGTTGATCGGGCTTAGGAGATGAGAACTCGGCCGAGGCTGTCAGACGAAACAAGGTCTCTGACACATTATTGATCCTTCATTCAGGAGTACTGGTCTAGAAGGAGTACTTTGATTCTGCACTTTGAAGTTCGCTTACTTCGGGAGAAGCGATCGATGTTCTTTCGATGTTTAACAGTCAAAAGAAATGCCATCTTTATTTTAAAAGCAGAAAAAGTTTTTTTAAAAAGTAAATTCATTTTTGTTTTATTTCAAGAATCGATGATTAAGTTTAAACAACGTCGTTCTGTAAAGCTAAAACAAGCAAGAATTACAAACAAAAGCACAAGGGCTCAAATTTTATTGATAAGATGGAGATCAGCCAAACGCGTGATTCCAAAGAGTATATACAAAGTTAGAAAATGGTAATTTACAGGGAAAAAGGCTACGTTGAAACATAACGACCACTATCCTTCTACCAACTTTGAATTCGGGGCATCCTGAGCTTCTGTCGAAGATGACCTTTGACTGGAGATTTCCTCCGATAGATGATGTAACAACTACTGCTGAGGGACTTGCCTCTGTTGAACATAGTTACTTGCCATTATCCCTAACTTTTGCCTGGATTGTACTATGAGATTTCCAATCCATCGGGATGATTTTTTTTCATGTCTCTAACTTTTGCCTGGACCGCCCTTTCGGGTTTTCAATCCACCGAGACGTTTTTGTTTTTTTTTTTTTTTCTTTAGTTTTAGGCGAAGTTTTTCTTGACTACATCAACATTCGTGGGGTAGGCAAATTCCTCTCCGTCCATGGTTGCAAGTCTCAAGGCACCGCCTGAGAAAGCTTTCGTGACCACATAGAGACCATCATAATTTGGGGTCCATTTGCCCCGAGAGTCAGTAAGAAATGATTGTATCTTCTTGAGCACGAGGTCTCCTTTTCTGAAGACACGAGGCCGAACCTTTTTGTCGAACGCCCTCTTCATTCTTTGTTGATACAACTGACCGTGGCATAGTGCCGTGATTCTCTTTTCTTCGATCAGATTCAGTTTGTCGTGTCGACTTTGACACCATTCAGCTTCGGTGAGCTGAGCTTCCATCAATACCCGGATTGATGGGATCTCTACTTCTATGGGAAGCACTGCCTCCATGCCATATACTAGAGAGAAAGGGGTAGCCCCTGTTGAAGTGCGGATGGATGTGCGATAACCATGAAGAGAAAAGGGTAGCATTTCGTGCCAATCTTTGTAGGTTACAACCATCTTTTGAACAATCTTCTTGATGTTCTTGTTAGCCGCTTATACCGCTCCGTTCATCTTGGGTCGGTAGGGAGATGATTTATGGTGTTCGATCTTGAACTCAGCGCACAACTCTTTCATCATCTTATTGTTCAAGTTAGATCCATTATCAGTAATGATCTCGCTTGGAACACCATAACGGCAGATGATATTGTTTTTGATAAATCGGACCACCACTTGTCGAGTTACATTGGCGAATGACGCTGCTTTGACCCACTTGGTGAAATAGTCAATGGCTACCAGGATGAACCGATGTCCGTTTGAAGCCTTGGGCTCAATCATGCCAATCATGTCGATTCCCCATATGGAAAAAGGCCACGGGGAAGAAAGAACTTTGAGATGTGATGGCGGTACATGAATTTAGTCGGAGTATATCTGACACTTGTGACACCTCCTCATGTACTTGTAGCAGTCGAATTCCATGGTCAACCAATAATACCCGGCCCTGAGAATTTTTCTCGCCATTGTGTGTCCGTTGGCATGAGTGCCAAAGGATCCTTCATGAATTTCATTCATAAGCATGTCTGCTTCTGGTCTGTCGACGCATCGGAGCAAGACCATGTTAAAATTCCTCTTATAAAGAGTGTCACCGCTCAGGAAGAAGTTTCCAGCCAGTCTTCTGAGGGTTTTCCTGTCTTTTCTGAGTGCCCCAGATGGGTACTCTTGTTTCTGAAGGAAGCATTTGATATCGTGATACCAAGGTCTGTCGTCTATGACTGCTTCAATTGTGAAGATGTAAGCGGGCCGTTCAAGGCGCATGATGTCGATCTTAGATATGTCATTCCATTGACGTACACTAATCATGGAAGAGAGAGTGGCTAATGCATCAGCCATGTGATTCTCATCACGAGGGATGTGATGAAAGTCGACTCTGTTGAAGAAGGGTAACAACCTTCTTGCATAGTCTTTGTAAGGAATCGATCCTGATTGGTATGTGTTCCAATCTCCTTTTATCTGATTGATAACCAAGGCTGAATCGCCGTATACGTCCAAGTTTTTGATCCTTAAATCAATCGCTTCTTCGAGACCCATAATACAAGCTTCGTATTCGGCCTCGTTGTTCGTACATTTGAACGTAAGTCTGGCAGTGAAAGGAATGTGGGAACCCTGAGGGGTAACAATGATTTCCCCAATTCCGTTTCCATAATGATTAACTGCTCCGTCAAAGATGAGTCCCCACTGGGAACCTGGTTCTGGCCCTTCATTGGGTAGCGGTTCATCGCAATCTTTCATCTTTAGATACATGACATCTTCGTCTGGGAAGTCAAACCCGATTGATTCTTGATTGTCAATCGGTTGATGAGCCAAATGATCGGCTAAAATACTTCCCTTAACGGCTTTCTGAGCGTGGTACTCTATGTCATATTCTGATAGTAACATCTGCCAACGGGCAATCCTTCCCGTGAGAGCAGGTTTTTCGAAAACGTACTTGATTGGATCCATTTCGGAGACCAGCCAAGTAGTATGATGAATCATGTACTGGCGAAGACGTTTGGCTGCCCAAGCCAAAGCGCAACAAGTTTTCTCAAGCATCGTGTACCGAGTCTCGCAGTCGGTGAATTTCTTGCTTAGATAGTAAATGGCAGACTCTTTCCTTTTAGTTTCGTCTTGTTGGCCAAGTACACATCCCATTGAGTCCTCTAGGACTGTGAGGTAAATGATTAGTGGTCTTCCTTCCACTGGAGGTGATAGGATCGGAGGATTCAACAGATATTTCTTGATACTGTCGAAGGCGGTTTGGCAATCTTTTGACCAAACGCAATCCTGGTTCTTTTTTAGTAATTTGAAAATCGGCGCACATGTGGCGGTCATAAGGAATGTGAATCTGGAGATGTAGTTCAAACGTCCCAGGAATCCCCTGACTTGTTTTTCAGTTTTTGGAGAAGGCATTTCTTGAATGGCCTTGACCTTGTCAGGATCAACCTCAATTCCTTTCTGGCTGACGATGAACCCTAATAGTTTCCCTGAACGGACACCGAAGGTGCACTTGTTGGGATTCAAGCGGAGCTTGAATTTTCTTAGACGTTCGAACAATTTTGACAGATGTTCAACGTGCTCATCCTCTGTTCTTGATTTTGCAATCAAATCATCGACATATACCTCGATTTCTTTGTGCATCATGTCATGAAACAGAGTAGTCATGGCCCTTTGATAGGTTGCCCGGACATTCTTCAAATCGAACGGCATTACCTTGTAATAAAAGGTACCCCATGGGGTAATGAACGAAGTTTTATCCATGTCTTTCGGCGCCATTTTGATCTGGTTATAGCCCGAGAATCCATCCATGAAGGAGAATACTTTGAACTTTGCTATGCTGTCAACCAGCATGTCAATGTGTGGTAAAGGAAAGTCGTCCTTTGGACTTGCCTTGTTTAGATCTCTGTAATCAACACACATTCTGACCTTTCCGTCTTTTTTAGGAACGGGTACGATGTTGGCTAACCATTGAGGATATTCAGATGTAGCGAGGAAACCCGCGTAGATCTGTTTCTGTACCTCCTCTTTGATTTTGATGGCCATGTCCGGGTGAGTCCGTCTCAACCTTTGCTTACTGGCGGACATTCCGATCTTAGCGGTAAGTGATGTTCCACGATGCTGGTATCCAACCCTGGCATATCCTGATAGGACCAAGCGAACACATCGGGGAATTCTTTGAGAAGCTTTATCAAACCCTCTCAGGAAGTTGGACTGAGCAATGCTCCGATCCTGATTTCTTTTCTCTCTTTTTCTGAACCCAAGTTTACCGTTTCCAACGGCTCTTTGTGAGGTTCAATGGACCTTTCCTCTTGTCTGAGTAGTCGGGAGATCTCTTCTGGAATTTCGTTGTCATTTTCTTCTTCAGCCTCGAATACCGGGAACTCAAAGTTGGAAGAAGGCATCGGATCGTATGTTTCAACGGGGTATAAAACAAGCAATCTGCATGACGTGATGATTCGTGTTTAGAAGAGATAGAGAAAATGTAAGTGTGTGCAGTGTTTTGATTTTACTGCTTGTATTTATTATTGAATTTTTTTTTTTTAGGATTACCATTTTCTGAAAAAGTAAAAAGAGAAAACAGCAATTAATGCGGAAATTACAGAACGACGTTATTTTATTAATGAACAAGTCGAATCTTGAAACTACAGCCCTATAAAACAAAACTCTGTCGCTTTGGGCAAAGCGAAGAGGGAAATTTAAAAAAGCGAGCCCTATCAAAACATCCGTTTCACCTGGGCAGGGTGAAAGGTTAAAGATGGCAATTACTTTGACTGATGAACGTACTTCGGAACCTCGACAGCAACCCATTGGCGGCGAACTCCTCGGTGAATCACAAAGTCTGGCACCTTCCTTGATTTGTCTTCAGAAATGACACTGATTTTTGGTGGAGCAGGATCGTTGGAATCTGTCTCCCAAGCAGAGTTGGCGTAGGAGGATTCCTCTGTTGCATTTTGCATAGCATTGGTGCTCTCAGCTGTATCTCCCCATCCAGTTGGCTGGATATCTTCGAGCCTGATACGAGAGCTTTCGGGAGCAGTGTACTTGACCATAAAGTCGTATTTTCCACTTGGTTGTCCCAAAGTGTCCCAAACTTCTTTGGAACTGGAGGAGTCATCCCTTTCAATGACGTTGACCTCGGGAAAAGCATAGTTGATGAATTCAAGTCCTGCAAATGTTGCGAATTCATCTTCATGTTGAGTAGTTTCCGAATGACCTGAGTGTTGATCCCATGACATGGCGGGGACACAGGTATTCTGTTCAATGACGCTCAGCTGAGTTTCATTACTCGGCTGACTTTCTTGCCCCAAGTTTCCTGGGTAAGGCTGCCACATTGGCAGACCATCCATCGGGCCATAGTATGTAGAGTCAAAGTTGTCTTTCATCGGAGTGTCTTCCTCTAATGAATTTGGCGAAGCACGGAATCCTTCCGGATCACAATCTCCGTAGATCATTTCGACATCTGATCTTGGTATAAATCTCGGACTTTCTGTAGGAAAGCAAAAAGGCATAGGCACCTCTTCCTGAGACATATAGCCGTCCTTGTTAAGGTAGGGCTTCCATTCTTCATCTGTGTCAAAGGGATCTTCCTCATTGATAGCATGAACTGTCTGAGACACTGGGTGAAGAAAACCTCCACTGTGGAAGAAGTTTTGAAGGGGATGAAGACTTTCATCGTTGGCGGCTGTCTGGGTACAGGTTGCAGAAAAACCAAGACCCTTCTTTGTTTTATTGTCAATAGGAATGACAAGCCGTCCCCATCCTGTCGTATCGGTACTCTCGACCGCTTTGATAGCATCTTTGTATGAAGAAATTGAAGTTCCTTCTTTGAACTGATTGTCCTTGCTCACCGATAGTGCTTGGAACTGAGTTCCAATAACCTCCTCGGGTTCCACACAAGTAGATGATGATAAGTTACTCACAAGCAAGGCTTGTTCCCCACAAACCGTGACAAGTTGATCGTTCTTGACAAACTTTAGCTTTTGGTGGAGGGTTGAAGTAACCGCTCCAGCCTGATGAATCCAAGGTCTTCCTAATAAACAACTGTACGTCGCCCGTATGTCCATGACCTGGAAAGTGATTAGAAAAGTGTGAGGACCAATAGTTATGGGAAGATCCACTTCGCCGATAACTGTTTTTCTGGATCCGTCGAATGCTTTGACGACGACCTCGCTGACTCTCATCGGAGGGCCCTTGAATGATAATTGCATCAAGGTTGACTTCGGCATAACATTCAGGGCTGACCCTGTGTCTACCAGTACATTGGCTAAAGCATCGCCCTGGCAGTTAACTGTAATGTTGAGCGCCATGTTATGACGGCGACCCTCTTCAGGTAATTCTTCATCACTAAATCCCAAATTATTGCAGGAAGTGATGTTAGAAACAATGTTATCGAATTGTCTGATTGTTACATCCTGTTCCACAAAGGCTTGCTCCAAGACTTTCTGTAGAGCCTCTCTGTGTCCTTCTGAACTGAGTAACAGTGATAATACTGAGATCTTTGAAGGAGTCTGTAACAGTTGATCAACGATGTTATATTCACTCCTTTAGATGAGCTTTAGCATCTCATCTTTGTCTTTTGAAAAGTCGGGATTACTAGATTGACCGACTAGTGGATCAGGAATTTCCGCCTGAAGTTCCTTTTCTTTGTTAGCTTCCCCAACCCCTCGGTTAAAGATTCTACCACTCCGTGTTACACGACTGACGTCTGCAATATTCACGACGGAGGGTAATGGAATTTCCTTTCCATTCTCAATTGTGGTTGCACCGTAATTGTAAGGGATCGCCTTAGCTGATTCATACGGTAGTGGCCCCGGTAGATAGATGGCTATGAGAACCTTCTGATTTTTTTGACCGTCATAAGTAACCTCGATCCGTTCTCGGTTGGGAACTCTAGATTCGTCAAGTAGAGGGACGATGGCTAAAACCTCCCTGATCTGGTGATGACCAGAGATCGTGACAACATCCTCAACTTGATCGGCAAGGTAGTTTGGCGACCAAATGATGGGTCCTGAACCTGGATATGGATGAATTTCTCCATGATCGATCTGACCCTGAAGAGCTGCTCTCACAAGGTAACACCCTTGGTTACTTTCCGAACAGACGCTACAACTGTCATAGTTGTGTGGTGGCACCTGGCCACGCCCACTTTGAATACAATGTAACCTCACTAGGTTATCTTCCATTGATCGGACATCCTGACTTTGACGACGAGGAGGATTCCTGTTATTGATACTAATCTGCTGAGTATCTTCGTCCATGTAGATTGGCATCCACCAGTGATTTAATAAGTGCTGAAGTGCCTCCTGGACAAGGGTACAACCTCGATCGTTTTCGTAACCCGCTTTACAGTTTTGATAATCATGTGATATTAAGAATCCGAGTCGGACCTACTTAGCATGTAACTCTACCAGGTTGGTATTCATTATGCGGATGTCAAAGATCTGAACCATGTTGATTTGATAGGAGTTCCTATCATGGTAGTCTTGGATCCATCCAAGATCCATCTGACGCTGGAGGGCCTCTTGTACGAAAGAGCATCCCTGTTTGTTTACCGAGCAAATCAGACAGGAACTGTAATCGTGCCGCGGCAGATTATGATACTGGCTTTGCCTTGAGTGCATCGCCACCAAGTTGACATTCATCACACGGATGTCGTGGTTTTGAATGACGTTAGAATTCGTATAAACCATGTTAACTCCACGAACTCGGTGCTCTTGGATCCATCCAAGATCCATTTGTTCCTGCAGAGCTGCTTGCACCACAGAACATCCCTGGTTATCTTTAGAGCAGACATCACACTGGTGATAATTATGAGGTGGCACATGGCCATATCCACTCTGTCTACAATGCATCTTGACCAGATTGGTCCCCAATAAGAGTACATCGTGAATTTGATAGACATTGTTAGTCTCTTTCTCAATCAGATTGACTGCAGCTTTCTCGTGTTGAGGCAGCGGGTTCGTAAAAACATTAGGATTCGTATCTTTGAAAGATAAGAGCCAGCTCCTAACAAGCTTTTGCACGTCGGATTTGAAATTGAGGCAAGTCTCAATGTTATGCCCTGAACCTCCTTGATGATAAGGGCATGTTTGATCCGCTTTAAACCAGAAAGGCGGATTTTCCGGAACTGAAAGGGGAGACTTAGTCTGAATGTGCCCCTTGGCTAGTAGTAACGGAAATAGCTCTGCGTACGTTACGGGTATAGGATCAAATCCTGGTGGCCGTGTTGTACGGTTGTTGTTATATGGAGGACGAGCCTGCTGAAGAGGCTGTTGTGTCCTTTGTTGGTCAGGTTGGCTCTACGCAATCTGAGGTTGATACATAGGAACAGGCGCGGGGCCGATAGCAGGAGTAACAACTGCTACTGGCTGATAACGTCGCCTTTGCTTTCCGAGAGAGATATTCCCAATATCTTGCTCTTTTTTCTTAGGGAGAGCACCACCGTATTTTTTAGTACCGCTCGTTGATCCAGTGTCTTTTACCAAACGTCCTTCTCGGACGGCTTCCTCAAGACGTACACCCATGCCGACCATTTCGGTGAAATCACTGGGCGCACTGGCGACCATTCGGTCATAGTAAAATGAGCTTAAGGTCTTTAAGAAGATTTTTTTCATCTCTTTTTCCTCAAGAGGTGGACAAATTTGAGCGGCAATTTCACGCCACCTTTGAGCATACTCCTTAAAGGTTTCCTTGTCCTTTTGCGACATTGATCTGAGTTGATCTCTGTCGGGTGCCATGTCCAAATTGTACTTGTATTGTTGGACGAAGGCAGTACCAAGATCTCTGAATGTACTGATCGTAGTACGGTTTAAACCCATGTACCATTTGAGTGCGGCACCGGTTAAACTATTCTGGAAGTAGTGAATCAGCAGGTCCTGATTCTCCGTCTGGGATGACATCCGCCGAGCGTACATCACCAGATGGCTCTGAGGGCAAGAGTTACCCTTGTATTTTTCAAAGTCGGGCACTTGGAACTTGTGCGGGACTTTCACATTTGGGACCAAGTAGAGGTCTGCGGCGTCCTTTCCAAATAGATCCTGACCGCGAATGGCTTGCAGCTCTTTCTGCATTTCCAAGAACTGCTCCTGGAATTCATCCATTCTATCAAACATAGTTTCCTTCTTACCAGAAGGTGTCTGTGGAATCTGTCCTTCCGGGACAGTGTGCACCACAGGGGGTGGTACCGTGACTACGGCAGTAAGTCTTGGTGCCTCCCGAAGTTTGTAACCTTCAGGAGTCTTGAGTATGCCCCTAGCATCTTCGCTTTCCCGAAGTTTGTAACCTTCAGGCCCAGCGGCTTCTGTTGCGATTCCCTGATCTTCAGTGATCTGCGGAACATATCCTTCCGGGATATAGTTAACAGGCATGCCCCAAGGACGATCTTTCGACCATCTGATACCTAGGATCATACTTTTCTATGATGGGCGTTGAGGTGATCTCTGAGATCACAGTTTTTTGTAGCTGAGCTTCTGCCATGGCTTGCATGTCGTTACAAAGCTTTCTCATATCCTCTCTCAGAGCGTCGATCTCTTCTTTCAACTCTCTATTTTCTTCCTCAAGATCATCCATCTTTTTCTGACGATTGGCCTGAGTATTATACAAATGAGACAGTTTGACTCTAGAATCGAGACACAAACGTGAGATTCGTAGGGAAGAAGAATACGCGATGTGAGAATGATGAATGCAATGATTATATTAATTGTTCTTTGGTTTAATTAAAATAAAACTTCGACAATTAGATTGCAAATATCAAACAGTGGGGAAACCTCTTTTTATTGAATTCCAAAGGATTACAGAAATGGAAATACAGTAGATTACAAAGTGCAGAAACAGAAACCTAAACTAATGGGTCCCGAGTCCTCTCTGAAGAGAAATCAGGTGCTGATTCTGGTATCTTCCTTTTCTTTGACCGGGGCTCTTGGGCCGTTGTCGGGTTGTCTTTCCTTTGCCAGGTGAAAGGAGCGAGCAAATTCCTTTGGTCATCTTGATTCTCTACAGCATGCTGCTCCAAAATTTCAATCAGAGCATCTTTCTCTTTCAGTAATTGCTGTATTTGGATACACTCTACGTCGAGGGTGCGGTACTTGTTCTTCCAAGATCTTCTTTCCTTTTGAACTTTGTTGAGAGTAACCTGAAGCCTTTCAGTTTCCGTCATGAAGTACATGACAATTTCCCTCGGTGGAAGAATTCCGTAACGAGGATAAGGCATCTTTAGCTTGAGAGCTCTAGTTTGTACCCAATGGAGATAAGGCTCCACCGAGACACAGTCCGGTTTTCCCAGAGACTCTCGTCCTTTCTTATGAACATGTTTCCAAGCTTGCACTATTTCCATTTTTAGTGCTCTGTCACTTTCTCCTTCTTTGAAGAAAAGACCTTCCAGATGAACACCCAGTGGGATGTGTCTCATCGGGAATCCAAATTGACGAAAAACCAATATCGGATGATAGTTGATTCCTCCTTTAGTTCCTATGAGGGGTACGCTGGGGAAGTTTCCACAACGGTCAATGATTCTGATTCCCTCATAAATCCTATTACACCAATCTATATCAGAGTTGGTGAGAGACATGATCTTCTGCGACCAACGTAAGACACTCTTGTAATCCCAAAAAGCGGCAGACTTGGGCAAGTGAGAGATAAACCATTTGTAAAGCAGAGGTACATAGCATGTGATCTCCCCTCCGCTGTACAAATTTCCTAAGTGTACAGAATGATATGCATCTGCGAGCAAAGTCGGCACAGGGTTTCCAATGAGAAAAACCTTAATAGCGTTGATATCGACGAAGTTATTGATGTTGGGAAACAAAAATAACCCGTAGGTGAGCAAGACAAAGATGCTTTCAAAAGCAGTCCCGTTCCCTATACTAGCGAAGTATAGAGCCTTTTTTGTCAAGAACTGGGCTGGCAAACCTTGGATGCCACCCTTAGTGGTCATGTGAGTCTCGACCTCAGACTCGTCCAAATGAATTGCTCTTGCAATGATCTGATTCTTTGGAATTTCTTCCAGTCCAGAAAATAGAGCTCGATCAGTGATATGTAAATCAGTCAGATGAGAATACTCCTCCAGCGTTGGTGATAGCTGGTAATCCGGGAATGTGAAACAGTGATAAACCGGATCGTAGAACTGAATGAGCGCGTCCATGATCCCCTTAATCACATGGACTCTTAACAGTGGTAGCAAACCACCGTGCTTGGCTCTGAAAGCCTCTGGGTTAACGATCATCCTCGCTAACTTTCTCAAATCCCCTAGTTTTGGAACCTTGAAGGTATACTGGTGAGTTCTCCTTCTACCGAAATCCATTAATGCAATCTTTTTCTCTGATATTTGCAATCACAGTCTTAGTTTAATTTGAAAAACAGAGAGACTAGAAGAGAAATTTTTTGAATGTTTTAATGTTTTATTAAATGAATGCATGAATGCAGCACACAAAAACATAGAAAAAACATGGGGTCAAAGGGTCGTTGTCATGAAGTCAAGGCTCTACCCATCCCCAAAGGTTTATACTAGGGTGATTCTTGTACCTGTACTCATTATCATCAGCTCCTCCCAGGAAGGCAGACAACAAGCGGATCGCCAGCGAGTTGTGTGCAATCTTAGAGTAAGTGCCATTCACCGAGAATGGATCACCAGCCTCAAATGAGGGTAGTATCGCGTAACAGCTATTTCTGATAGCTTCCGCACTATGAAAAAGGTTGGGTTTTCTTAAGTGTATACTCAATCTCACCACATGCGGCATCACACGCATTCCCAGTAGCAGAAAAATAAACACGTATAACAATTAGGAAAAGCAGTATATATATTTGTCCTAATCATCCTAGACTTATAAAGCTACGATTCTTAAGTTCCTGATAGAAATGGGCTCCCCGGCGGAAGCCCCAATCTGTGGTTCCCTGCCTAAGAGATGGACCAGCATAGGTCAATCTTTCTCTTCGGTAGAGTTCCCATTTTCCGTAGAAAACGGGGATGATGCCCTAAGGCAAAAAAGGAGACTCCCCAGCAGAGTCGCCATTTTACAAGGAAAACAGACAGAAAGAAAAACAAGGCCCCACGGTGGGCGCCACTTTTCTGTGAAAAATGGGGACGACCGTGCCTAGATCTAACTTTGAACGGCCCCACGGTGGGCGCCACTTTTCTGTAGCGAGGGATTTTGGACGCGGTTCTTAAGCGTTGGTCGCTCTCTGCGGTTTGAGCTTTAAAACTACAGGTCGATTCATTTTTTATCCTATTATGAGCTGAATAAGGAAGGGAAATAGATGTCTCCAATTAACCCTGCTTGCATACTGAGTTTAAACAGTGGTCTGTTAGGTTACGGATCTATCAATGTGGGGGGCCTTTGTACTGGTTATTCGTATTTCGCCAATACAGGTTTCTTTCTTTTAATCTAGGCAAAGGGTTTCTGACGGGGAATAAGGATTAGGATGTTAGGACTGGTGCTTTTGAATTACTGCTTTTGATTGACGGAGATATGGGATTTGGGTTTTTTGTTGATTGCGCTCGCTAAGATCTTTTCTTTCGATCTTATGCCTACGTATTCCCGTTTACCGAAACAGGGAAATCAGAGCGTTCGTAGTTCCTCCTATTCTATGGGAGGAAAGGGGTTTTTGGTGTCTTGTTCAAAACCCAAGACATGAAGCGAAAGGTAATTTGTATCTTGTTCAAAGCCCAAGATGTGAAGCTGAAAGGTCTATTTGTGTCTTGTTCAAAGCCCAAGACGTGAAGCTGAAAGACCTCAGCTTTAGAGAGAATTTGTCATCTCTAAAGAGGGGAGAAGGAGAATTACTTTAACTGGGATACGCGGATCCGAGCAATGCCATAATTTCCGAAGAAAGGGTTTTAACCTGAAGGAGAAGACTTTAACTCAGTGTAGAGCAATGCCATCTTTCCTTAGGAATTTCTCCTGCTAAAAGAGGGACAGTGGCATGGATGTAGATGATCCATAGGCTTGCCGCTTACAGCGATTAGATGAAGGGAAAGGAGTTGTTGATGTTTGTATACTGTGAACGAGGCACAGCTTTGATGCTAAAAGGTCGATTGGATCAACCAGTGGTTTTCTTATACAAAGCCTAAGAGGAGGCTAATTTCTGCTAGGAGAATCATTATACAAAGCCTAAGAGGAGGCTATTTTGTGTCTCGTACAAAGCCCGAGAGAGAGGCTAAAGGTTTTTGACCCAGTGGGGCATATCGTTATACAAAGCCTAAGAGGAGGCTAGCAAAGAGTTGACTCAGTTGGAGAATCTTTTATACTCAGTAATAGAGTGTTTTTGTATCTCGTACAAAGCCCGAGAGAGAGGCGAAAAGGTTGTTTTGACTCCACTGGGGAGAATTTTGGTATCTCGTACGAAGCCCGAGATGGAGGCTATTGTCACTGTTTCAGTTGAGTGACAGATCCAATATACTGATTTTAAAAGAGAAAATCAGGTCTTATATGAGCAACACTGTACTCAGGGATTTGATCTGAGGATCAGGGATATTTCCTTCTCTTTGAGGAAACGGGAAATCCAAAGGGTATTGAGACTGTCCAAGTCTGCGGGTTTCCTTCCTATTTAACGAAGGGTGCTTGAGAATGTCTTTGAGACTCAAGGAAGTTAGACTATCCAAGTCTAGAGTTTTATCTTTTGTACTATGCTTCGAGAAACAGTAGTAGACTCTATGAAAGGACTGTTCTATGAGGATGACTAGGTTCTGTTCCTATACCTCTAGGAGGTCGTCGGGACAATTTGTACAAAGCCCAAGAGGAGGCTGGAAACTTTTAAGAAGCCGACGGGTCCTTGTACGAAGCCCAAGAGGAGGCTATCATTCCCGGAGGAAGAGATCATTATACGAAGCCTAAGAGGAGGCTGTGAATGCTTCTAAGAAGTCGTAGGGTCCTTGAATAATGCCCAAGAGGAGGCCGATGCTTTTATGAAGCCCGAGGGTCTATCATCTCCATTCCATTAGGAGAGATAACTCTTTTAAAGATAAAAACCACTGGTAAACGTGCGAGGTTTACTATCCAGCGACTTCTAGCTTTTAAAGAGGGTTCCTTAGTTAAGGTCCAAGATTATGACCGTAGTGGGTACCCAAACCCCGAGACATTCAAGGCAAGCTATCCACAAGGAATAGATCAAGTCAGGAAAGTTCGAGAATTGGGAAGAAACTCAAAGATGCCATTCACGGAGAATACATTCATCTTGGGGAGTAGAGCTTCTTGACGATTCCTAAGGAGGACAGCCGAAGAGAAGACTGTATCTGGTGCTCCTATTGGGGATCTAGGCGTCTATTTCTATGGATAAGTGAAACGGCGTCACCTAGTTCTAGACGTAGTTGCCGGGGAAACTCGAAATATCTATACTATTATTACACGGTAGATATGAGTTTATGAAAGGAGACTTACAGTGAGCAGCCCCACAATACAGTTTATAATATGAAAGCAGTAAATGAAAGCGATAACCACTTACTCGGTTGTAGTGCTTCCATGCTGTTTGGTTAGTTGTTCAACAAAGAAAGATTAAAAACAACAGTATATTTAAAATCAAAGGAGAAAGTGCTTTGAAAAAGAAAGATTTGGGGCTTACAGCTGAAGGAGAGGCCCAGGGTTTTATCAGTGAGCGCACTGTTTGAATTTGTACAGAGGGACTTATACAAGTGACTGGGGTCCAAAATGGTTTTCTGTATAAAGGGATGGGTCTTACACTCTCTCAAGAGGCCCAAAAAGGTTTTAAAGAAAAGAGTGGGGCTTATAACACGAGGGTAGGCCCAAATGATTTTTCGTTTAAAAATGGCGATCGCGCCGAGGTTTTCTTTTAACGCAGAGGGACTTATACAATAAGTGAGGCCCAAAATGTTTTTGGTTAAAAGGGGGATTGGGTCTTACACTCTATTAGAGGCCCAAAGTGTTTTGAATGGGTCTTATAGCTCAAGGAGAGGCCCAGATGATTTTTATTTTTAAACGGGCGACGATCGCGCCGTTTACTTGTACGGGGGGACTTATACAATGAGCGAGGCCCAAAAGGTTTTTGTACAAGGGGGGATGGGTCTTACACTCTCTCAAGAGGCCCAAAAAGTTTTGAAGAAAAATAAATGGGTCTTACTACTCGAGGGTAGCCCCAGATGATTTTTGAAAAGGCGACGATCGCGCCGTTTGTTTTTTGACGGTATCAGGACTTATACAATAAGTGAGGCCCAAAAATGATTTGGTCAAAAAAAGGATTGGGTCTTACACTCTAATAGAGGCCCAAAGTGTTTTGAAAATGATTTAAGAGGGTTGAATTAATCCAAAACCCTAATTTATTTCCAAAAATGTATTTAATTGAATAAAAATTCAATTAAATTGATCAAAAATTGTTTAACACATGGAAAACAAATTGTGATCTTGGATTAATGCTTCAAAAATTAAGTATTGACCTACAAAATAATTAGAAAGCATTAAAAGTTGCAAAATCAATGTAGAAAAAATATTTAAAATGCCAAAAACAATCAAAATATTAATTCTTTACAAAAATATCAATTATATGAAATAAACAATATTTTTGGGCTTTTTTGATAAAATAAAATATTTTAACATTTTTGTGAATTATTAAAAAAAGAATCAACTCAAAATCATTAAAACTCAGAGAGAAATTAATTTTTGAATCAATTAAACAAAATCACAAAATTCAAATATTTGAATTTGAAAAAAAAGGCGCCAAGAACAAGCTGAAGAACACGCGCGTGTTCTTGGTTTCTCAGATTTGCATTTTCTATCCAATCTCCATGAATACGTAATCATATCATGCAATCCACATATCATTATGCTCGTCTCAACCTCACGATCATGTCTATGTACTTTAATTTCATTTAAATTAAACATACAACAAGAAATCACGAAGAAACCTCAAGAACCCTAATTTCTGCATGAAGGCTAGGATTTTTGATACACGATTCAAACAATGCAATTAATTGAGGGAAAACATTCCATGCATGATTATGAATATATGGCCAAATTATTGTGCGAGGAAATATGCATAGATTGAGAGATGACCAAGTATGTGCTTACCTCCAAGTCGTGACAGCAAGAGCAGATGTGATTTCGAGTTGGAGGTGTTACAGACAAGTTGTGATGATCTGGACAGCTTCCCTACACCATATGGAGTGTGTTTGAACACTTGGATTGAATTGAAATGGACTGGATCATTTTGTGGCATCTCAGCTGCACCTTGTTTGAAAATTTGAGCAACCAGCTGGTGATTTTGTGAAATTGATTTTTCAGAAGTTATGTGAGTGTTTGGTCAGCTCATATGTGATGTATGTGAGGTGTGTGAGTGATTGGTTTGTGCAGAATTGCTCTCAAACTCAAAACCCGATAGCTACCTTGCTAAGAAAGGCATTTTTGCCAAGAGAAAGAGATTTTGAGGAAAGCATCTGTTAGATGGCTTTGGTGTACTTAAACTGACCACAATTGAGCTCTATTTATAGTAGAGCAAGTTTGTTTTGCAAGGAATAGTGCATGGCAGCTGGTAAGTAGGTTTCCTCATTGTTGGCCAATGGAAATGAAAGTCTCCTCTAGCCATTGACTAGAGGTTAGGGCACAGAGCTTTGGTCCCCTTGGTTTTGGATAAGTCTTGACTGATTTCAGATGAGAATGGCTCAGTCCATGCCACCTTGATGGTTCCATTGAATGTCTCATTCCAAATTTGAAGTCTTGTCCCTATTTTGGCCATTCTAGGTTCAACATGCTATTCTTTGTTCCTTGGACCTTGGAGGCTTGGCTCAGTGATTGTCCCCTTTGGATTCAATCCTCTGAGGTGTCCAAGTGGATTGGAGCAATTGAAATTGGCTGATTTTGGCAAATCGAGCCAAAATGCAAATTCTGCCTTGCTTTGACAAATTTCAGCAAGGCAACTTGGCAATGTTGTATCTCATGGTGTAGGTTGAATTTGGCAATGTTCTTGGCCATTTTGGAAAGCTCTTACATGATACAACAACTGTTTTAACAAGTTTGGTTTTGATCTCTTTTGATTCCAAGTGAAAAAACCCCCTAAATTTGGCAAAAAGTGAAGGCAAATTCTGACCTAGTGAAAATTTCACTAAGTGTTGGAAAAAGTGACATTTTCACTTTTCAGCCACTTTGATCACTCCATAACTCAAAATCCTTAATGAATTGGAATGACTTGTAGTTGAAGTTTTTGTAGGTGATAATTAGGGCTACAAATCCATCTTTGGATGAGAAAAAATGGCCTTGTGGTTTAGGAGTTATGGTCCTCCAAAGTTGGTACCTTTGCCACTTTATTTTTAACTTAGAAAAATTTCTAAGTTTTATGGTTATCCCTTTTACAAGTTATCTCACTTTTCTTGATTTTTCTTGATGAATGATGATTCAAATCATACATTAACATCATTTTAGGGTTAAAAATCCATTTTGGTGAAAAATCTCAAAAAGTCAAAGTTGACTTTTGTGCACAGTTGACTTTTTATTAGATGAATTCCAAACTCTGCAATTCTTCAGGAAATCATGTCCTTGACCTAAATCAAACTTGATGGACATGTTCCATGGGTGTCATAGGGTATATTCAATCATGTATTAGGGTTTTGGAGCATGTCCTGGTCAAAAGTCAAAGTTACAGTTGACTTTTCCCTTAAAACCCTAATTGTGGTGCAGATGAAAATGAGACTTGTTGCTCAAGCTTCTTGGATCAATCCATTGTTCCAAATGGATCAATATGGTGTATTAGAGACCCTCAAATCATCTCTTGAGGTCTTGGCTCATGGTTTGTCCCAAAAGTCAACTTAGGGGTGAATTATGTCAAGAAACCCTAATTCCTGATTTTTGATGAATGCATCCCCTGAGGCAAAATTGACTTGATGCATGGGTTCATGAGGTTCCATGAAGCATATTAGGTCATGTTTTGGATCATTGCCTTGTGCCCAGATGAAAATTTCCATCTGGAGGCCCTGGTCGACCAAAACCCTAATTTGGTGACACTGTCGATCTTGAGACTTGATCCACCTAGAAGGGAGCAGCCTTGTGCTTAATCCTTGAAGTGGGAGTCCTTTTTGATCCATTGTGGATGTTTGAGAGATTAGACAAGTTGAAGATCATGTCATTTCTTGATTGATCCTTTGTCTAAGCACTCAGAGAGGGCTTGAAACCCTAATTTTGATTGTATTGGATGCTCACCCATCTTTGGGGAGACTGATGAAGCATGATGGTTCATCCATATTGTGATGATGATTTTCACAATGATGGGAAATCTAAGTGGTCAAAATTTGGGGTATTACATTATTATGATAATATTTCTCACCCTTCTGCTGTTTTATGATGCTCTATGAGGCATTACAGAGTAGGTATGCTGGAGGTCTTTTGTGAAGCGTGTCTTCATTCTTTTGGTCGGTTGGCTCTGATATGTAGCATCGGGTAGCTAGGATGTATATTATTCTTTTGTGACACATTTGTACATGTATCTTATGGATAAATGTTGATGTAAACATGAATTATGTTGGTGGATAATACTTGGTGAAGTATATATCTCTGTATATATGTTTGAATGTGGTTCAATGTTTAGATTTTCCGCTTTTATTCTAAATATTGAAATGTGGGTGTAAGGACAAAGTTCCTCTGTTGCAAAGTTGCCCCACTGTTGCATATCAATGTTTTGAGCAGGTGTTGTATGTTGTATAATTGTGTATGATGTGACATGCCTCTTTTATGCCATGTTTTAATCGTACTCTGGCGAAATATTTATTATGTGCTTAAATGATTTATGTGATTAATTGGGGGTATAGGAAGGGGGTGTTACATGTAACACCCCCAATCTATACCCCAAATAATTAAACAATAAACAATTAATAAAAATTTCGTCAGAGTATATTTAAATTATCATGGCGTAGACAGGGAGAATCACATTTTGTTTGAAACAAAACATACAACACCTGCTCATAAAGATATGCAACAGTGGGGTAGCAATCAACAGAGGAACTCAGTTCCTTACACCCACATTTCAGATTTTAGAATAAAAGCGGAAAATCTAAAACTGAATATCATATAAATATATCACATAAAGTTTTATCTGTTATCTACAGAATCATGCATATATACAACATCACAAAATAATCCTAATCAATCTCCCGACTACCCGGTGCTACATATCAGAGCAGACAGACGACAAAGGACGGAGGACTAATCTTCACAAAAAGACCTCCAACATCTCTAATCTGCAATGCCTCATAGAGCATTATAAAACAGCAGAAGGGTGAGAAATATTATCATAATAACGTTGCATATAATTATATATCTCAACATATAATACACATATACCACATTCTCACCACAACTTATCACTATGCATGTATATATACATATAACACCAAGCATATACCATAAATCAAATACACGGCATAACAATCCGTAATTAACGCATCCTTGACATAGGCATATTCATTCATGCTCAAATACATGTATCACCAATACATCTCAATTCATCACCATTCATTCAACATAAACACACATACATGTTTATTCATCAATGCACATATACAAAGATGACTAGTGCAAATCATAGAGACCGACTCACGACTCTATGCAAATGCAATGCGGGTACCGACTCATTTCATCTCAAGTTCAATTGAAGAACTTATTGGAACCATCGCTCGTTACTTAGTGTAACTCCCCGTCGGGCATACGATGTTCACCCATTGCTATCACCTCTCAAAAGGCTTACAATGTTTATGGATTGCCCCGACCTCTCAAAAGGCTTACAATCTGATTGCTCCCACCTCTCAAAAGGCTTACAATCGCTTGCAATCATCGCTCCCACCTCTCAAAAGGCTTACGAAGTTACAACGGATTCATCTTAGAACCCCACAATGCAAGAATGCACATCATGATGCTTCACATACAACATGACTCATGACACTCTTGACATGCATACATATTCACAATATAGTCATGCATTCATCACACACAATCCACATACATTCACATCAATTGTGCCAAACGGCAACCGAACGTTTTCACAAATAACCAAACAATTCGATTTACGGTTTACCGGAAAAGTCGGCTAAAATAATATTTTTCTTCACCAAATCATAGAACATATTTTTAGCTTCACATCCATATAAAGAACACCTCAATCGGATAAACAACGCAAAAGATATGGATATTTCAAAATAACGCAAAAACATAAACCGGAGGCCGGACACAATGAAATGTTTCGAAAATACTGTTCCGATTGGACCGGGTTCAGACCTCAAAACCATTTTTCCTAGAAAGAACATCTCATTAGCTTTCCAACGCTTCGAACGGAGGTCAAAACCGACTTACGGTTCAAGAGATATGAATTTCCGAAGTTTCCCCGAAAACCAGAAAATGCCCTGGGGCGTCTACGGATTTCGGCTATTTTGCCAGAAAATCCGACCGATTCAATTATTTTCTTCGAAACAAACACATACGAGCAACCACCAAATACATAAGAACAATTTAGAACACATAAACGAAATTTCTACGACGTTCGATTTTCGATTAAATTTCAACCTTTCAAAAACCAGATTTTTCAAACATCACCAAATCGAATAAAAAGCACGTTATACGACGACCTAACCTTCCTCGATACTACTACGTAATTTATTTCGAATTCTAACCGTGAAAACATCGGTTTTTATCGACTTTATTCATTTCGACCTAAAATGAAAAATATATGAAAACGATCCAAAACAACCGAAACGAAACCATACATAATCGTATACAAAGTTAAAATAACGATATTTCACACCCTTACCCGTTCGATTCGAATCCTAACCGTTGATTTTGATGATTTCTAGCCTTTTTCCCACTTTTCTCCTCTTGTTCTTCTTTTATCTTCTTTCTCACTTTTCTCTCTTTTTCTTTTCCTTTCTATCTTTTCTCTCTCCCCTTTCTATTTATATAAAATATCTACTACCCAAATGACCAAAATACCCCTCAGCTCTAATATCTCCCAAACGCTCTCAAAATGCGATAAAACATAAACAACGATGAAAAATAATATATTGCTAAATAAAAGTCAAGAATAAAATAATATAATAATAAAATAATCAAATAGACTCGATTAAATAAAACTGACAAAAACTTGGGCGTTACAACATACCCCTCACCTTTGAACTTGACCGAACCAAAAGCTTACCAACTTCTAAACACGTGTCTCTCAATTGACCTGACAAATCAGTGTTCATTAATGCCTTTTTCTTAGCATCACGAAAAGTCAGACTAGGAATGACTTTATCAGAAACTCCAAGTTGTGCCTTTTTGCTTAAAGGAGCATCTACTTCCTTGGGACTCCTAAACATAAGGCTGCCAACCTTTTCTCTCTCCCTAGTAACATCCATATCATCTGAATTTTCTGCCGCCTCCCTATATCCCCTACTACCCTCGAGTTTCCCATCAACCTTCCCTGTCTGAGTTTTGTCCATCACATCATTAAACTCTCTCTCCACCGTATCGTTCCAATCGTCACCACCGCAACCAAAATCCCCAACATCGTCTTCATCAGTTCCATCCACCCACTCCTCTTCTGATTCACTAACCTCTTCGTTATCTTCATAAAGGGCCAACCTCTTAGGTCCATGGAAATCCTCCATTATTTTGATACTAAAAATGTCCTCATTAACTCCAAAGTTGAAAGTTTCATTCAGACATAGAGGGTACTTGGTTTTGACCAGAAATCTAGCAACATCAAAGCAATCCAGATTTTCTGTTTCTTTATCACACCGGACGAACTCCCCAACCGTACTTGCCAATAGTTTGAATGTGTCATTTCTCCAGGCTTGACAAGGCAAACCGAAACAGCGGACCCACGTGAACCTCTCATTGTCCACCTCCAATGAATTCCAAGGTTTGATTTCCTCGAACCATTTTGAAACCCACTCCTTATCCTCTTCTATCAGTTCAGATAATACCCCGATCTCCAGTTCCTCCAAAAGACATTTCCTCGCACCCAAGGGACTAACCTTAATGGTGAAAATGCCTCTGGAATTCAGCGCATCGTGGATATTGTAGCTAGAACCCGATTTTTCCACGATATCAATAAAAGCTTTATTGAATCTCTCTAACTACACCTTGTCGACATTGATGTATAAATGGGCAAACCTTAGTTTTTCACCACCATTCCTATTGCCCACGGTCTGCGCGTAAGTTTTCCTTCCCAGATTCCCACCATTGGCCATGCATGCGGATTCTCTCCTGAGATCGTCTTTCCTTATTTGATTTCCGCCATTCCTGCTCTCGACCCTTACTCCAGCAGCGGCCCTATTCCTTTGAAATCTAGGGAGATTGACGAACAACTTTGACCCTTGTATAAAAATATTATCCAGTTTTGTACCCAAAAGCTTCTCATCTTCCACACATCGAAACCGGTCAACACAACCAATGCATGAAATATTAAAATAATATGTTTTCTCATCATGATTTGACTAACAAAATAAAGATGTCACTACTTTATAATGAATGTACTATGTTCTCAAGATTTATACAAAAAAGCACACACACACATATGTGTGTTTGTTTTTTTTAAGAAATATTTTTCTCTCTTTTTATTTATCTGAAACGTGTAATTTTTAGATATATTTTCTTTTAGTAAATCTTGTTATTTGCTTGCCCATATTGCAATGCAACTTTTTTGTACTCTGTAGCATTGTCTACGTTATCCTTTTGTCATGCCCTCCATAAAAATAAATATAAGATATAAAATGCCCTCGTGTTTTATTATAAATTTTATTGTTGAAATTTTGGAACATATTAAAAATTGTTTTGTATATTTTTTCATATGTATTTTTTTTTTAAATATTGTTGTATTGAAGATATATTTTGGCACACAATTTTTCATATAAAAATATTATTGAAAATTAAAAAAAATAATTAAATCACATAAATTTAAAATATGTATTTCAAAAATAATTTTATGGAAAATTATTCAAAAAAATTTTAATTTAAATAATTTTTTAAAATTACGATATTTAGGTTAAATTTTAGGTACCTGTGCATTTTAATTAAATAAAATCTTTATATTGATATTTTGATCATTCTTTTTAAGCCATTTGTTACACATATTTTCTTATAAAAAGGCAGTAGATCATCAATTACTATTTCATACTGCCATAATTTAATTATTAAATGCCTAAAGGCACATTACAGTGGCCAAGTATGCCGGCCACCAGATTCTTGCACATCCTTAATGAATATGATTCAACAATACTTTCAGCCAAATTATTCACTGAAAAATTAGATTTTTATGATAGGCTAGAAAAAATATATTAATAGGGGATATTATGGGTACTCCAACCCCATAAACAAAACCCACATCTAATAAAACTAGCACCAAATGAATTCAATTACAAATAACAAGAGGGCATTTGAGCCATTCATAATATGAGCATTTAGGATTGTGTTTATGCCTAAGAGATACCCACCACCAAGAGGATAGTATAATTCTATCTACAATAACATTCAGATTACCCACCATGTCGTCAAAAATAATATGATTCCTAGAACGCCAAATATACCAACAAGATGCAAACCAAATTAAGCATGCAGTAGGTTTAGAGCAACTTCATAACAACGAGACCGCCCATTCAAAAAGGTGCCTATGAGACTCCCGTTCCACCAAACAAGTAATACCAACCCAATTTGCTACCTTCAACCAAACCAAACATATTTCAGGGAACAAAAAGAAAAGATGAGAATTATCCTCGATGCTACGAACACAAAGCACACAAACCTTTTCGTGAGCGTTCAAAATAATCCCTCTACATACCAGGTTGGCTCTCGTAGGTAGCTTATCCAACAACAACCGCCAAGAGAAGATTTTCACCTTTAATGGAATTTTAGATTGCCAAATTAATTCCATCGCCATCTTTCGATCAACGTCCAAACCATGCCCAACCGAACTGAGATGCAACGCCTCATAACACGATTTAACCAAAAAAACACTATTAGATGAAATTTGTGACACCCCCAATCTATACCCCCAAGCTATTAAAGCGATAAATAAAAATTCAAAATTTCATCAGAGTATAATTAAACATGCACGACATAGACTAGAGACATCACATCAATTTGAAACGAACATACAACACCTGCTCATTAAGACATGCAGCACTTCAGGTAGTACTACACCCACAAAAATCAGAAACAGAATGAAAGCGAAAAATCCGTAACTGAATCTCATATATATATATATATATATATATATATATATATATATATCTATATCATAAAAGTGTATCTGTCATATACAATCATACATGTACAATTCAAAAGATACATATACATAACACAAATAATCACACTCGATCACCCCGACTACCCGGTGCCACATATCAGAGCCGACCGACAAAAGAATGAAGACCTAAGCTTCACAAAAAGACCTCCAGCAACTCTAATCTGCAATGCCTCATAGAGCATTATAAAACAGCAGAAGGGTGAGAAACACAATCATAGTATAATATACATCACCAATACATATAAAATATTCTCACCACAAATGCACCACAATCAAATATTCTCACCACAAATGCACCACAATCAAATACAACACATATTTCATATATACATCACCAATACATATCAATAATATACAACACACTCATCATCAACACAATTATACATGTTCCATCTCATCAATCACATTCACAATTTCATGCACAGTCAATTCATGATTTATGCAAATGCACAGAGACCGACACAACGACTTTATGCAATGTACATGCGGTACCGACTTCCAAGATTTCTCATCACTAGTTCACTCAGGAACTCTGCTGGAATCATCGCTCGTTACATCACTATAACCCGTCGGGCCTACGATGTTCCCCACCGCTCACACCCCACACGGGCACACGGCGTTTATGGAATGCTCACACCCCACACGGGCACACGATCCGATCGCTCACACCCCACTTGGGCACACGATCGTCTATAATCATCGCTCACACCCCACATGGGCACACGACGTTATAGCAGATTCCCTCTGGAACCAACCGTCGCTCACACCCCACACTGGCACACGACGTTTCTGGATCGCTCACACCCCACAAGGGCACACGATCGCACAAGATGTATATCATGATGCTTGGCATACAATGACTCATGACATTCATATGCACACACATACACATTCATAATCATACATATACCATTAAATACTACACATTTCAATTTCTTGCCCTTAGGCCACACATCATCATCCCAACATGTATTTCATGCATTTTCACTTCACAACAGCACACAAGTCATACCATATCCATACCAAACAACACATTGCATGATATACATTAATTACACACAATTACAACCGTAAAATTCAACCAAACAACACATTTTCCAATTCCTGACATAATTTAATCGGCCAACAATCTCAAAGACATCATCATAAGAAAGAACACTTTATAAGCTTTCTAACGCATCAAACCACGCCCCGATCCAACTTACGGATCAAAAGTTATGAAGGAAACAAATTGGGAAAAGCTGTCACATTCGCAATGCGAAGCTCCTAGCGAGTCCTTCGCTACATCATTCGCAGTGCGAATGTCCCAGCGAACCAAGTCAGTAGCCAAAAAGCCTAGAAAATTCCCACCGTTCGCAGTGCGAACACCCAGCGAATGCTCGCTACCCCCGTTCGTCGTGCGAGTCACCCAGCGAACTAAGTCAGAAGCAAAACAACACAAAATAACCCAATGTTCGTAGTGCGAACACCCAACGAACGCTCGCTACTTCCTTCGCAGTGCGAACTTCCAGCGAATGCTCGCTTTCCCCTTCGCTAGGGGATTCGCAGTGCGAACCTGCGAAAACCAGAATTCCCAGCAGCGCTGTTACATAACCCAAATGCATATTTTCTTCCCCAAAACATTTCCAAACCAACATATATAAATCAAAACATAACCTAATCATGGTAACAAGTATTCTACTACGTTTACATCGATTTCTAACCGCAAAAACATCGATTTCTATCTATTACCTCATTTCGACCTATATTCAAAAACCAACAAAACTTCCACACAACCATACATAATCATACACAAACATAGTATAATCAAGTTTCGCACCCTTACCCGATTAAATTGCGTTTGAAAAGTCGGTTGAATCGGTTCCTAGATTTTCCAAGTTTCTCTCTTTTCTTCTCTTCTTCTCTTTTCTTTCCCTTTTCCTTCTTCTCTATTTTTCTCTCTTTCTATTTTCTATTTTCTAACTTAAGGAAAAATAAGACGAAATGACCAAAATACCACCACACTCAAATATCTCGCAAACGTTCCCAAAACGCGACAAAATATAATCACGATGAAAAATAACATATTTTCAAATAAAAGTCGAAAATAAAATAATATAATAATAAAATAATAAAAAACGACTCAATTAAATAAAACTGACAAAACTGACAAAAACTGGGGCGTTACAACTCTCCCCCACTTAGAAATTTTCGTCCTCGAAAATATTACCTGAAACAAACAACTCTGGATACGACTGCCGCATCCGACTCTCCAACTCCCAAGTCAAATTACCCTCAGCAGCGCCTCCCCACGCTACCTTCACCAGTGCAATATCCTTGCCCCTTAACCTCTTCACCTCGCGATCCAAAATACTCACCGGTAAAGCCTCAACCGTAAGGTTCTCCCTTACCTCAACCTCATCCATCGGGATCACATGTGACAGATCTGGAACATACTTCCGTAGCTGTGAAACATGGAACACATCGTGCAAACTCGACAGACTCGGCGGCAACGCCACCCTATACGCCACAACACCAACTCTCGCAGATATCTGGTAAGGACCAATAAACCGAGAGGTAAGCTTCTTCGATTTCAATGCACGACCAACACCCGTTACCGGCGTAACCCTCAGAAATACATGATCACCCTCTTGAAACTCAAGATCTTTCCGTCTCCGATCATGATAACTCTTTTGTCTACTCTGAGAAGCTTTCATCTTCTCACGAATAAACTTCACCTTGTCTGTAGTCTGCTGCACCAACTCCGGTCCTACCACCGTTCTCTCACCAGATTCGTGCCAACACAATGGTGTTCGACACCTTCGTCCATATAACGCTTCAAACGGTGCCATTCCAATACTTGAATGGAAATTTTTATTATACGTGAATTCAATCAATGCAAGATAACTATCCCACGTACCACCTTGTTCAAGAACACACGCTCGCAATAAATCTTCCAACGACTGAATCGTCCTCTCCGTCTGACCATCCATCTGAGGATGATAAGCCGAACTCAACCTCAACTTAGAACCCAAAGCCTTCTGTAAACTTTCCCAAAATCTCGAGGTAAACCTTGGATCTCGATCAAAAACAATACTTAACGGAACGCCATGCAACTTCACAATAACACCGATGTAAATCTCAGCTAACCGCTCCAAAGAAAAACTGATATCAATCGGAATGAAATGAGCCGATTTAGTCAGCCTATCTACAACCACCCAAATATCATTATGCCCTCTCTGAGTGTTTGGCAACCCCGTTACAAAATCCATCGAAATGCTATCCCATTTCCACTCCGAAATATCCAACGGTTGTAACAAACCACTAGGCCTTTGATGTTCCACTTTCGACTTTTGGCACGTCAAACAAGCATACACAAACTAAGCCACATCTCGTTTCAATCCAGACCACCAGAAAATATTTTTCAAATCTTGGTACATCTTGTTCGCTCCCGGATGTATACTCAAATTACTCTGGTGTCCTTCTTCCAAAATCATCTGTTTCAACTCCGAATCATCCGGAATACAAATCCGCCCACGGAACCTCAAAACACCATTAACATCCACTTCAAAGTCACTACTCGCATCCTTTCTGCCAACCAACATCAAATCCACGAATTTCACATCCAACTTCTGTTTCTCACTTACCGTCATCAGAAAATCATTAGTAACCTTCAGCATACCCAGCCTCACACTATCCGAAGTCACTTCACATACCAAACTCAAGTCTCTAAACGATTCCAAAAGTTCCCACTCCTTAACCATTAAAGCGGACATATGCAACGATTTCCAACTCAACGCATTGGCTACCACGTTAGCTTTACCAGGATGGTAATTCAAGCCAAAGTCGTAGTCCTTCAAGAATTCCAACCATCTACGTTGCCTCATGTTCAATTCTTTCTGATCAAACAAATATTTCAAGCTTTTGTGATCACTAAAGACTTCAAACCTCGCACCAAAAAGATAATGCCTCCAAATCTTCAGCACAAAAACTACAGCTACTAACTCAAGATCATGAGTAGGATAATTTTTCTCAAGCACTTTCAATTGCCTTGAAGCGTAAGCCACCACCTTACCTTCCTGCATTAGCACACCACCTAAACCAATCAGAGACGCATCACAATAGACCACAAACGGTTCATTAGGATCCGATAAAATCAAAATCGGAGTTGTCGTCAATCTTCTCTTCAGCTCATTAAAACTCTCCTCACACCGAATATCCCAAATGAACGCTTGCCCTTTACAAGTCAACTGGGTCAAAGGAAGTGCCAACTTAGAAAAACCTTCAATAAACCTCCGATAATATCCGGCTAATCCCAAAAAGCTTCGAATTTCAGTAACAGATCTAGGAGCCTCCCATTGTAGAACTGCGTCTACTTTAGATGGATCCACAACAATACCATTACCTGAAATCACGTGTCCAAGAAAACTCACTTCCGACAACCAGAATTCACACTTGGACAATTTTGCAAAAAGTTTCCTTTCCTTCAAAACCTGCAAAACAATACGCAAATGCTCTGCGTGCTCCTCGCGAGACTTAGAATAAATTAAGATATCATCAATAAACACAACAACAAAACGATCCAAATGCTCGTGGAAAATACGATTCATGTATTCCATAAACACACCTGGCGCATTAGAAACCCCGAACGACATCACAAAATATTCATAATGACTGTAACGTGTCCTAAAAGTCGTCTTCTGAATATCTTCCTCTTTCACCCTTATCTGATGATACCCCGATCTCAAATTAATCTTACTAAACACACAAGCACCAACCAACTGATCCATCAGATCATCAATCCTTGGAAGAGGATACTTATTCTTAATCGTCACCTTATTCAACTGGCGATAATCAATACACAATCGCATACTTTCATCTTTCTTTTTCACCAACAAAACTGGAGCACCCCAAGGCGACACACTAGGCCTTACAAACCTCTTTTCCAACAAGTCATTTGATTGCTTCTTCAACTCAACCAACTCAGATGCCAACATTCTATATGGTGCCATAGACACATGTCTAGTACCAGGAACTAGATCTATAGAAAACTCCACCTCTCTCTCTGGCGGCACATCTGAAATATCCTCATGAAACACTTCCGGAAAATTACACACTACAGGAAACACATCAAGTGAAACTTGACTATCCACAGTCAACGATGCAAAAAACCCAAACAACTGAGCTTCATCCGCCAAAAGTTTCTTCAACTCTTTGGTAGATAAGAAACTCGAGTCCCCGTCTTCCTCAAGAGAAGGAAACCTTACAAGCTTATGATAACAATCAATATGAACCCGATTGAATTGCAACCAATTCATTCTCAAAACCACATCTAAACCCTCCAACGGCAAACCACTACAAGAAAAAAGGAGATTTACGACACTTGAGTTGCGACAGTTATCACAAAACCGTCCTTATTCTTGGATTGCGACGGTTGTCACGACAGTTAGGGTCAACTGTCGTAGATTTTTTGCAACAGTTATAAAAAAACCGTCCTTATTCCTGGACTACGACAGTTCTCACGACGGTTTGAGCCAACCGTCGCATATTTTTTAGGCATGTTGCATAAAATAATTGCGACAGTTACCAAAGAACCGCCCTCTTTCCACACTCGCGACAGTTAAGGCGAACTGTCGCAATTACTTTAGCCAATCATAATCACTATTTTTTTTATTCCTTTAATTTCCCACTTTTTTCTTTCATTTTTATTTTCCAACCTTTTCAATTTTATTAATTAATTTTAATAAATAATTATTATAATTATTTATTTACAATATAATAGCAATATCTATACTACAACATTCTATAACCAGTGACAAATCTAAAATTATTTGTTTGGGAGGACTAAAAATTAATCTATGTATTTTAAATAAATAAATTACTATAAAAATTTATAATATATAATAATAATAATAAATTAAACTCAAAATACATAAATGTTTTAGAAATTATAGTTAATTTTATTAAAATATTTTATATATGAAAATTAAACTATAAAAGTTAAAATATTATATATATTCAAAATAAAACTTTAATTTAAATCAAAAAGAAAAATAAAACTTTAATTTAAAAAAAAAATTAAACTCAAAATATTATACCCAAAATTAAGGTATTAAAATTAAATTATATATCAAAAAATTAAACTCAAAATTATATACCCAAAATTTATGTTACACGACGGTGAACCTTCCCGTCGTCCTCCCATTTCCTTCACAAATGTCGCGACGGTGATTTCACCTGTCCTCCATAATATCTTATGCGCTACAACAGAATATTCAGCGGTGAATCCTTCCTAATATCAAATTTAACCTAAAATTTTTCATCTCCCAGCTAAAATTCGATTCTCTCTTATCATTCACCTCTCATCCTCAAAATCAATTTCATTTGAGAACTTAGTTTCAATTTCTGTTACAATCTCACTTCTGAACCCTTAACATTGGAAACCCTTGTTCCCCTAATGTGTTCATCCGCTTGATATCCTTGTTCACCTCACGTGACCCTCCGCTGGTACAACATCTCTACCATTCTTCTTCCCATATGACGTGTTTGGAGTGTAGAAAACATTGCTAGTCTTCATTCTCTCACTTTCTTGTTCAAATTCGAGAATTTAGAGGTTGTGATTTTGTTCTTGTTGCTACACTTGGGAATCTTCTTATTGGATGAGATAGTTCAAACGTTGCAGGTTTAATTCTCATCTACTTATATACTAGTGTTTTCAGTTTAAAATGTTGTTTTTCTACTTCTATCAAAATCACAAGCTCATACATGGTTATAGATGCTTCCCAATCATTTATATCATAACCCTAATTCTCAATTTTGTTATAGATAATGGCTAATTTGTAATATGGAGCGCAGTGTTTAAAGCCTACACCGTAAACCCTAATCTTTCCGATAATACTCAATAATCGCAACAGCTCTGCAGTCGAATAACAGTTATCATGTTCATTGTTTGTGTTTATTGTTTTCTGCAGGGGTCTGTTGTGGGGGCCTGTTCAAACTTTCCATTCAGGTGAATGTTACACGAATATCATTTTAATCTGTTGAGGAGTTTTATATAGCTAATATATTTCATGTCCATATAACTTTACACACTATGCAAATAATTGTTAAGACTTGTACTCCATTTTGTGTCAGATGGTTCATTTTGATAACACACTGTTTTGTTATTGTATGAGGGAAGAGATTGTCCTAGCTAGCCAGGCTTTTAAAATTATGGGTGAATTGACCATTTTGTGGTGTACTAGAAATCTAGAACATAATTCTATAGATAAAGTTTATAATTTTAGTTTGAGTCCTAGCTGCATTTACTATTTTTGGAAAATTTTAGATTTGTCTCTTTTGTTTGATTTCTTTTATAATTTGGTTAGTTTTTAGATTCAAAAGAATGTGCAGCTTAGGTTTATTGAGATTTGTTCTGTATTTGTTTTGCTGTCATTTTTTGTCGATGAGGATAAAGTTGTTATGCATCCATGGGGGAGGCTTGCTTGGCATCTTCCAGTAGTGCCTTGAAGTTAATCCTATAGGTTTTCATGATGTATTGTTATAGAATAATGGGTTAATACCCATTTTGCCCCTTGCCATATAGGCGCTTTTTGAAAAACCCCACTGCGAAAAAAAAAGTTGCAAAAATTTCCCTAACATTTGAAGATTCTCTCAATTTTGACCTTCATCACATTCAGTCACCAAAAACCTACCATTTTGACCCCTGCCATTTTGGAAGCATTTTTATTTTGACCCCTGCCATTTTGGCAGCGTTTTCATTTTGACCCCTGCCATTTTGGCAGCATTTTTATTTTGACCCCTGCCATTTTGGCATTTTTAGTGACTGAATGTGATGAAGGTTAAAATTGAGAGAATCTTCAAATGTTAGGGAAATTTTTGCAACTTTTTTTTTCGCAGGGGGGTTTTTCAAAAACCGCCTATATGGCAGGGGGGAAAATAGGTATTAACCCTAGAATAATATATGAAATAGAATCATCTCATCAGTTATGCTATGAATTGTTGGTTTTTTTTTTTGCGTGACTATTTTCATTTCGAGTTTGTTATAGATGTTTATTAACAGCATGTGTTCGGTTGTCAGTTGGAGGCTCTGGTCAACAATGATTCGAGGGAGGCAGAAATACATGTATATTGTTTTGTTTCACTTTTGGTACTTTCTTAATTATACATTACTTCTGAGCTAATTTGCAAATACGTGAGGATACCACAGCTATAATTTTTCTTGTTCTGCCTGGATTGTTTCTGTTTCTTTCTAGACAGATCATTTCCCCAAGTTTTAATATTTGTTTTGGTTCTACTTATATTTAGGGAGTCATTTCTGAGGTTCCTGAAATCATACTCAGATGTGTTAGTCGAGATGAGGCAGCTTTAGCTGTGGCTCAAAAGGTTTGTTTTCTTCTGCAAAGTTCTGTGTTTCATGAATTATACTGAATGCATGATGCGAGATATATTATCCATTGATCAGTATTTGGTTCTTCCGTATTTGTGTGTTTTAATTGCGTTCCTTACGCATAACATCCCACTTTCAGTTGAAGGACCAAGAATGATCATCAAAGTATTCTCTATTTGAAAATTACTTTATTATTTATCAGTTTTCTAATATCAAAACAGGTTTTCAAGGGTTTATATGACAATGCTTCAAACAGCGTTCATGTTTATGCGTATCTTGCAATCTTGACTGCCATTCGTGATGTTTGCAAGCTTGCTGTCAAGGAGCTTACTAGTTGGGTATGTTTCGTTCACTGAAAGTTGCCACCAATCAAGTAGATTTACTGGAATTTTATGTGTCAAAAGCTTAATTTTTGTCATTCCTTTCTATTTTATCTTTTAGTTATATGTACCAAATTTTTATAATGAAAATTCAAGGCCATCACTAGTAGTTTTTATAAAGAAAATTCCACGTGCTATGTGTTTTGAATTTCATTCTATAAAGTTTAAGGATGGGACACAGAGTATATATGGTGCACACTTTTCGTGCAAAATTTCTCCTTGGTTGGCAATGGGACACCTCTCTCCTCGCGAAATGTTTGATGAGATGAAGAAAACTGCTAACAGGTGCGCTCATAGATGTTTTTTCTGTTTAGAAATATGAAGTATTTTTGCCTTGAATACTTACTGATGAATTGATATCTCTGATAGTACTGTTTCCGCTCCATAAAACCGAAATGGTGGTGGCAATGGCTCATCCAAAATTGGAACTAATTGGTTGATGTATGAGTTACTTTGGAGGGACTTCCTTATGTAACTATTCTGGTCTTCTCACTTAGTTTGAAACTTCAGTGTTATGTTTTTTTCTTTTAATTTATTCAATTTGGTTTGATTTTTCTTAATCACTTTTTTTTTGTGGATTTTGTTTTTTGTGCTTGATTATATGAACGAATTTGTGTCTAGTTTACATTTATGTGGTTTTATTGTTGTTGCTGAGAGTGTTCACTCCATGCCTATTTACTTTGTTATGGTTCAGTTTTGGTTTGATTGATGATTTGGTATAGTTTGAAATAATATCTTCCAATTCAGTTCAAATGATTCAAAACAATAACAATAACATAATGGAATGTTGAAGTGGGTGTTGATTGTGCTGTTTAGATGATTTGTTCATAGTAGTTCCCAATATATGGTGCTTCTGAGGTAACTTGAGAATGTTAGTTATTGATATCAAGGTTGGTTTGTCATCTAATTATCCATATCTTCCAGGTCATCAGCTTCAATATCCGTTTAAGAGACAACAAAAAGAGATAATTGAACTATGGCAATCTTGCTATGTGCCATTAACCCACAGGACCTAATTTCTTTTGTTCAGGGGTGAACAAACAGACTCCATTTACATGGAAGTAGAGCTCAGAAGACTATGCTTCCTCAAAGAGACATTTTTTGATGAAAACCAGTCTGAGAAAAATAGTCAACCAATCACATTAACCAAAAGGTTCATCCTTTCTGTCACTCCTACATTTATTTGAAACTTATACATTTCATAGCTTTGTATTAATTACACTATGATGGCTTACTACTTAACTTGTATATTTCATGTTGACATGTGTTTGTTTGGGGAAACAGTGTGAAAGCTCTTCTGAGGGAGAGAGAAATGCTTGTGAAACTTATGCAGAAGAGGTTTTCTGAGGAAGAAAGGAAAAGGGTATTCAAAGAATGGGGTATTGGATTGAACTCAAAGTGCAGGAGGATGCAGCTTGCAAACCGTCTATGGAGCAGTACTGATATGAACCACGTAATGCAGAGTGTTGCAGTAGTTGCGAGGTTAGTAAGGTTTTCAGAGCAGGGACGAGCCCTCAAGGAGATGTTTGGACTTAGCTTCACACCTCAACTCACACGACAACGTCTCTGAAGCAGTGTTATCAAATTGCAGCGCCATGGCCGATGTGGCGGATATACATTGCGGTTTTTTGGTTTTCCGCAATAATAAATATCAGCCTCTATTTTGGGTTTTACCGCAATGATAATCAAAGGTTAGTCAGTAACAGAATGATTGATAGTTTTATGATTTTGCTTAATCTTTAAATTCTTGATTCATGGATGCAGATTACATAGAGATTCAAAGTAGTGGCAGTCAATGCAGTAGAGAAATCAATGTCGTGAACCCGAATCAAATGACAGTAATAATTTTAATTTTAAATTTAGCAAATATTTAAACAGTATTATCTATAATTTTCATTGATCAAATGTGTTGTGTTTGCTAGAAGTTTGAAGATTGTTGAGGCACTTGAAATACAAATGGAAGTTCAAAACATATTATTGTCTGTGGTGCAGATTGAGATGGTATTTGTGTTGGATGCTTAGGTCGGAATGTTGAATGTAGTACAAGCTCTTGGACCAAACAAGTGTAACACATCTCTTTCCTATAACCAAGTACCTTGGTTTGCTTGCCACTAGCATCAGAGGTATTATCTTCATTACATCTATTTATCAATACTTTGTTCTAGATTTGTGTAATTGATTGAGCACATTTCCTAGACCTGAATGCTACTATCATAGTTGAATGATAACAGTGGCTTATAGAAGGAATGAATTTTCTCTGTTAAAAAATGGTACACCGCTTTTTTAATGCAGTCATACACAAAAAAGGCTTTCCCTTCCCATTTAATTAGCTTGAATAACTTCATTTATTCATCATCCCGACTGAGTCCGCTCAGCGTGCCGTCTCCTATTTAGGCGAACTCGGTCTTCTTCAATTCAGAGACGTAAGTTCTCTTCCAGATCCAAATCGTTTGTTCATGATTCCGAGTTTTTTTCTTCTTTCTTTCGTGTTTTTGAGGTTTTCGTTGAATTGAATGTTAGTTGAATTGAGTGCGAGAGTTAAGAAATGGTGAAAATGTAGTACTGCACGAATCGATGATTCAATGTTGAATGCAAATTTGTAGGATTCTAGTGCCGGTGTGTGGATTTATTGATAGGTTAGTTAGATTGGTTTGGATCCTTCTTGCTGAATAGTTTGTAGCAACTGATCCGAAGTTCGAGCATAGTTTTATTAAAAAATTGTTGAATCTAATTATGGTTCAAGACTTGGGAGGTATGGATTCTGTTGCATGATTGCATTATTATGAGTTGTGGAGCACTATTGAGTATTTAGTAATTTGTTCATAAGTTTGTTTGAGTGAAGATGAAGGTGGTTAATATAGTAATCCTTTTTCATTTGTTCAAGCGATGAATACTGTGATTTTTTCGGTTCAACTTACAGTCAACTTGTAGATTACTGCTCTATGTTGAAACTTGTTTGATTGGTGTTTTTTTGAAGTTAGACTGCATTAATGTGTAATTGTGTATTCAAATGCCGTTGATAACGGTCATTTCCAATTGTAATTTAGGAACTGGTTTTGCTTATGCAGACTATTTTCATCAGGCATGTGGTGTATCATGTTGGAAGACTATTTTGTGATTCAAATTGTTATTTATTATTTACTCTATGTTAGCTTCTGTTTTAGAATATTATAAAAGGACAGTACTCAGTAATTGCTATAAAACTTGTGAAGAGCCATCTACATGTGAGAATTGCTATACCTCTTGGAAGTGATAGTTTTTGAGCCGGATCCTGACTGACCTCATCTGGATATGTTTGACTTACAAATAAATAATATGTTACTTTCAATGTTGTATCTTTGTAATATTATACACAATGCTATCCAACTACACCTATTTGTAGAAGGTAATTTGAGTGGCAGTTTACAGGTGTACTATGAAATAGTATTCAAAATTTGTTTTAGACTATTTTGTTTCCCTCCATATGTAGGAGAAGTACTTTTTGGCCTTCTAAATTTTATAATTGGATATTGCTTGTATAGTAGTTTTCTATGTTATTTCATCATTGAATTCTTATGAACACTGTTTTTTTTGTCTGCAGTTAAATGCTGACAAAAGCCCTTTCCAGAGAACGTTTGTTAATCAGGTACACTTTGTTGCACTAGTGAGAACTCCTGTTACATTCTGAACTCCTTCAATTAATTTGCATTTTATTTTCTAAAACCACACATAAATTCCCACGCTGAAAGTTTGGAAGATGCAATTATTTTTATGATTATTTTATTAATAAAATTAAAGAGTTAACGGATCTTCTTAATTAGTGACTTGGTGTGAGTTTGATTTTTTTATCTTTTATTTATTTATTTATATTTGAGACTAAAGTGAGTATATTTTCTAGAATTTGGTGTCCATTGAGTTTGCTGTCTTTTTTAGTTTATTTTTAGACTGGTGGAGGCACTGTTACAGTTTAAACTAAGAAGACATGATTGTGATATGATTTCTTTCTTTTTTATTCCTTATTACAGATATTATCTGCATTTCATTTTGGCAGGTAAAGCGATGTGCAGAAATGTCAAGAAAGCTACGATTTTTCAAGGATCAAATCGATAAAGCTGGTCTAATATTGTCTTCTCGTACTCTATTGCAACCGGACATTGACTTGGAGGATTTAGAGGTTTCTTTCTGTTTTTTTTTCTACATCAAATATGATTGTTGCATAAGGGTTGATATTCGAGTTAAATGTTGTCTTGCTGTTAACAAGTACGTGATACCATAACTTAAGTTGGCAGTCATTACTGAGCAGTTTTTCAGTTTGCTCAAGGATTTTCACTTTTGGACCTGACTATAGATGTTCTGTTGGGTTTCTCTTTTATCAGGTACATCTTGTTGAGCATGAACACGAGCTAATTGAAATGAACTCTAATAGTGACAAATTTCAGCAATCATATAACGAACTTTTGGAGTTCAAGATTGTATTACAGAAGGTATTTATTTCCCTTCACAATTTGCATGCAGAGTAATAGCCTATGTCATTTTCCATTAATAAAAGCTGCCACCATTTAGTTTGTTACTCATAACCTAGACATTGAAGTTTAATTAAGTTGTATGATCCTGCAAGTTGAGCAGGTTGAGGATGTTGTTGAGATTGATAAAATTGATGAGGAATTAGTGGCAGCAACTCAAGAGCATCAGTCAAGTGTTGATGCTTACAATACACATGAGAGGTAAGGTATCCCATGAAGCAGGACTTTCAGCTCTGCAGCAAATTGCTAAGTGTGATCCAATTTTTGCAATAACAGACATACATTCAAGTTTTCCACTTTGATCTGAAAAAGGATATAGTAGCCCAAGTTACAATCAGCATAAGATGGATAAAGTCATAACAATACTTGTAATAGTAATAATAGATGTTTTTTGTGGATCTTGATAGTTTTGTTTAATAAAATTATAATTTTTCATGGTATTTTGTATCATTAGAATTGAATATTGTAGTAGTATTGGTATTCTACTAACATGAAGAGAGGAGATAATGTAGCAATTTTTAATTTAAAAAAAACATATAATTAACGGCGGTTCTAAACCGTCACTATTTTTAATGAAATATATATTATATAATTATGGCGGTTACAACCGTCGCTATTTTTAATCATATATATATATTATATAATTATGGCGGTTACAACCGTCGCTATTTTTAATTATATATATATTATATAATTATGGCGGTTACAACCGTCGTAAAAATATATTGGAGGCAGTTTTAAAACCGTCGCCGAAAATTACGGCAGTTGGAGCGACAGTTTTACGAACCGTCGCAAAACAGCCTCGCGACACACGTTTCTGCGACAGAGGAGGAACCGTCGTGACTTGCAATTTGCGTCGGTTCTAACCGACGTAATCTACCCAAATTAACCGTCGTAATTTGCCAATTTTCTTGTAGTGAACACACCAAATCCATCTCAAAATCTTTACCATAAATGATCAAAGGACAACTCAAACAAACCAAAGAAGTAGTTACTGACCCCATTGTTGGAGTATCAATAACCATCTCACCATCCATCGAAGACAACACAAGATTCAAATGCTTCGCGCACTCAAACGAAATACACGAATGAGTCGCTCTGGTATCAATAATAGCAACTAAAGACATACTATTAATAAAGCAAGTACCTCTAATAAGACGATCTGCACTTGAAGTCTGAGTCCCTGACAACGCAAAAACTTTCCCACCAGCTGGAGCCTGCTTCGGTTTCTGACACTTTGTACTAATGTGACCAAGTTCCCCACAATTGTAACACTTCACCACATTCTTCCTGGCACAACCAGCAGCAACATGTCCTACATCGCCACAATTAGAACACTTTCTCAAATCCTTCCTACACTCGAATTGACGATGCCCCACTTCGCCACATTTGTAACATTTCAAAGAATTAGACATTCCTCCTCTACTTGACCTCCTCTCAAAATTACCCCTTTGTTTTCCTTTATCAGCTGGTGTTACATACGGACCACTATGAAACTGTTGCTTCCCTTTCCTCTCGCTCACACTCTTATAGTGAGTAGAATGAGCCTTACTATCCTCCTAAAAAATCCTACAACAATCCACCAAGTCTGCAAACTTTCGAACCCTCTGATAACCAATTGCTTGCTTAATCTCAGGACGCAACCCATTCTCAAACTTAACACACTTAGAAAACTCCACAGTCGCTTCCGCATAATGTGGATAAAACTGCACCAGCTCAACAAACTTAGCAGTATAATCAACAACAGACATACTACCTTGTTTCAATTCCAAGAACTCTATTTCCTTCTTTCCTCTAACATCTTCGGGAAAATACTTCCTCAAGAACTCCCGGCTAAACACTTCCCAAGTAATCTCTTCCTCATCCTCCTCTGCAGCTTCCAACACATGACGAGTACCAACCCACCAATCATCAGCTTCTTCCAGCAACATGTGAGTAACCAGTCTCACCTTCTGATCCTTGTCACAATCCATCACTCAAAAAATTCTTTCAATCTCTTTCAACCAAATCTGTACACCATCAGGATCATATCTTCCTTTGAAGACAGGTGGTTTATTCTCCCTGAACTCATCATTACCCGCAGCATTCGGTGCACCCTGCACAACCCGAGCCATAGCCTGCATCACAGTAGCTAAAGCAGCATCGTTCCTACCAGCCATATTCTGTTCATTTCCAATAACATAAACTATGGTTAAACAAACAGCTCACCCAAACACAAAGACCAACAAGGACTGACGCAACTGACATGGACTGGCTCTGATACCACTTAATGTGACACCTCTAAGCTATTAAAGCGATAAATAAAAATTCAAAATTTCATCAGAGTATAATTAAACATGTACACCATAGACTGGAGATATCACATCAATTTGAAACAAACATACAACACCTGCTCATTAAGACATGCAACACTTCAGGTAGTACTACACCCACAAAAATCAGAAACAGAATGAAAGCGGAAAATTCGTAACTGAATCTCATATATATATATATCTATATCATAAAAGTGTATCTGTCATATACAATCATACATGTACAATTCAAAAGATACATATACATAACACAAATAATCACACTCGATCACCCCGACTACCCGGTGCCACATATCAGAGCCGACCGACAAAAGAATGAAGACCTAAGCTTCACAAAAAGACCTCCAGCAACTCTAATCTGCAATGCCTCATAGAGCATTATAAAACAGCAGAAGGGTGAGAAACACAATCATAATAAAATTGCATACAATTATATATAACACAAAATGCACATAAAATATTCTCACCACAAATGCACCACAATCAAATACAACACATATTTCATATATACATCACCAATACATATCAATAATATATAACACACTCATCATCAACACAATTATACATGTTCCATCTCATCAATCACATTCACAATTCCATGCACAGTCAATTCATGATTTATGCAAATGCACAGAAACCGACACAACGACTCTATGCAATGCACATGCGGGTACCGACTTCCAAGATTTCTCATCACTAGTTCACTCAGGAACTCTGCTGGAATCATCGCTCGTTACATCACTGTAACTCCCCGTCGGGTCTACGATGTTCCCCACTACTCACACCCCACACGGGCACACGGCGTTTATGGATCGCTCACACCCCACACGAGCACACGACCCGATCGCTCACACCCCACATGTGCACACGATCGTCTATAATCATCGCTCACACACCACATGGGCACACAACGTTATAGCAGATTCCCTCTGGAACCAACCGTCGCTCACACCACACACGGGCACACGATGTTTCTGGATCGCTCACATCCCACACGGGCACACGATCCGATCGCTCACACCCCACAAGGGCACACGATCGCACAAGATGCATATCATGATGCTTGGCATACAATGACTCATGACATTCATATGCACACACATACACATTCATAATCATGCATATACCATTAAATACTACACATTGCAATTTCTTTCCCTTTGGCCACACATCATCATCCCAACATGTATTTCATGCATTTTCACTTCACAACAGCACACAAGTTATACCATATCCATACCAACAACACATTGCATGATATACATTAATTACATACAATTACAACCGTAAAATTCAACAAAACAACACATTTTCCAATTCCCAACATAATTTAACCGGCCAACAATCTCAAAACCATCATCATAAGAAAGAACACTTTATAAGCTTTCTAACGCATCAAACCATGCCCCGATCCGACTTACAGATCAAAAGTTATGAAACAAATTGGGAAAAGCTGTCACATTCGCAATGCGAAGCTCCTAGCGAGTCCTTCGCTACATCATTCGCAGTGCGAATGTCCCAGCGAACCAAGTCAGTAGCCAAAAAGCCTAGAAAATTCCCACTGTTCGCAGTGCGAACACCCAGCGAATACTCGCTACCCCCGTTCGCCGTGCGAGTCACCCAGCGAACCAAGTCAGAAGCAAAACAACACAAAATAACCCAATGTTCACATTGCGAACACCCAGCAAACGCTCGCTACTTCCTTCATAGTGCGAACTGCCAGCGAATGCTCGCTTTCCCCTTCGCTAGGGGATTCACAGTGCGAACCTGCGAAAACAAGAATTCCCAGCAGCGCTGTTACATAACCCAAATGCATATTTTCTTCCCCAAAACATTTCCAAACCGACATATATCAATCAAAACATAACCTAATCATGGTAACAAGTATTCTACTACATTTACATCGATTTCTAACCGCGAAAACATCGATTTCTATCTATTACCTCATTTCGACCTATATTCGAAAACCAACAAAACTTCCACACAACCATACATAATCATACACAAACATAGTATAATCAAGTTTCGCACCCTTACCCGATTAAATTGCGTTTGAAAAGTCGGTTGAATCGGTTCCTAGATTTTCCAAGTTTCTCTCTTTTCTTCTCTTCTTCTCTTTTCTTTCCCTTTTCCTTCTTCTCTATTTTTCTCTCTTTCTATTTTCTATTTTCTAACTTAAGGAAAAATAAGACGAAATGACCAAAATACCCCCACACTCAAATATCTCGCAAACGTTCCCAAAACGCGACAAAATATAATCACGACGAAAAATAACATATTTTCAGATAAAAGTTGAAAATAAAATAATATAATAATAAAATAATAAAAAACGACACAATTAAATAAAACTGACAAAACTGACAAAAACTGGGGAGTTACAAAATTGGCCAAATTAATCTGTCTTGACAATGGATTACTGGTTCAGTATCTTGCAGGATCAACATCAAAGCCTTATATTCTTGCATGACTTCCACACCCACCAAGCTATTCATGAAATTGATGTTCCAAAAGAAGTTGTTACCATTCCAGCTACCAAAATCCAGGACATGGCCATGCTTATATACTGCAGTGGTAAAAAGAGCAGGGAACAAATCCTTCAAAGTGGAGCCTTCAATCCATCTTTAGTTCCAAAATGGTATATCGCTTCCGTCGCCAAGTTTACAAGTTACCACCTATGAGAAACTACCTTCCTCAATAGAGTCTGCGACACACATAAAGTCTCGCCACCAAATGGATTCGTTACTTTTAGGAACAAACTCTTCATGGGACAGAATTCTTGAACGATAATTTCCGTATCTAGCCCCGAGCAAACCACGCCACAATGGGTTGATCATTCGAAACAAACCTCCACAACCATTTAGATAGCAATGAAAAGTTGAATACACCGATATCTTTAATTCTTAACCCACCCAATTCCTTTGGTTTACATACTGTATTCCAACTAATTAAGGCCAATCCATTTTCTCCGTCTTACCCGACCAAAGAAATCGTCGTTGTAAGGTTCTAATTTGATCCACAACCTTTCTTGGAGCTTTGAAGAATGAGAGGTAGTGAATAGGTAGGTTTGTGAAGACTAATTTCAAAAGTGTAACTCTCCCACCAATGGATAGCATTTTGCCCTTCCAAGTAGACAAACGATTTTTCGGTCTGTCAATAACGGGTTTCCCAAACGCCGCACGCCTATGGTTGCCACCAATTGTAAGACCAAGGAAAAGACACGGAAATCTTCCCTGCTTACATGATAAAAACCGAGTTGCAGCCAACATGAAAGAATCCTCAACTTCAATACCAAACAAACAACTCTTGGAAGCATTAATTATCAAACCCGAAATCATTTCGAAAGCACAGAGGATAGCTTTCAGGCCCCATATATTTTGCTAGGATGCATCACAAACAAGAAATGTATCGTCTGCAAATTGTATCAAATTATAAGATACGTCATTGTTAAGTTTAAATCCAAAAATAATCTCCAACCTTGCCGTTTTATTTACGATATATGCAAGCCCTTCAGCCACTAACGCAAACAAAAACGGAAACAGGGGATCTCCCTGTCTGAGGCCCTTAGTAACCTGATTAGTGCATTTTGATGCACATTCCTCTATGCTTAGAATTAGGCATTTCTTTGGTTTGTTTTGTTTATTTTTCTATTTTACGATATTTTTATAATTTAATTTATTTTCAGCCTTATTTGATTTTCGTTTGTTATTTTCAGCATTAGCATCTTTTAATAAAAAAATCATAACTGGAGCTACAGAAATTGGATTGAGGCGTTCTACCAGTCGTTGGAAAGCTAAGAGAAAGAGCTACAACTTTCATTTGGAAGCCAGAAGCTGATTCGGACTACAGATGCCTCGGAAAATTCGTTGAAGTTTCAGTCATGAGAAACAATTGGACCGTTTTTGGGCCGGTTTTTATCTTATTTTAGACCCAGTTGGGTTATGACCTGATTTCACTTCTCTTGTATAACGAGAGAACCGTGTTACTATTCATTCTCTCTTCTTTTCATGAATTTTTCTTTGCCTTGTACAATTTGAATGGATAACTAATCCTTAAGGTTGATCTACTATAATTGCGCCTCCATCATACTTTGAGGTTCTTTTGTTTCTCAATTAAATTTATTCTCCTTTCAATTATTCTCTTTGAGTTGTTGTTTGCTTAATTCGACTTTTCTTAGAGTTGATTGATTAATTTCGATGATTGTATGTTGCTATAACTTTTAATCGCCGTTTATGTCGCTTTGTCGTTAAATCGCGTTTCTATATCGTGTTTGCTTAATTCGCGATTGTGTTTATCTGTTTGCTTAATTCGGAAATTAGGAATATATATCTTTTAGTATCAATTGTGCTTGTTGATTGATATTGTAATTGAAAAGGGAATAAAGTCCGCTTAGGGATTGAGAATTATTCGGATCAATGATAAGTAGGAGACAGATACGGTAGATCAACTTATTTCATAATCACATTTTATAATCACTTATTTTCTCATTATTTTTCTAAATCAAAACCAAAACCCCCCACTAAACCTTTTCTTTAGTTGGTTGAATCATACAAGAATCCTTGTGAGAACGATACTCGAGTTGTCGTTACCGTTACTACTATTTTAAAAAATACTCGTTTTGATCCGCGCGCGATAGCGGATCAAATTGGCGCCGTTGCCGGGGATATATTCTGATTTGATTTGATTTTTAGTAATATTTTCATAATTTTTAGATTTTATTTTATTCGCTTTTTTACTTTTCCTTTCTTTTTCTTAATAGGGACATTGTAGGTATTTTCTTAATTGTTACTGCATTGCTGAGTTAGTTATGTGTTTTCTTTTTCTTTGTTGATTTTTTTTTCTTATTAAATTTAACATGGATAATCAAAGAACTCTTAGAGAATTTGCAGCTCCTGATGTTCATTACAATGGTTTATGTATTGAATATACAGATTTTGCTGTACCTTTTGAATGGAATTCTTGTTTAATACACTTGTTGCCAAGCTTTAATGGTCTTGCAGGTGAGGATCCGAATAAGCATCTGAAGGAATTCCAAATTGTGTGCTTTACACCTTCCGAACCTTCACTAGAGGACCTTATCAAGCAAATGGCTATAAATGATCTCCAGTTTCAGCAGCGAACAGATTCTAGCATTCAGGCCTTGCAGACTCAGATTGGACAACTTGCTATCTCTATAAATGCCATGCTGCAAGCTCAAGAATCAAACCAACAAGCTTCTAAAACAGTAGTGAATCCAAAATATTTGCCTTCTGAAATTGTTGATGATTCTTGTACCGATTTGTTTGCAGCTGATTTTCCATTAGTGTCTGATTTTGATGATGTCTACTCTTGTGATGTATGTACTAACACTAATGTTTGCTCTGTTTGTGCCGAAATAAATGCTGCCCTGCAGGCTGAAGTTTTTCATGTGGATGAGGCTATAGATGAAGTGGTTTGTGCGGCTAAGGCTCTTGACATCCCTGCTGCCCCAACTATTCCGTCCATTGAACAACCTCTTTCTTCAGATCTCAAACCACTCTCAGAAAATCTTAAATATGCCTACTTCGAGAGAAATGAAAAGCTTCCTGTTATTATTTCGTCTAACCTTGATTTCGATCAAGAAAGTAAGCTCTTGCAGGTCTTAAAGAGGCATAAAAAGGCGATTGGGTGGACCTTGGCAGACATTCTAGGTATTAGCCCTTCCATGTGCATGCATCAGATTTTGCTTGAAGAAGGAGAAAAAACGGTGAGGCAGCCCCAAAGTTGGTCTAACTTAGTGAGTTTGGATGCTATTAAAAATGAGATCTACATTGCACCAGAGGATAAAGAGAAGGCCATTTTCACTTGTTCGTTTGACACTTTTACCTATAGAAGAAGGTTCTTTGATCCTGGAATAAAAGGCAAAGGCAATAATACAAATTTCAAGGTCGATGGATGCTATCTAAAAATCCTCCCCACTTTGGAAGAGGAGACAGTTGGAAATCTCTCTTTGGGAAAGGATGCTTATTCGATCGCCTATCCACCTTGAATACTCGGGTGTGTTCTTTCCTTTCCCTCACTCTTATTTAATATTTATGTTCCTTTCATTGAGGACAATGTATGTTTTAAGTGTGGGGGAGGGAACCTATGGTTTTCATTTTGTTTTCTTTGTTTTTGTTTATTTCTTTTTCAATAAAAAAATTATTTAAATTGCATGCTTTTTCGTTGGTTATTTAGTTACAACTGTGAGTTTGCTCTATGTTCTTTGACAAAAGACTTGTGGTGTGATGTCATTGATTCTTTTTGTGCATTCTTAGTGTAATATGTATGACTAATCTCTGAATTGTACATCATTGGTGGTAGATCACTAAACCTTGTGAGATTTTGAGCCTAATAATGGATATACATAAAAAATCCATCTCTTTCTTTCTTGTGTGATTTCACTCATGTTTGTTAGTCTCTAGAACTTGAATTGACTCTTGTTGAAGCTTTTTATTTACTTGTGCACACTGAAATGATAAAGGCATTTTGTTTTGTTTTATTTTTGACTAGTTAGCCAAAAAGCCAACCTTGATAATATTACCTCTTGTTTTCAAGCCCCTTTGAGCCTATTATCCTTTTTTTGTTTAAAACTCATTACAAGCCGAAAAGTGAAAAACAATGAAATAACCTTATTCAAAGGGTTAAGAAAGTCTTGTATGGAGTTATGTGGGGTTGAGCATTATTTTTGAATGATTGTTGTAATGTTGTTATGATGTTGGCAGAAAAAAAAATGATGAAAAAAAAAATTAAAAAAATAGAGAAGGATGTCAATTCATAATCCTTCCGAAAAAAAAAGATGAATAAAAGGAAAAAGAGAAGAGAAATAAGTTGTGAGGTTGTTGTTTGAAAGCAATTGATGTATCATGTAGTTCAACTCCCGCAATTCTTTCAATTTTCTTTTAACTCTTTGATTTTAGCCTAGTACCCCTTAAGATCTATCCTACCCTTACCTTGGCCACGTTACAACCTTAATAAAAGTCCTTTTGATCTTTGTGTGCATGTAAGTCAATTGTGAATGTTAGAGTCTTTTCAAGCTTATGGTAGTACTAACTCTCATGTTGTGCTTTGAGTGTAAACAGTAACCTAAACACTTGAGAGTTGAGTGGAAACAGTTTATCTTGTGAGGATCTTGATGCTTGTGATGTACTTTTTGGTCATCTGTTTTTCATATATACTTTGAATGTCACAAAAGAGTTAATCACTAATGTCATATTCTTGAAGCTTATAGTTAGAAATTGCTTGCACCTTGTATCCATAGAACCTTTGAGATTGCATGTTATGTTTGGTTTTGTTTTGAAGTTTTCTGTTTTAAATTCTTGATTTTGCTCGGAGTGCAAAAGTTCAAGTGTGGGGGAATTTGATCAGTGCATTTTGATGCACATTCCTCTATGCTTAGAATTAGGCATTTCTTTGGTTTGGTTTGTTTATTTTTCTATTTTACGATATTTTTATAATTTAATTTATTTTCAGCCTTATTTGATTTTCGTTTGTTATTTTCAGCATTAGCATCTTTTAATAAAAAAATCATAACTGGAGCTACAGAAATCGGATTGAGGCGTTCAACCAGTCGTTGGAAAGCTAAGAGAAAGAGCTACAACTTTCATTTGGAAGCCAGAAGCTGATTCGAACTACAGATGCCTCGGAAAATTCGTTAAAGTTTCAGTCATGAGAAACAATTAGTTTTGGACCGTTTTTGGGCCGGTTTTTATCTTATTTTAGACCCAGTTGGGTTATGACCTGATTTCACTTCTCTTGTATAAGGAGAGAACCGTGTTATTGTTCATTCTCTCTTCTTTTCATGAATTTTTTTTGGCTTGTACAATTTGAATGGATAACTAATCCTTAAGGTTGATCTACTGTAATCGCGCCTCCATCATACTTTGAGGTTCTTTTGTTTCTCAATTAAATTTATTTTCCTTTCAATTATTCTCGTAGAGTTGTTGTTTGCTTAATTCGACTTTTCTTAGAGTTGATTGATTAATTTCGATGATTGTATGTTCCTATAACTTTTAATCGCCGTTTATGTTGCTTTGTCGTTAAATCGCGTTTCTATATCGTGTTTGCTTAATTCGCGATTGTGTTTATCCGTTTGCTTAATTCGGAAATTAGGAATATATATCTTTTAGTATCAATTGCGCTTGTTGATTGATATTGTAATTGAAAAGGGAATAAAGTCCGCTTAGGGATTGAGAATTATTCGGATCAATGATAAGTAGGAGACCGATACGGTAGATCAGCTTATTTCATAATCACATTTTATAATCACTTATTTTCTCATTATTTTTCTAAATCAAAACCAAAACCCCCCACTAAACCTTTTCTTTAGTTGGTTGAATCATACAAGAATCCTTGTGAGAACGATACTCGAGTTGTCGTTGCCGTTACTACTATTTTAAAAAATCCTCGTTTTGATCCGCGCGCGATAGCGGATCATAACCGGAAAATCCCACGTCAGACTATCATTCACAAGTACTGACATAAAACTAGTAAGCACACCACCCTTAATCCATTACAACCATTTTTTTTCAAATCCCATGGACATCAATAGCTTCTCAAGGAAGCACCAGTCTACACAATCATATGTTTTTGCAAAATCCGCTTTAAGCATAATACAACTTCTGTTTCTCCTTTTAGCAAAGTCAGCCAATTCATTTGCCAATAAAACCCCATCTAAAAGCTGTCTACCAGGAATGAACGCCAATTGTGACGGTGAAATAAGTCTCCCAATCACATTCCACAATCGAGCCACTGTCGCGGTGAGAATCGGAGACCTTAGTTGTTAAGTTAACTAGGCTTACAAATCTTAATTCACCATCGATCTTTAATTTATCCAAGGGAAGGGAAAAAGAACGAATAAACCCATAAGCGTGCAATGCAATACAAAGCAATGAAAAGAATCTAAGGTTCGGGGGTTGGTTATACTAAGGGAAGGTACTAGCACCCTAAGTATCTATAGTACTCTATAGGAACCTCTTGTCTTATTGTGTTATAAGTTGTTTTCTAAAAGGGTAAAGATGGGTAAAGTAAAAGAAAAGATGGAAAAAGAAAAAGGTATCTTGCTAGGATCATCGTAATCCTATGCCTACATATCCTGTGTAGGATGTCAGAGCAATCGTAGTTCGGTTGACTACGGGTGAAAAAAGAAAAGGGTGAAAAAAATAAAAAAGAGTTCTCGCCAAGGAATGAGACCTTGTGCCTACGTATTCTCAAAAGGAACTTGAGAAATCAGAGCGTCCGTAGTTCGTGACCACGGGTAAAAGCAATGTTTGTTGGTTTTAGGAGAAGAGACAAGTCGTCATCTTAAGGAGAATACTTAACTAAACCACCACAAACATGTGGAAGATGGATATTTGCTTCACATTGAGATAAGGGATCCACCTCGGATATAGAATCGACGAGTATGCCATATACCTCCCTCTAGTGGAAATGAAATCAATATATTTCTCAACTATGTCATGGGGTAGGAGAATTACATCGCAATTAGGGATGACTCGTGTCTAATTCTCTCATGAGGAAAAGGGGACCTAATTGTAGGTTATCTAAAGTTAAAATCCTAAGGGACCTAACCTAAGGGAAACTAACCTAGAGATATCAGTCTAAGGTGAACAATCTAAGCTTATACAACCTAAGGGCAACAAGGATCAAATAAAGAGGTAAATGATGCAAATGAACAAAATGCAATGCACATGACTATAAAGTCAACCACAAACCCTTCCCTTGGATTCAAAACATAGGCAACCATAATATCAGAGAAATACAGATGAAAAACATCAAATGTCAAAGCTAAAATCATGAATGAGCCTTAACATGTGTGAAGCAAATGATATAACAACTAATCAATTTATGAAGTAAAACATCATATCATGAATTAAGCAGGCATCATGTCAAGTACAAAAGGAAAACCAATAATATACATGCATATAAGGGTTTGAAATCCTAACTTAGAAAAATTTCACTTCCACATGATTTCCCTTTTTGCAAGTAACCTCCTTTCTCTTGGTTTATCTTGATTGATCATGACCCAAACCAAATGTTATCATCATTCTTGACGTGAGGGAGGCATGGTTGACCAAAATTGTCAAAAGTCAAACCTTGAACTAGAGGAACAGTTGACTTTTCATCATATGAATCTTCACCTTCTTATCTTCAATAAAATCAATCTCTCGGGCCATTTAAATACCATAAATAGACTCTAAGGGTGTATTTGAATGTCTTGAATCATGTCCTAAGGCTTGAGGTCATGTCTTGGTATTGGGTAAAGATAAATCTCTTGAGAATATGAGGACTTGCTTGGTTGATGATCCATCCAAAACCTTGATTGACCAATCCTTTGAGTCCCTTTGAAGTAAACCCTAATCCATAAGAAATAAAACAAAGCAATGCCTTATAACATGGTTAGTTATGCATGAATGATAAACCTATAATGTTTGAGATGTTATGCAAAATGTGGTGGAGTCTTATGGTTAAAAATTAGGGTGTGACAGATTCCCCTATTTAAGTTTCTTCTATCCGGAGATATGGAGATTGAAATCTTCGTCTCGATGAGATAGGAGAGACTTAAATACAAACATGCACAATTTTTGGCCCTAAGATGCCACAAAATGCTTATGATATGATATGATATGAAATGCAAGACAAAGGTCATATGGGGAAAGATGCCACGGGAGAAGAGTGTATATTGGGAAAAGATTGCAACTCCACTGGGGAAATTGACAATTGAACGGGGAAGAGATTGTCACTATATCTGGGGAAAATTGACAATTGTACGGTGAAGAGACTATCATTATCACTGGGGGTACAGGAATAGTGATTAAGGGTAATATGTTTGAAAAGATGACAAATCTCCCCATGCCCCGGGTCACAAACCACGAACGGGTCTCAATTTCTTCTTTAATCAAGTCTTACACTTGAAAAGGGTAACAATAAACCTCCCCACGCCTCGGGTCACAAACCACGAATGGGTCTTAGTTTCTTCTTTGATCAAGGTCATTCACTTGAAAAGGGTAACAATAAACCTCCCCACGCCTCGGGTCACAAGCCATGAACGGGTCTCAGTTTCTTCTTTTACTTGAAAAGGGTAAACATAAACCTCCATATGCCTCGGGTCATAAGCCACGAATGGGTCTTAGTTTCTTCTTTTACATGAAAAGGGTAAACATAAACCTCTTTATGCCTCGAGTCATAAGCCACGAACGGGTCTCAGTTTCTTCTTTTACTTGAAAAGGGTAAACATAAACCTCCCACGCCTTGGGTCATAAGCCACGAACGGGTCTCAGTTTCTTCTTTTATTTGAAAACGGTGAACATAAACCTCCCCACGCCTCGGGTCATAAGCCATGAACGGGTCTCAGTTTCTTCTTTTATTTAAAAAGGGTAAACATAAACCTCCCCGCGCCTCGGGCCACGAGCCACGAACGGGTCTCAGTTTCTTCCTGCAATAGGTGAATGCTTACGGGAAAGCATTTTCACAGGGAATTGGAATTTCACTGGAGATAAGGACATCAGCGGGAATTTATTACTTATTGGAGATTAGAAAACATCACCGGGGATCTTCAAAAGAGATGCGGGCCGGTTGATCTGTAAAACATATCTTCTCAAATAAAGAGAAAGATCATTTGAATCTTCACGAAACTTCTCAAAGAGATGCCATTGGATGGGAGTAAATTGAATAGTGGGCTCACTGGGGAGAACATCACTGAGTAGCAACATTGCTATAGTTTGAAATTGCATTGAAGCTAATAAAATTCTTGTCAGAGGGGGCCTCAAATATGGAGAAATTCTTGTAAGGTCTTATAAAAACTTCTCTGACGGATTTACGGAGATATGCCATTTGATGGAAGAACGGTTGATAATCTTGATTACTTGCTGGGAATAGACAAACTGTCTTGAAAAGAGACTGCCATTTGCCATCCTGTAGAAAATCTGAGAATAAAATAAGCTACTCAAATAAAGAGGCTGCCACTTGTTGTCCGGGTATGAATTCCAAAGGAATGTTACCACACTGCTAGAGAAATAGGATTTTGTCTTCAATGGTTATCTTCAAACAGATTCTTCCTAGGGAGATAAAGTGCAAAATAAATGCACACTCAATCTAGGTTCAATAGCCTAGAGAGATCAAAAGTCATAATTGTCAGGGAACAAAGTTCAATCTAGGAAATAACTAAAGAGAAACGGTCAAGCAAGACTCTACCCATTGAGGAATGAACTCAACTGGGGATTTATCTTATCTAAAAATGGAAAAGATAACTAAAACAAAATCTTCCACGAGGATCAAACTTAGTGGGGGAGTTAGAAAGGATACACACTTTCTGCTTAAGGCTGACGACTCTACTATAGAAAGAGGACAAACCAAGTCACTTAGGGATCAACGGGAAACCGTATATGGAATCACAGTCCTGCTTCAAGGATTCAAACTTCTCTGGGGAGACAAAGAGTACTCCACTTGGAGATATAACATCATGACTTCACTTAGGGGATTGTCAAGATGAATTTGGTGACTCTGTTGGGGATGAGAAAGATCCACTGGGAAAAAATCAAACTCATGATTAGAGAGACGTCATGGGGATAAAATAAATATTCACTACGAACTGAAGTAGTCTGAATGTAAATTGTAATTGGGGATTCTAGAGCTGAGGCCACACATGGGATAAAATAAATACCCACTTCATTGGAGAAGCTCGGATCAAAGTCGTAGCTGTAGATGTCAGAGTTGAAACTCCATGGGGATGAAATAAACATCCATTTCGCTGGGGAAAATTGAGTTGTAAGAGATTCACTGAGGAGTAAAATAACATTCACTTCACTAGGGAAGGTTGAAGACAAGGAGATTCACTGGGAGTTCTTAGGTCACCAACTGGGGAATTCTTGCATAAATTCTTCCATAAATGCTGGAAATAGTCTCACCGAGGAATTGTCATACCACCTGAAGTAGGAACTCCCTAGGGACATGGGTGATGAAAGTCATAAAGACGATGTGGTTCTGCATTTCAAAGTCTACCCTTCTTGGAGAAACTGTTAATGTCCTTTTAGTGTTCATAAATCAAAGTAAAACACACACACACTTTATAAAATAATTTAATTTTGTTTCAAAAACATCTATAAAAAATAAAAGACATTTCGCAAGATAGAAATAATCATAACGATTGCCAACAAATGGGAAAGGCTCAAATTTTATTAATTGTATGGTAGTCAGCAAATGGCATGACTCCATGGATCATTACAAAGTTGGAAAACGGTAAATAATGGAAAAGGCTACATCAAAACAATGACCACTATCCTCTTAGACAACTTAGAGTTCCATATGCTCTGGGCTCCTCCCCATCCATAGTTTCTAATATCCAAAAACCTCCTGAGAAAATTTTCTTGACAAAGTATGGGCCATCATAGTTAGGAGTCCACTTGCCCCTAGAATTGGTGAGGAAGGATTGGATTTTCTTAAGCACAAGGTCGCTTTCTCTGAATTTGCGAGGTTGAACCTTTTTGTCAAAAGCTTTCTTCATCCACTACTGGTACAACTGACAGTGACATAAAGCTGTCATCCTCTATTCTTCGATTAAGTTTAGTTGGTCATATCTGCCTTGACACCATTCAGCCTCTGAGAGCTTGGCCTCCATCAGAAATCGCAAGGAAGGAATATCAACTTCTATGGGAAGTACAACCTTCATATCATAAACAAGTGAAAAAGGAGTTTCCCCTATTGATGTGCATACTAAAGTACGATACCCATGCAAAGCAAATGGGAGCATCTCATGCCAGTCCTTGTATGAGACAACCATTTTCTAGTTGATCTTCTTTATATTCTATTTTGCCGGTAAGGGGAAGAGTTATGATGTTCAATCTTGAACTCCTCACACGGCTCTTTCATAATTCCGTTGTTCAAATTTGACCCATTATCAATGATGATTTTACTCGGCACACCATAACGACAGATGAGTTGGTTCTTTATGAATCTGACAACCACTTGTCTGGTGACATTCGCATATTGTTGCAACGCAAAAAACAACCGGCAGAAAAAACAGAGTCGCCACCGAACGGTATTTATACCGACAGAGGGAAGGGAAACGATCGAAGAAACCTCAAAGGAGAGTCGATTACGTGATAGGAAGGTATTAGCACCCCTCGCGTCCGTTGTACTCAACGGGATCCACGGTTGTTGTCTAATCAAATGGTGTGTTATCTAAAGCATATTTGCTAAAGGAAACGACAAGGAGAAAAACCAAAGGAAACTCGATAGGATCTCGCAATCCTATGCCTACGTATTCCCTCGTGCAATAGAAAAGGCAGAGTCAACGTAGTTCGGAAGACTACGGGTGGAAGGAGGGAAACAGGGGCGGAGCTAGAAACTTTAAGTTGTGGGGGCATTATATTAATTTACAAATTTGTAGCATAATATATCTATCGTTTTTTTAAATATATATATATATATATATATATATATATATATAAATATACATATATATATATATCTATATATATATATATATATATATATATTTATATATAAATATATAAATATATAAATATATAAATATATATATATATATATATATGTATATATATATAATATTTAATTTTTATGAGATATATTTTGAACAAATGTTTAAGAACTTTCTCAATTTTCATTTGTGTAATTTTGTCAAATTTATCTTAAACAAATATATATATATAAAATAGTATGAGTATTGATGACATTTGAGTGTTAAAATTAAAACATATAAAACTGTTTTGTATTTATTTTTAAATTTAGCGAAAAATTATTTTAAAATTAAACACAAACCCAATTTGATTATACTTTAGTTAAATATATTTAATGTTAAAATATTAACCAGTTGGTTCAACAGTGAATGACATTGAATTTAGTAGAAAAGACTAATTCGATCTCCGACAACTACGATCGGAAGGGAACTAGAATTATTTGATATCAAAATCGACCTCGAACCGAATTAATCGGTTTAGTAGACTGGATACTTGTGGTAAAAAAACTTTTAAAATAAAATAACTCATAAACATCTTAAAGGGATCTTAAACAAAAATATATCCATAGAATATCCTTTCAATTAATAAAATTAATTAACCGATTATACAATTTTAAATAAATATTTTCTTTAATAATTGTTATATAAATATACAATGAAGATTTTCAAATTTATCTTTAAAACATAGTGGGGGCACATGCCCCCATACTCTCCCATTTAGCTCCATCCCTGGAGGGAAGGTTGCTCGCTAAGACTTCGCCGTCTTGTGCCTACGTATCCTCAATCAGACGAGAATGAGAAAATCAGAGTGTTCGTAGTTCGTGGGACTACGGAAAAAGGTGGGAAGAGTGCTCACTAAGACTTCGTCGTCTTGTGTCTACGTATCCTCAATCGGATGAGAATGAGGAAATCAGAGCGTCCGTAGTTCGTGGTTAGGAACACATATTGGTTAAATGTTTTTTATGAGCGACGTTAAACTCGTGTTTCAGCAGTTAGGGTCGATGTCTGTTTGCGGTAGAACGGAAACAACACACTCTTTTCTGAAAATGATTTGACAAGCAATCCCGAAGGATAAAAAGATTTGCATTTGGTTTATGAGATTTAACAGAAGTAAGTTGACTTTATTTGAGACTCGTATCGCACTAAATTCTATGGCATAGGATCGAATGCTTCGCAAGATTGACCCAAGACGGGACGTATGCAAAACACCCTAGACAAGGTAAGGAGAGACTCCCGCTTATCACTTCGAATGTACTTAAGGCTCATGGCGCACAATACTCGTCGTATTTATTAAGTGTTTTGATTTTGTTTTAAGATGAGAACAAAGAGGTCTCAAAGGTTGAAAAGAAAACAACTAAGGGAAACTGACTCCTAATTTTGTCATGCACAATGGTCCTAAAATTGGGATGAGAAAGGGAATTCTATTTAATGTTAGCATACAAGGAGATGGACCTAAGGTTATGGTGTGAAAGGGACTATCCTAATTGTTATCATTCAAAGGATTGAAAGCCTAATGTCTCTCTTACCTCTAACTTAATCAGAAATTAAGTTGAGCTAGGAATCCTAAGGGATCCTGTGAGCAAACATAAGTAAACATTTTAAGGATTATTTTGGGGATGGACATTATATACAGGAGGACGAGACATACTGGACATAACCTTACCACTCCTTAATTGCATACAAAATGCCCAGAAAAATTCTTAAGAGTAGAACACAATTTTCAAACGTAAGAAAAACAAAGAATAATATGAACAAAGCACACTTAGCACAGGTCCCACTTGACGTGCCAATTTGTTTACCCTGAAAAATGGTAAACAACTGCGGGTTTCCAAATATATGGTTTACTTGCAGGATCAACCAGTGAATCCTATGACATATTGCTTAAGAACCCGTTCATTGTTGATTTCTTTGTATCTTAAGGTTATTGGCTTCGACTACTTCAAAGGGAATGTGTGAAAATCGTATTATAATGAGTATCTCGACTTCTTGCAGAAAATGTAAGGTGAAAATAACAATGCCGAATGTACTCAAATGAAAGTAAAGGCTAGGAAAAAGATAAAGATGAAAAAAGCAATGTAAATTGAATAAATTAGGAAACTTTGCATTGAACAATAAACATGATTGTCACGGTGAAAATTGGATACCAAAGCTATGGGATTAGCTTGGCTAAAAAAATAAGATATCACCACCGAACTTTTATTTTATCCAAGGGAAGGGAGAAAAGGTCGAACAAAAACCCTAAATAAAATGCAAAGCAAAAAGCAAGGCCTAAAGCTAAGCAAAGAGAGATCAAAGTACGAGGGTTGATTATACTACGGGAAGGTACTAGCACCCTAAACATCTGCAGTATTCTACAGGAACCTCTTGAAATATTTGTGTTTTGTCTAAAATTGTTTGTTAAAGGTAAGGATGGGCAAAGTAAAGAGAAAAGGTGGAAAAAAAAGTAGCTCGCTAGAATCGTCGCAATCCTATGCCTACGTATCTTGTATAGGAAGTCAGAGCAATTGAGTTCAGAACTACGATGTAAAAAGAAAAGGGTGTAAGAGAAGAAAAGTGTGAAAAAATAAAAGGTTGAAAAAAGAAAAGGTTGAAAAAACAGAAAAGGTTGATATAAGGAAGTTTCTAATGGTTGGATTATGTTGTCAAGTGAAGATGAGGTTACCGGCTGTAAATAGTTTGTTTGGAGGTGATGTAATGAACAATCGACGGTTGTTTTGAGTGGCAAGTGTTTGTTATGGTTTTTTGGTTATGGGAAGAGGAGTTTTCAAGTGTGTGGTAGTTTGTGATGTTGTTTTAATAGAAATGATATTAGAAGGTGATGAAGAGTGGAAAGTATTTTTTTTTTGTATGAAAAGGTGATGTTTTTTTTCTTTTTAATACGCAGGGGGTTTGTGAGAAGAGGAAGAGGATTCAATATGTAGTAGTTTGCTGTGAGAGTGAGCAGGAAAAAGAGAAATGATGTTGGCTCCTTTTTTGTATAACGATGATGATGATCCTTTTAATCAAAACTGAGGCTAGTTCATTAAGGGTTGTCTTAACGTGGGGTCTCATATGGTCTTTTCATGCTATGCTTAAATTTTAAGCAAATGCCAGAATGGTACATGTGGGTTAAAGTGTTATGGATAGTGATGGGAGAGAAAACAAGGTAGGGTCTGCAGTGCCTTTTTATGTGGAGTAGTATGTGAAAAGAAAAAATTGAATAAAAACAAAATAAAGGAGGGGGTACGACAGAGATGACACAGAAGAAGTAGTGAGAAAGGGCGTTGTGGGAAGGAGTGATATTAGTCAAAACACATGATGCATGTATGCAGTCTTTTTACACCAATGGAATTACTAAAAGAAATCTATAATATAAGAAAATTTGTTGTTCTGGAATATACGATTCTGCCCTTGCTTTATTATTTGCCATCCAATCAAATTGGGGGCATTTCATGTCTAATTATTGCTTTTTCCAACCAAATGACACTAGATAATAACATAGTTACTTCAATGTTATGTAACATTTCTTAGACCTGTTGGAAATGTTGCGTATGATGTGGTTGTTTGGTTTCAAATGAACTAGAGTAAACAATTTTTGGGCTGCATTGTGGTTCCCTATACACTTTACCAACTAAATCTATTTTTTCAGTCTGTCACCATCACCGAGTCCTTCAACTGATACGTCTCTCTCCATCTTTTTCATTTTGCATCCAATTTCCCTCTCATTTCTGGTGCGCCAAAATTTCTTCCACTCTACAGCTTCTCCTTCAACAAGCGTCTTCTACCTTCTCCAACAGGTCTTCGTTGAAAGCAAGGTAAAATGTCTTAGAAAGGACATACATCTCCGTTTTGTTGGTTGTTGTGAAAAAATTTTCTTTTTCATCTCTTGCATGTCCTTTTAAAATATGGATGTTGTTCAGATTTAACTAAATGTAAACGATTTTTTCCATCAACTTGTGTTTTGTTTCAAATCTCAGTGGAATCGTTGTGTTTGCGTATACGGAATAATGAAAAGTATTGTTAGATGAGGCACTGGTACGGTAGCGTCATTGTTGTTCATTGACTTTTAACTCTTCCTGGGTTGGTGATATTTATGTGTACTTAATTTTTTGAAACAAAATGTTTAACTGTATATGATATCATTTTGTTAGTTTTTGTACGTTCTTGGTTTGTTTTACAAATAATCTAATGTTGTTGCTTCGGCTAGCTGATGACTTTTGCTGTTGATATATGAAGGGTTCAAGTGATGGCAAGGCCATTTACAAGGATAGCTGATATTAATGATACGAAGGAGCCGTGGAAAGTTGCAATAAAAGTTCACCACAAGTGGGGTGTTATCACTAGCAACAAAGAACACTTTGAACTTATTTTTGTTGATGCAGAGGTAGTTCTGGAACGTTGTGGTTGATATGAACTATACATGTTTGTTTTGTTTGATACCTAACATAAAATGTAATGTATTTGTAGGGGACAGATATTCATGTCATAGTACCTCCTGGGTTGAAGGCAACTTTTGATGCTGTGTTGGTTGTTAACAACACATATACTGTGAAAAATTTCATGCCTCAAGTAAATGACCTTGTGTTCAAAACATCGGAACACCCTTTTGTTATCAGATTTACTGCTGGGACTCGTGTGTCTGATTTAAACAAGCATGAAATACCTGCCAAGAAATTGAACTTGAAGCCGTTTTCGGAAATTATATCTGGAAATTGGAGGAATGATTTACTAATAGGTAATTGTGGTGGACAATTAATTATGATGCTTTTGTTGTAGTTAATATGAATATGTTTACCAATAAATTGTTTTGGCAATAGATGTTATTGGAGTCGTTGAAGAGATTGGCTACACCCAAACAAGTGCTGGCAAGAAACAACAGGTCAATCTAACGTTGAGAGACATTGGGTTAGTGTCCTACATTTTCCTAATATTTAGTTATTATGCTTTAATTATTATCCTAGAAACTGTATTCCTCTTTTGTTTAATCTAATTTCCTAACATGTGAAGGAATGACACTATGACCTGTACTCTTTGGGAGACTTATGCTATGAAGTTCATTTCATACGCGCAGAGTAACCAATATGTTGTTCCTACCATCATACTGTTACAATATGCTAAAGTAAAAGCTGAAGGTATAAATAGTATTAGATTAGCCTTGATTGTATATAGTGTTTTTAACTGTTTGCAGACTTACTATTGGATTGTTATTTTGTAATAGGGAAGTATCCGCTTTGTGTGTCGAACACATACAACATCACAAATCTGGTCATCAATGAAGATGTTCCAGAAATCGTTGAGTTTCAAAAAAGGTAATGCATACAATGTAATAGCATTGTGTACCAAAATTCAATTTTTGTTGTGTAGTTTTTTTTGCAATTCTTGATGAGTAAATTAAAATGCCAATGTAATTCATGTATATCAAAGGATTCCCAAGGACTGCAACATTGGATGTTCAAGTCAACTGATGTGCACACAATCCAATGTGTGGTCACAAAACTCTGGTGGATCTCAAATCACTTCGTATGACAAGTTTATGTCAAATGCTACCCATGTTTCTCTACGAGATCTGATTCTACTTCCTGATGTAAGTTTACTTCAAATGCTACACATAAAGTGGAAGTGTTCTATAATACGAAATTCAGATTGTTAGTAATGATTCAAAATTTTTCATTAATATCACATGAAACAGATCACATGGTGTGTAACTGTAGAAACTACAAGCAAACTGAAAGCAACTTCAAACGGTTGGTACTATCAGGCATGCTGCAAATGTCCAAAAGTTGCGAAGGGTGATTCTCCCCCTTATATATGTGCTGATGGATATTCAACAGAAATAGAGATATATAGGTATTATCTTCGCATTACATATTTAAGTTGGATTAGTTTTGATAAATTTTAGTTTTTTTTATAAGTTGTACCTTTATAGGTATAAAATTGAGATTGAAGTTGTAGATGATGGTTGTCAAGCAATTTTTGTATTTTGGGATCGTGAGTGTAAAGAGTTGTTGGAAATTTCTGCTTCGGAACTCCGCAACACAATGATTCAGGTTTGCTTATATGGTTGTCATATTTTCAATAGGCTGGTATTTGCAAAAAGCATTAATTTATAGCATGAGTTAATTGGTATTGAAGATCCACTTGGTATTTGCAAAAAGCATTAATTTATAACATTAACTAAATTTCTAATAGGATGGTATTGAAGATCCACTAGATTTTCCATTGGATCTTGATAAGTTAATTGGTCATACATTCGCATTCAAAGTTAAATGGCAGCCTAGGTGGAAAAATGTAAGTGTAATGGCTGTAAAAAGTGACACAGAGTCAATTGACAAAGTAGTAGCTCATTGGGAAGTTTCTAAGGTATTTATCATGACCGTTATTTTAAAGTTTGATGTTTTTTTTTGTCTTAATTTAGTTGACATTGTATAATATTCTTCGATACAACCTTCTTTGATTGACGTTGTTGACGATCAAGTTAACCATGTATGCCTGCAAATACAACTTAGAAACCATATATATTTTGTTCATTGTAATCCATGGCTTATAATGTTATACTCATAACATATATATAATTTTAGATAAGGGAAAGCATTGATGAGGCAATATTGGCTGAGGAATGGAATGTAATAAATGTAAGACCAAGTTTATTATCAAGATATACAATAATTTAGTACATTGTTTCCTAACATACAGATTTATAAATTCATTCACCATATTATTTCATTCACCACATACTTTATTTTCTAATTTAATGTTTTAACGGTGCTGGATTTGGAAATCAGTTCAAATTTGAATTCACAACTATCACCTTGTGTTCCATCTCCAATCATGGTTTATAATTTAGTTTTTATGACTTTAACATTTTACGTTTTCTTGCTGACCCAAATATAATGTTATTAATTTTGAGTTATCTCAAACATAAACAGAGTTCTAAATCCCCACAGACCACTATCAAGAATACATCAGTAGAAGTTACCCCAAAGAATGCAAAATCAAAGGCAACAAAAGCACCTCAAGTAACACCAATCAATTCTGGTAAACGTGGTGCATTCATCACTTCAGGCGACTCTGCCAATGTTAAGGAACTTGGTGATGGAGAAGAGTCTTCGACGAGGCTACGTCGCAAGCATGTAAAGATTGAAAAAAAATGAGGAATGGGACACTCATGCTACCCTTTTGAATATGTATGTTTTTTGTTGAATTTTGTGTGGCATGCTTGCCTACTGTAAAATACATGTTTGTTTTATGTAAGACATGAATATCTTTGCATGTTTTTTTATGTAAAATACATGATGTATTATATATTAGATCATTGCTTTTGTTACATGCACTTAAAGGTAGTATACACCTGTATAACTTTGTTAACACAGTGCAGAAATAAATATTAACTTGTCTTTAGAGTTTAGAGAATTTTAAAAAATGTTGAGTAATTCAGAGATTCATTTCTCCAGATTACTCAATTATCTCTACTTTGTTAAATAGAGTTTCATATCATATGCCACATGTAATTGATTTTATTAATATATTAAATTAAAATACCATAACAATGATGTCTACTGTGTGTTATATCCACTTGTAGTTTGAAAAGTAGCTAGGTGTGTAGTCAAATCAACTTTATTAAAGACTAAGTAATTACTACTATGTAGCTTCCTACAACTTTCCCTTCCCAAGGCATGCAAAATGTAGCTGGCTGCATAATGTATTACCACTTCAATGCTCTTTGGACTTTTTCACACTCAAAAGATTCACTTTTAATAAAGCTGACAAAAACAATATTGCTACATCAGATTTCATTGCTACATGCAGTATTCAAGAAACATTACTTTTAAAATCAATATTTTTTATTATACATGCAACACCTATAAACTTAATTGCCAAAAATGGAACTAACAAAAGTTACGATGACATTACCAAATCGAAGAATTTAAACACAATTTTATCAAGGTACAATACATCTTAATACATCATGTTACTAACATTACACTACACATAAGCCAAATTAGAAACATTGATTTACAGCACCTTAATAAAACATATTACAACACCCTAAAAACACATAAGCCATAATAGTTACATTCCATACATTACTAACCATTTAGGGGGACCTACCAACTTCCAGTTATTGTTATGAACCTCATACTATTTCTTATTGACATACACAATGTTTGACAAAGAATCAAAAGTCAAGCCCAAGACATCACCTTTCTTTAAACGCATTTGCTTAGCATAGTTGTACTAACCTTTTCCTAAAAACTTTTCATCTTGGTTTCGTTTTGCAGAGTGCAGTACAGTTCCATAAAAGTCTCCATTGTCCATATCAACTATAGTTATTTCATCTCCATCTCTATGGTTACACATTTTGGATGCCTTTCTTGGAAAATTCTATAGAAATTTCACAATACGCACAACAATAAGACTAAATCAATATACGAATTTTGACTTAACCATTACATAACAAGGAATTTATATGACTCAATTACCAGAACATTTCTTTGTGCTTTCTTTGCTGATGTTATTTCCATTTCCCAATACACCTCAAAGTCATAGCCATCTTCCTCATATTCATCGTCAGTATCTTCATCATCCTCATCTTCTGCGGACTCAACTTCATCTGAATCGATATCATCGTCATCGTCTTCATCCTCATCTTCGTCAACACAAACTTCATGATGGTGTTCACACTCAACATTAACGGCTTCTTCAAACCAATCTTGCTCCACATCACCTTCATTCTGTGCTTCCTCATTATGTTTATCTTGTATGTTGCAGACTTTGTCTTCAATTTCGCACTTCATCTTGCAGATTTGAAACGAAATGTTCTCAACCTGTATTTCCCTTTTTGCATAAGGACTGCAAAAACCATACAATGATAAGAAGATTATGTCCAAAAAAATTCATATACACAATAACGTATAAATTGTTACCTCCATGCTGTAACTTCACCAACCTTCTTTGACGACATTATCTCACTTCTTAAAGAACTCTTCTGATATTCACTCAAAACTCTTACCTTTTTATAATGTAAAACCTTTCCTACTTCAACACACTATATATACTATTTTCAACAAGTGTTATCATGACACATCATCTTACACACTATGTCCCACATTCATTTAACCAATTAAAATAAATGCTTAAATGAAATCCATGCCACACACGTGGGGAAAAAACAACACGACAAAAAAACTTTTACTAAGCCAATGAATATCAATATAACCAATGAATATATTATTTTAAACGAATAACAACCCCTCAGCCAATTTGTACTATTTTATACATAGAAATAGCCAATTTGTACTATTTTACTAATTTGTTTTTTTAAAAATACATAAATTCAACATACATTTTTTTAAACAACTCTTGATAAATATTTTTTTTACCTCTTTCATATCAATTCTCTCTCTATTAATATAAATATTTATTTCTACTAATCTTTGCATCTTTTTGTTTCTTTGCAATTTTTATATTACATTTTAATATTTCTTTTTCTAATTGTATCAAACAATCACTCAATACTCTATCAAAACCGTCATACAGACCGGCCCGTGCGAAAGCACGGGTCAGTTACTAGTTACTTTATAAGATTTCTTCATTAAATTTTGTTAAAAATGGAAACAAACAAAATTATTATTATAAAAGAAACAATAAATAAAATAAACAATTAACAATAAAAAAACTTAGATAAAAAGAAAACTGATTGATAAAAAGTATTATTAATTAAAAATAAAAATAAAAACAGTAAAAACGAGTAATTGGACCGGTATCGAAGTGTTCGGAAAAATAAAATGAATACACCAAAGTGATCAGCAAAAACTATACAATTCGGAAAAATACAGCGTTTTGTAAAATTTCGAAATAAATTTTACCCATTTAAACGGCTTAAACTGTTCAAAAATGCGATCGAAAAGTGGTTGAGAAATTTAAATGAGCACGTCAGGCTAAAATACGCGAAACGTAGATTAATATCACTGTCGTTTGCAAGCTCGGTTTTAAAATTTTCTGTCCACTGATTTTACGCACAATTGACTTTTAGTTTAACCGATTCGGCTGTAAATTCAACGAGTTTATTTCAGCTGATAAATTGGGTATTATGCAAGATGAAATGCGTGATAAACTGTGAAGATGATGCAAAAAGACGTGGGATCTTAGGCGTCAAAAATTAGGGTATGACAGATGCCCCTATTTAAGTTTCTTCGGTCCGGAGATGTGAAGATTGAAATCTTCATCTTGACAATATCAGATAGACTTAAATACAAACATGTGCAATTTTTGGCCATAAGATACCACAAAAATGCTTATGATATGGTATGGATGCAAGACTCGACGTTCTGCGGGGAATTAGACCACTGAAGACAAACTACTGCAAGCAGAAAACAAAGGGGAAAACTACAGGTGAATAAGTAACAGAAAAACGCAACTGAGGAAACAAAATATTATGGAAGTCCGTCAAGCTGACAAAGAGTATCCAGTGACACTTGAAAAGAGAAGGACAAAGCTAAACAGAGATGCAGACATCTGGAAAAGCATCAGATGCTGAAGACAACACATAAAACAGAAGCATCTAGAAGAATATTAGATGTGGGATGAGACCAGAAATTTGAGAATATAACAGAGACTTCCAAGAAAGCATTCAACTTTGCTGTGGAATAACAGAAACATCCAGAAATCAGAAGCAACTTTACTGGGGAAAACAGTCATCAGAAGTTTTGTCAGAAATGCGTTGAACAAAACTCTGGAAAAGAACAATAACAACCGTCAAAGCCATTCAGATGAACGTTGAATGAACCTTGGAACATAACGGACAACAAAGTTAATTAGAAAATCAAATAGAGGTATTCATAATAGCATTGAATAAACTCCACTGGGAATCAACAGTCGTCATCCATGAATGGAAATGGATGGAAAAGAGTCACAACATTCAGAAGATCATTGAATGAGGTGAGGAGAAGTCAGAGTAATACATTAAGGACATTCAGCAGACATCAGAGGCATTCAGAAAAGTATTGAATAGAATCTGGAAAACATGAAAACATCAGAGACATCCAGAAAAGCATTGAATGAACTCTAGAAAACATCAGAGATATTCGGGAAAACATCGAATAAACTCCATAACACGTCCAGAAAAGCATTGGAAGAACTCCGGAAACATCAGAGATATTCGGAAAAACATCGAATAAACTCCGGAACACATCCTGAAAAGCATTGGATGGAGAATGGAAATAGACTTGAAAACATTCAGCAGATGTTAACCACAGTCAGAAATAAATTGAAGACATCTAGATGAGCAATAGATGAATACAAGGATTCTGAAGATACATTTGAAACATTTAGAAAAACATTAAATGTACAGGAAAAGGTTTTGAAGACATATTTGGAAGAACATCAGATAAGCAACATCATATCTTGAAGAACATCAGATAAACAAGGTCGTATTTGGAAGAACGTCAGATAGACACAAAAAGGGTTCTGGAAAAACATCAAAAGCAAAGCCGTATCTAGAAGAACGTCAGATAGACACAAAGGAGTTTTGGAAAAACATCAGAAGCAAAGTCGTATCTAGAAGAATATCAGATAGACAGTGTCATATCCAGAAGATCATCGGATAGACACAAAGGGATTCTGGAAAAACATCAGAAGCAAAGTCGTATTTCGAAGAACGTCAGATAAAAATAAAGGAGTTCTGGAAAAATAACAGAAGTAAAGTCGTATCTGGAAGAACGTCAGATAGACACAGAGAAGTTCTAGAAAAACGTCAGAACAACAGACACATCTGGAAAAATATCAGATGGCAAAAGAGATGAAACTCTGGGAATGCATCAGAAGTAAAGACATATTTGGAAAAACATCAGACGGCAAAAGAGATGAAACTCTGGGAATGCAACAAAAATAGAGACACATCTGGAAAAACATCAGATTGTAAAAGAAATGAAATTTTGGAAATGCATCAGAAGTAAAGACACATATGAAAAAACATCAGATGGTAAAAGAAATGAAATTATGGAAAAGCATCATAATTACAAAGATACATCTGGAAACTCACTGGGGAGTGAAACAAATTCTGGAGGGGAATCAGAAGTAAAGACACATACTGAAAAACAACAGACGGCAAAAGAAATGAAATTCTGGAAAAGCATCAGAAGTAAAGACGCATCTGGAAAAACATCAGACGGTAAAAGAAATGAAATTCTGGAAAAGCATCAGAATTAAAGACACATCTGGAAAAACATCAGACGGTAAAATAAAAGAAATTTTGGAAAAGCATCAGAATTAAAGACACATCTGGAAAAACATCAGACGCTAAAAGAAATGAAATTCTGGAAAAGCATCAGAAGTAAAGACACATTAACACATCAGACGATAATAGAAATGAAATTCTCGAAAAGCATCAGAAGTAAAGACACATTTGGAAAAAAAATCAGACGATAAAAGAAATGAAATTCTGGAAAAGTATCAGAAGTAAAGACACATCTGGAAAAACATCAGACGGTAAAAGAAATTAAATTCTGGAAAAGCATCAAAATTTAAGACACATCTGGAAAAACATCAGACGATAAAAGAAATGAAATTATGGAAAAGCATCAGAAGTAAAGACACATCTGGAAAAACATCAAATGGTAAAAGAAATGAAATTCTGGAAAAGCATCAGAAGTAAAGACACATCTAGAAAAACATCAGACGATAAAAGAAATTAAAGTCTGGAAAAGCATCAGAATTACAAAAATATATTTGGAAACTCACTGGGGAATAAAACAAATCCTGGAAGGATATCAGAATCAAAATGGAAAATATACAGAAAAGCATCAGATAGGTTCTGGAAGAACATCAAAACAAAAGACTCAACCTGGTAAAACATCAGATAGGTTCTGGAAGAACATCAGAACAAGAGACTCAATCTGGTAAAACATCAGAGAGACAAACACATATGGTAAAACCTCGGATACACTACTACAAAACACGCATTCAACGACGCCATGGTCACCACGGTTTTTCCCTACATAGTGGTGACATATCTTAATTAAGGTGCTAACATATTTATTTTGTTTTTTGATTAAAAATTATTTGTATATAACATCGGTTACAGAACCAACCGTTGTGATATACTCAAACTTTCGTCGGTTCGAACCTCGGCGCCATAAAATATTTTATTCCTTTAACGATAAGGCGCACCTTTTCTTTTTTATTTATTTTAAAATTCACAATTAAAAGGGTTATCACTACGGTTCTTCTGGTTAAACGTAGTGATATATTTATAATAAATAAATACCTATCTATACGGTTTTTATTTATTTTAAAATTCACAGATAAAAGGGTTATCACTACAGTTCTTCTGGTTAACCGTAGTGATATATTTATAATAAATAAATACCTATCTATACGGTTGGTATTGTTAACCGTTGTGAAATAGTTTACCCATATATAAGTGAAATAACTTTCACTTATTGACAGTAGCGTCGTTGCCTTCAAAGTGAAACCCTAGAACCCATTTTTTCTCTTCGTTTTCACCATTAGCCGTGAATTTTGTGCTTCATACATTGAGGTATTCTTCTTCTTCCATCTATTGTTAGATATTTCTCATTATCTCGTTTGTTGCATGTTATTTTTGTTGATTGTTCTCATTTTTTTTAGATTCGTTTTCACTACCTTAACAAAGACCATATTTTGGAAACTTCATAATGTTTGTGTAGCTATGGAAAAATGTATAAGAAGCATGAAGCTTTGATGGAAACTTCATCCACCTTATACTTTTTTTCATAGCTTCACGAAAAAGATGTTAGTAAATGAAGAAACAACAGTGTAAGCAAACTTCATCTAGTTTTAGAAACAATGAAAAGAAATATAAGAAGTATGAAGCTTTTGCGTAAGCTTCTTCCTCCTTATATTTCTTCTTCATTGATTCCCAAACTAGTTGAACATCATAATTGATTCCTGTTCCACGATTAGTTTCATTAAAAGGTGCGTTATTCTTGTTCCTCTCTTTACTCTTCACTGGATTATGGTTTTAGAGTTTGTTTTCAATTGAGGATGCTCATTTTTGAAGTTTGTTGTGTTTCCTTACAGGTTAAGGGGGTGATACAAGGTGATGATGCTGGTGGTAGCAAGCGTATTATATGAGTTTATAATATCTGGATCTGGTATAGAATGTTGTTTGAGTTTATTATATTCTATTTAGATTATTTGTTTCACTAACCCTCACTTAAAGTTTGCTGGTGGTAGCAAGCGTATTATATGAGTTTATAATATCTAGATCTGGTATAGAATGTTGTTTGAGTTTATTATATTCTATGTAGATTGTTTATTTGACTAACCCTTAGTTAAAATACATTCATTTATTTTGACATAGATACTTATAATCTGCAAATTAAATTGTATTTGAAAACCAACTTATATGAATCAATGTTTTCGAATTGCATCCCTCTCATCGTTCATCTCACAATGTTTAATATATATATATTATGATATAATGATCTGGCTCCTTAGATACATCGCCATCTTCCATTATGGTTAAATTTCATTAACAACAAATTATTAGTTAATCTGCCTCTCATTAACACTTATAATCGTAAAACTTCCGATTATAAAAATTATGATGATAAGTGATGATGATGAGGCAGATTATCCAATGTCTCGTTCTTATGGAAATTTAACTATAATCGAAGATAGCGATATATCGAAGGAGTCAGATTAATAAACCACAATATATATTTAAAACAACGTGAAATGCACGATGAGACGAATGCAATCAGAAAACATTGGTTTGTTTAAGTTGGTTTTCAAGAACAGTTTAATTTGTAGATTATAGACTTCTTCATCAAATTGATTCCATGTATATTTCTTTAGTAAGGTATTTGGAAAACAAGCAATCTACATTTAATATAATAAACTCATGGTACTTACAACAACGATTATCTATTGTAACCGAGATCATTGGTAATGTATGTTTTACATAATTCGCTGCTGATGGGTTTCAAACCCAGTACCTAAGTATATGTATCACAACGGTTTATTATCATAACCGTTGTGATATATGGTGTGCGTCCTGCATTTCAATAACGGTTTCCAGACCGTTGTAGAAACAACAAACTTACAACGACAATCTACATAACAACGCTTTCGCCCGCGTCATTATATGTCATTCCCAACCGTTGTTAAATGGATTTTTCGTAGTAGTGATGGATTCTGGAAAAGTGTCAGAATCACAAAGGAATATCTGGAAAAACATCAGAACAAAGGACTCGATCTGGTAAAACATTAGAGAGGAAAATACATCCGTTAAAACCTCGAAAAAATTATGGAAAAGCGTTAAAATCACAAAGGTGATATTTGTTTGGTAGGTGCTAAGTGAGTTAGACTTTGACCACAAGGTGAGACGTTGATAACAACGGGACTTATGTTGAAATGCAATGAGGATGAAACACTCTTGTTATGCATGTGTATATGAATTATGCTATGATATATGATCAAATGCAAATAATGCAATTACTGACAACATGACTTGACTCTTTTGGGGAGAAGACAAGACTGGAAGACCAATTCCTCAAAACGGAGCTCACTGTCATTCTGGTTAGGGACCAAAGATGCTATTGCTTACCACATCTCTGCCACACTGGTAAAATTTAACAAGTTGATGATCCTTGTAGGAAGGATGATGAGCTGCTTGGGGATTCTTCAAGTAAATTGCCCCAGATTAGCTGACTGTTGCAGACGGAATGACCGTTGCTTCAGCTTGAATGATGCTAGAAATTACTACTTTGTTGAGCGCTCGGGAAAACCTTCCCCAGCATGAGTCTTGAAATATCTTATGAATAAACCAATTCTGAGAAGGACTTGCCCCTGATATGATCACTGACCAAGTTTCTCAAATGTTTGAAAATTCCTTGGGAGGAAAGTCAGTTTGCAAACAAAAATGTTCATACAAACATGGTAATTTTAATGCAAAAATCATGCAACTTTTGAGATCAAAATCATTTTTGGAAAGACGCAAAACATATGAGTCATTGGTCAGAACACGACGGTTCAAGACATTTAAAAGTGAAAGGTAAAGCAAAAAGGTATGATGCCAAAAAAAAGAACTGCAAAGATCTTTTGGAGTCAGTTTACGTAACCTTGTTATAGTATGTTTTCAAAATAACCTTGCTTCAGTTAGGTCTTTTGAAAGTTGTAATGTGGCCTGGTTCACGACTTATGAAACAATGGATAAAGGCTTAAAGTTTATTTGTACCCACCCAATCTTCGTGATGATCTTCAGTCACATGCTTAGTCAACTCACACTATGCGCTCAGGTTCCCATATGTTAGGAATTGCGATGTGACTGTGTGTTATCTTACTTATATCTCGCACGTGTCGCTAGTGGATAATAATTCGTGTGCGTGTACTACTTGGAGTGTGGCTAATTATGGTTCATAATGTGCAAGAGAGATTTGGAAATCTGTACGTATTACCTTAAATTATCTGTCAAAGCAGTCCCTGAGAATTTATCGGACCATATTTGTTATACAAAATTCCATGAGCCGTGAACATGTTGAGTATCTTGCACTGCAGAGATTTGTGAGGGAGGGAAAAGGAATTATTTATGTCTGCAAAGCCAACATAAGCCAGAATTCAATGGACATAAAACTTTAAGCGATAGAAACTAAAACCTATGATACACTAGCTGTGAGTCGTACCAATTGAGCAAGGAATCATGGCATTCAATACAAAATCATGAAAGAATCATACGACCATGTTTAATTTCAAATCAAATTCTAACACACAATTAATTTCAGGATTTCGTAAGACCAATTCACACGCATTAATCAGGGAATAGTTGTATGTAAATCAGAAACAAAATCAGCATCATACAAAATCAAATAATATCAATTGGAATTGAATCTGCAAGCATCAACAGTAAATATTCATGGCAAAATCGATTCGAAAATGGAAAGTTTTAATCACACGATTACTAAAGCATCAAGTATCAATCACCAATTCACGCCCAAGAATCGTGGATCTATCAATAGGCAAGCAAGACCATTCTGAACTGGAAACAAATCATTACCATCAATCACATGAAATCAAGAAATCACAAGAATTTTGAATATGGAAAAGGAAAGAATCAGGGGGAATAGAAATCAAATATCTACGTAATCATGTGAAATTAGCAAAGTATCAACATCATCAATCAAGGAAGGACGAGAATGGCAAGGAATAATCAGTATCATATCAAATCAACAAATATCGCATTCAATTTCAAAGATTTGAAATCAACATTCACTGACTATATAAAGCTATCACAACACACAGAAAAAAAGGGGGATTAGAGGCAGAACAACTCACACGCACGTATTGCAGGGACGATATTCACAGGACACAAGTCACAATCACACGCATCAGGAAGATAACAAAAACAATAGTTTACAATAGCAGAACAACATATATTGCACAACAGTACGTGGAAAAAAGAAGTCGAAAGATTTCGCATCATACCTCTAGTCATTCTTCAGGTAATCTTCATTTTCTTTTCACCTTGTGTAGTTCGAACTGTGATAATCCCGATTTTTGCTGCGAAATAGCTTCGATTGCGAACTCGAAACCGTGACGAATCAAGAGTGGGAGAGTCGAAGGCTGGTTAATCAACCTCTGCCGCCGCCGGTGCAAGGCCATGGCGCAGCGGGATTCGTCGGAGAATCACGTGGGAAAGAAAAATGTGACGAGCGAACAAAGATGTAAGCGGAACTCCTTGTTGTTGTTGTTTTTGTTCGCGCAAAGCAAAAAGGGAGAGTATGAAGAGAGTTAGGGACGGAGAAGGTACGTCTCGCGCGACTCCGGCGAGAGTCGAGAGAAGACGGAGGGTGTAACACCCTTCTACCCCACATACAATTTTAGAGAAATAAATCATGTTATCAGAGTATAATTCACAACCAAGGGTGTACATAATCAAAGCATCATACAATTCTCATAGTCCTGTCCCGTAACACGGGTTTCTCAAAACATCATCAAAAGAAATCATAATCTTGCAGCGGAATCAACTTGTCATTGTAAACTCAATTAAAACTTCATGAGAAATTTATCCAATCTAGAACAACATCATCAGTATACAATTCCAAAATAAATCAAAAGAACACGAATGTTCGCAATTCATCCCGACCCGATGTTACATGAAACAGAGCAGGACACCTCTAAAATTAACGACATAAACGAGACACTCCAAGCTACCTCCTTCGTTACCTCGAAGCTACTCTTGGTTATCTGCAAGTTACCCACATAAGAGGCAACATTTCCAAGCAGGCAGGGTGAGAAAACATAATTCAATATAGTAATACAAGACATGGAAACAAATAAATTAAGCAGCAACAACAACGAATCATCACTCACCTTCATTCACATCATTATCAACTTAGAATTCATAATACGATTCATCATAATTACCCATGATAAATGCAATGTCAACTTCAATGAAAATGCACATATGCAATGCGGTACCGACTTTCCTCCATGCGATGGACACTGGCCATCAACCCTCCACAATGGGAGCACAGCATAACAACATATCACTCCAATCCGCACGATGGGATTGAAGCTACCAATAGGCCGGAGCCCCATCATAAAAATATGCCATGAAATGCAATGATGCTAACCTCCTCATTTCATTCAATTATCGACATGTGCATCATTCACTTCATCTCAACAAAATTCATCGTAAAACTCATAGTTCATTAATTACATATCATCAATACTTCGACCTTAAAGAAACAACACAAAAAAACAGCGAGAGACTGCAAGGAAACAGCAAAATATGAGACAACCAGTAGTCTGACACGGCCACCGTGTCCTGTGACACTGCCCGTGTCAGAAGAACTGGGACACGATTCCAAATCATCAAAAAAAAATAGCAAGTCAGCAGCCTGACACGGCCACCGTGTCCTGTGACACGGCCCGTGTCAGAACCCCTGGGACCAATTTCCAAAAAAACAATTTTTCTCATTCACGACCAGCAAGCTGACACGGCCACCATGTCCTGTGACACGGCCCGTGTCAGAACCCCTGCAACATACAAATTTTATTTTTATCAACCAGTAGGCTGACACGGTGCCCGTGTTGTGTGACACGGCCCGTGTCAGAGCGCGACAAAACCCTCTTTTTCCAAAAATCCGATTTTTCTGAAATTTTGATTCTCATAACCCCCAAAACCAATGTTCTACACGAAAATTGATCAAAATACTCATAAGACACACATATATCAACACATACTAGTGACATTCATCATAATCTCATCATGTTCATACATTTCACATTCAAAACCATCAAAATCAAACACAAATTCACACAATCCTAATCTATTCAATCTCCAATTTCGTAAACTACCAAGAATTAGGAATTCTCCCCATACCTTAGAATAATCCGAAGCTTTTCCTTCCTTCTTCAAGATTCTTTGAGAATTCCTCAAGCCCTAGTTCTCCTCTTCCTCTTCTCTGCTTCAGTTTCCTTCACCCAAAATACGATCAGTTAGAATGATCGTTCCCTTTTCTCTTTTAGTCATATATCCCAGTTTATGAACTTCCCATCCTATCCTCACTTATTCTCCAATAAGACCACCTTGCCCTTCCTCATTTTATTTTAAATTTTAATAATAACAATAATAACATAAATAATACATGATTATTCTTTTTATTAAAATTACTCAAAAATGCATCTTTTAATCCATAATTCTCCAAAATCATTACAAACCCCCCTTAATTCCTTCTAAATTAATTAAATAAATGATTAAATAAATAATTTAGATTTTTCGGGTCGTTACAACTCTCCCCTACTTTAAGAATTTTCGTCCTCGAAAATTACCTGAAGTAAACAGAGTCGGATACGACTCCTTCATCTGATCTTCACGCTCCCAAGTCCAACTATCACCAGCTGGTCCACCCCACAATACTTTCACTAAAGCAATCTCTTTACCTCGGAGTTGCTTTAATTCTCGACCATCAATCCTCACAGGCAAAGCTTCTATCGTCAGGTTATCTCTTACCTGAACGTCATCCATCTGAATTACATGTGACAGATCTGGAATATACTTTCTCAAATGCGACACATGGAATACATCATGCAAATTTGCAAGTGACGGCGGTAAAGCCACCCGATAGGTAACCTCTCCTATTCTCTGCATAATCTGATACGGACCAACAAAGCGCGGAGTGAGCTTTCTAGACTTCAAAGCTCGTCCCACACCAGTCATCGGAGTGACTCTTAAGAACACGTGGTCTCCTTCTTGGAATTCAAGTGCTTTTATCCTCTTATCATGGTAACTCTTCTGACGACTCTGCGACGTCTTCATTTTATCCTGAATCATTTTAATCTTCTCCGTTGTTTCTTGAACAATTTCAGGTCCAAGTACAGAACTCTCTCCCGACTCATACCAACACAATGGAGTTCGACAACGTCTACCATACAACGCCTCATAAGGAGCCATCCCAATACTAGCATGAAAACTATTGTTGTATGTAAACTCGATCAACGGCAAGTGACTATCCCAAGATCCTCCTTGATCTAGTACACAAGCTCTCAACAAATCTTCTAAAGATTGGATTGTTCTTTCCGACTGACCATACCGTCTGCGGGTGATAAGCAGAACTCATCCACAACTTAGTACCCAAAGCATCCTGTAGACTTTTCCAAAACCTTGACGTAAACCACGGATCTCTATCCGATATAATACTCGAAGGTGTTCCATGCAACCTCACGATTTCATCAATATAAATCTCAGCTAGCTTCTGCATAGAGTAATTAATTCTCATAGGTAAGAAATGCGTTGACTTAGTTAACCTATCCACAATCACCCATATCGAGTCATTACCTCTTGTAGTCTTTAGTAACCCAGTCACAAAATCCATGGAAATGCTATCCCACTTCCATTTAGGAACATTCAACGGCTGCATCATACCTGAAGGCTTCTGATGTTCAATTTTGGACTTCTGGCAAGTCAAACATGCATACACAAATTCAGCAATATCTCTTTTCATACCTGGCCACCAAAACAATCTACGAAGGTCTTGATACATCTTCATAGCACCAGGATGAATACTCAATCGACTTCTATGCCCTTCTTCCAAAATACTCTTTTTGATTCTAGAAATATCTGGGACGTACACTCTATCTCGAAATCTCAAAACTCCATCTTCATCAATTCGGAATTCACCGCCATTACCTTGATCAATTTTCATTATTTGGTCAACTAATTTCAAATCAGGTTTCTGACCTCCCCGAATTTCCTCCAAAATTCCACTAGTCAGCTTTAGCATGCCCAATTTCACACTATCAGCAGTCGTCTCACACAACAAACTCATGTCTCTGAATTGCTCAATCATTTCAAGTTCTCTCACCATAAGCATCGAAATATGCAACGACTTTCTACTCAAAGCATCAGCCACTACGTTTGCTTTACCTGGGTGATATTTCAAATCGAACTCAAAATCCTTTAACAGTTCTAGCCACCTTCTCTGCCTCATGTTTAACTCTTCCTGATCAAACAAGTATTTCAAACTTTTATGATCACTGAATACCTCAAATTTCGAACCAAAAAGATAATGCCTCCAGATCTTCAATACAAATACTACAGCAGCCAACTCTAAGTCGTGTGTAGGGTAATTCCTCTCGTGGACTCTTAACTGTCTAGAAGCATAAGCGACCACTTTACCATTTTGCATTAAAACTCCACCAAGGCCCATCTTTGAAGCATCACAATAAACCACAAAGGACTCATTCGGGTCTGGAAAAACTAACATCGGAGCAGTCGTCAACTTTTTCTTTAGTTCTACAAAACTCTCTTCACAAGCGACATCCCATACATACGCTTGCCCTTTTCGAGTCAATTGCGTCAAAGGCAAAGCCAACTTAGAAAAACCTTCAATGAACTTACGATAATAACCAGCCAATCCAAGAAAACTACGAATTTCTGTAGCAGACTTCGGAGTCTCCCACTGCAACACCGCATCGATCTTCGAGGGATCCACAGAAATTCCACCACTTGAAATCACATGGCCTAGGAAACTCACCTCCTTCAACCAGAATTCGTACTTCGATAACTTAGCATATAATTTCTTTTCCCTCAACACTTGTAACACAATCTTCAAATGTTCTGCATGTTCTTCTGCTGATTTAGAATATATCAAGATATCGTCTATGAAAACCACTACAAATTTATCAAGATATTCATGAAAGATTCTGTTCATATACTCCATGAACACACCAGGCGCGTTAGAAACTCCAAATGGCATCACCGTATATTCATAATGACCATACCTCGTTCTGAAAGCTGTTTTCGGAATATCGTCAGCTTTAACTCTAATTTGATGATATCCGGACCTCAGATCAATCTTACTGAACACACAAGCACCTACGAGTTGGTCCATTAAATCGTCGATTCTCGGAAGCGGATATTTATTCTTGATGGTTATCTTATTCAACTGCCGATAATCGACACACAATCTCATACTACCGTCTTTCTTCTTAACGAGCAACACCAGAGCACCCCACGGAGAGACACTAGGTCGAATAAACTTCTTTTCTAACAATTCTTCTAGTTGTTTCTTCAGCTCATTCAATTCCGAAGCAGACATCCGATAAGGAGCCATCGAAACTGGACTCGTACCTGGTATTAAGTCTACAGCAAACTCAACTTGACGTTCCGGAGCTAAATCACTTATATCCTCAGGAAATACATCTGGAAACTCACAAACCACAGGCAACTCAGCACTGACGGCCACACCATCCGCTGGCAACGATGCAAACACTGCGAACATCAACGGTTCATCTAATAAAAGTTCATCCACTTGTTTGGCAGATAAGAACATTAGTTCACCATCCCCACCTAACTCTGGAAACTTCACAGTCTTGTTATAGCAATTAATGTGAACGTAGTTGAACTCCAACCAGTTCATACCAAGGATAACATCGATTTGGTGCAAAGGTAAGCACACCAAATCCATCACAAAATCCTTCTCAAAGATTGTCAAAGGACACTTCAAACAAACAAGCATAGTAGTCACCGAACCATTAGCCGGGGTCTCTATTATCATACTACCATTCATGTTAGACAAATTCAAACCCAATCTAGTAGCACACTCGAGAGAGATAAATGAATGCGTAGCTCCAGTATCAATAATAGCAATCAACTCAACATTGTTAATAAAACAAGTACCTCGGATTAAGTTGTCGTTCTTGGGAACTTCTGAGCCCGCCAAAGCAAATACTCTTCCAGTAGACTGGGCAGCAGTAGCAGTCTTCTTTGGTTTCTGGCATTGAGTACTGATATGTCCATGTTCTCCACAATTGAAACAGGTCGGACCCTCATTCGGACAATCACCAATCCTATGTCCGGTCTTGCCACAACGGTAACATCTCAGAACTTTGTTAGTACACACATCAGCTTTGTGACCTGGCTCCCTACACTTGTAGCACTTAGTAGGTGCATTATCGGCTCCCCTACTTGACTTCTTCTCATCTGATACCTTCTGCTTACCCTTATCACCTGGGGTTGCATAGGGTTTTCCTCTAAACTGGCCCTTATCCTTCTTTTCACTTAGCTGTTTGTAGTGAGCAGATCGAGCTCGACTATCTTCATCGTAGATCCTACTCTTATCCACCAGTTCCGCATACCTGCGAATCTGTTGACATCCAATCCCTTGTTTAATCTCTGGTCTCAGCCCGTTCTCAAACTTGAGACACTTAGAAAGTTCAGCATCTGCACGGTTGTAATGAGGACAAAACTTCACAAGCCTCTCAAATTTGGCAGCATACTCCGCCACAGTCATATTCCCTGCTTCAATTCAATGAATTCCACTTCCATCTTACCACGAGCATCTTCAGGAAAATACTTGCCCAGAAATTCTTGTTTGAACACATTCCAAGTCACCGCAGTGCCAACATCTTCCAACCTCTGACGGGTGTTATCCCACCAGTCCTCGGCCTCCTCTTCCAGCATATGCGTTCTGAACTGCACTTGCTATGCATCAGAGCACCCCATCACTCTAAAAATCTTCTCAATTGCCTTGAGCCACTTTTGTGCGCTCGCCGGGTCATGAGTCCCTTCAAACTTCGGTGGGTTGTTCCTCTGAAACTTCTCTAACGCGCGAAACTCATCAGGAGCATGGTTCCGAGCGAGAGCTGCAATAGCATCAGCAAGAGCACGCGTGTTGTTCCTAGCCATTTTGTACAACACATACCACGTCAGAAAACAAATAATCGTTAACAAGTAACGACTAACAACAGACTGACTACACAAAACTTGGCCGGACAGACCGACCTGCTCTGATACCACCAATGTAACACCCTTCTACCCCACATACAATTTTAGAGAAATAAATCATGTTATCAGAGTATAATTCACAACCAAGGGTGTACATAATCAAAGCATTATACAATTCTCATAGTCCTGTCCCGTAACACGGGTTACTCAAAACATCATCAAAAGAAATCATAATCTTGCAGCGGAATCAACTAGTCATTGTAAACTCAATTAAAACTTCATGAGAAATTTATCCAATCTAGAACAACATCATCAGTATACAATTCCAAAATAAATCAAAAGAACACGAATGTTCGCAATTCATCCCGACCCGATGTTACATGACACAGAGCAGGACACCTCTAAAATTAACGACATAAACGAGACACTCCAAGCTACCTCCTTCGTCACCTCGAAGCTACTCTTGGTTATCTGCAAGTTACCCACATAAGAGGCAACATTTCCAAGTAGGCAGGGTGAGAAAACATAATTCAATATAGTAATACAAGACATGGAAATCAAATAAATTAAGCAGCAACAACAACGAATCATCACTCACCTTCATTCACATCATTATCAACTTAGAATTCATAATACGATTAATCATAATTACCCATGATAAATGCAATGTCAACTTCAATGAAAATGCACATATGCAATGCGGTACCGACTTTCCTCCATGCGATGGACACTGGCCATCAACCCTCCACAATGGGAGCACACCATAACAACATATCACTCCAATCCGCACGATGGGATTGAAGCTACCAATAGGCAGGAGCCCCATCATAAAAATATGCCATGAAATGCAATGATGCTAACCTCCTCATTTCATTCAATTATCGACATGTGCATCATTCACTTCATCTCAACAACATTCATCGTAAAAATCATAGTTCATTAATTACATATCATCAATACTTCGACCCTAAAGAAACAACACAAACAAACAGCGAGAGACTGCAAGGAAACAGCAAAATATGAGACAACCAGTAGTCTGACACGGCCACCGTGTCCTGTGACACTGCCCGTGTCAGAAGAACTGGGACACGATTCCAAATCATCAAAAAAAATAGCAAGTCAGCAGCCTGACACGGCCACCGTGTCCTGTGACACGGCCCGTGTCAGAACCCCTGGGACCAATTTCCAAAAAAACAATTTTTCTCATTCACGACCAGCAAGCTGACACGGCCACCGTGTCCTATGACACGGCCCGTGTCAGAACCCCTGCAACATACAAATTTTATTTTTATCAACCAGTAGGCTGACACGGTGCCCGTGTTGTGTGACACGGCCCGTGTCAGAGCGCGACAAAACCCTCTTTTTCCAAAAATCCGATTTTTCTGAAATTTTGATTCTCATAACCCCCAAAACCAATGTTCTACACGAAAATTGATCAAAATATTCATAAGACACACATATATCAACACATACTAGTGACATTCATCATAATCTCATCATGTTCATACATTTCACATTCAAAACCATCAAAATCAAACACAAATTCACACAATCCTAATCTATTCAATCTCCAATTTCGTAAACTACCAAGAATTAGGAATTCTCCCTATACCTTAGAATAATCCGAAGCTTTTCCTTCCTTCTTCAAGATTCTTCGAGAATTCCTCAAGCCCTAGTTCTCCTCTTCCTCTTCTCTGCTTCAGTTTCCTTCACCCAAAACACGATCAGTTAGAATGATCGTTCCCTTTTCTCTTTTAGTCATATATCCCAGTTTATGAACTTCCCATCCTATCCTCACTTATTCTCCAATAAGACCACCTTGCCCTTCCTCATTTTATTTTAAATTTTAATAATAACAATAATAACATAAATAATACAAGATTATTCTTTTTATTAAAATTACTCAAAAATGCATCTTTTAATCCATAATTCTCCAAAATCATTACAAACCCCCCTTAATTCCTTCTAAATTAATTAAATAAATGATTAAATAAATAATTTAGATTTTTCGGATCGTTACAGAGGGGATATCGGAGAAGAGAGAGAGAGACGTGAATTGGGATTTTCTAGTTTTGTTTCAAATCCTTTTTATTTACAGGTAGTAATATGTGGGACATGGGCTGAGTGATAAGCCCAAGTGATTTTTTCCTCATCACACCCTATTGTTACTACTACATCCCCATGATTCTTTTTGGGTTTAGGCTTGTTTTTTAAATGATTAATTTTTTATAAGGATTAGTTTTAGTTTGTGTTCAAGACTGGGCCGAGGTCTTCTCATCAGTCGAGCAGACCCAACCCACACGACGTGGGATGGCCCAGCAAGGGCCTTTTTGGCATGACCAATGTCGGTCACTTGCCCTTTCCCCGTGGCAGGCACACGCACGGTGTAGAGCGTCGGGCAAGAGGCTCGGCCTCCTCGGGCTCGTTCCTCCTCGACACTCATGGTGCTCCTCCCCTCGAGGAGCCCACCTCCTGCACATGAGGGTCCTCCCCGCGAGGACACGACTCTCCCCGACACGCAAGAGTCCTCCCCGCAAGGACACGTTCTCATGTAACCGCTCCACTCCCGATGGAATCAGTCTGCCCTAATTTCGGAGATCTAGGAATGGTTACCCCAGGGCGAAGACCACGTGCTGGTCTTCACTACGCCACGTAAGCCTTGGAAGTTACTTGGATTGGGCCTGGCAATCCAGCCCAACGCAAGTAACCGTTGGCTACGCGCTGGGGGCTCTCTATAAATACCCTCTCACTTGAGAGGGTCAGGTTACATTCACTTTTACTCTCATCTCTGTACTTGCTATTCTCTGACAGTTACCTTACTTAAGCGTCGGAGTACCTTGCAGGTACACCTCCCCCCCCCCCCCCCCCCCCCCGGCCGTCTTTCCACCGCACCGGAGCTGAAGTCCAGACGACGATGTTGGCCACAGAAACTGTCTGATCCAGGTACGATCAGTGGCGCCGTCTGTGGGAACCTTTGCTTCCCTGTTTTTCCTCCGTTAAACCAAAGCAACTCTCATTCATCATCGTCATGGCCGTCTTTGGACACCGTCCTCGCGCAACTCGAGAACGGGAACCACCGCGAAGAAGCTGTTTCCCTCCACGTCGAAGAAGGCGACGTGAGAGACGGGCAAATCGCCTCCCTAGACTCCTAAGACGTGGCTTACAATGCCGCCCACCAAGACGATCAGCAGGCCGTTTTTCAACCAGTTGCTCCTCCACCCAACGCAGACGCGAGCACCGTGGCCCTGTTCGCCTTGATCAATCAGACCAATCAGCTGATTGCGCACCAGAATACCAGAATTGAAGCGCTGGAGCAAGGGAAGACACGACGATCTTCCCCGCAAAGACATCGTCGTCCGCCGTTCCCCTTCCCCGCGAAGGACTCCTTCAGACGAATCTCGGACCCCCTCGCTGGTACGCGAGGGTCGTCGACCACGTCTCGAGCGCCCCCAGCCGACGATCTCCTTGAAACGCCCTCGTTCCCCGCCTCAGAAGGAACCCAAGGCCTCCACCACTACCAAGAAGTCCAAGCAGATCGAAGATAGGCCGAGGAACCGCTCGAGGAATTCCTCTCCACGAAGTCAACGATCCCCTTCTTTATCCCCGACAGGAAGCGACGACGACGACCAGAGGACCCCGCTGTCGTGGGAGATCATGAATGCCCCAATCCCCGCGGGCATGGAGAAACCTCCCCCGCTGGGGACCTACGACGGTCTCTCTGACCCCGATGATCACATCGAGAGTTTTGAAGCAATGCTCAACTTCCGAAATGTCAGAGGAGCCATCAGGTGCAGGATTTTCCCCACCACCTTGCGGAAGGGCGCGATGACTTAGTACAAGGGTTTGGAACTTGGGTCGATCACGTCCTGGAAGTAGCTAAGACGACGCTTCACCAAACACTTTACTGCGTCTCGGCGACACTCGAAGACGGAAGCTGCCTTAGAAAGCATCTTCCAGGGAAAGAACGAACCTCTCTGAAATTACATTGAGAGATTCAACAGAGAAGCTGTCGAGGTCCATACGACCGACGACATGAAGAAGTTCTTAATTATCCATGGACTACGTTCTGGATCTAATTTTGCCAAGTCTGTAGGCCTCCGCAGACCCCGCCGTCTCGAGGACCTCCTCCAACGAGCTCAGTCGTATATCGAGCTCGAGGAATTCGAGGCTGCGCAGGTCGCCCTCGAGTCGAGGCGCAAAGAAGGCCCCCGCGGCCACAAAGACGAAGACTCTTCTCCCCGACGAGGAGGAGAAAGAAAGAAAGATAATCGCTCACGTGACCCTCGTGAACCACACGGACCATCTGGCTGGTTCACAGAGTACAACCCGCTCAACGCCCCCCGCGCGCGCATCCTCTCTGAGTGCTAGAACTCAGATTTTGTGAAAGGAGGAGTCTGCTTTCCGAAGCCCGCTGCCCCTAAATCGAACGTTGACAAATCAAAATACTGCAGGTTCCACCGTAGCCACGGGCATGTCACAGAAGATTGCATCCATCTCAAAGATGCGATTGAGATTCTAATCAAGGAAGGGCACTTAAAGAAGTACGCCCAGAAGAGCGATCCTCCTCGTCCCAGCTCCCGGGAAGCCCAGAACGTCGAGGAGACGACGCCTCCTCCCGACGAGAGTCGCCTTCAAGTCGCCCTCAGTGTAACCCGACCCGAAGACTTCTTTGTCCCCCCAATCATTGAAGGACAAGAAGCAATTCGCAACATGTGGGCAACATTCCCCCACGAGGACCCCGTTACTGCCCGTAGCACCTGGGAAAGCTTCCCCAGGGCGATGGTCATCTCCGAGGGAGGTCCAGAGAAGCTGTCCGTCGGATCGATCAAGTGGAAATTTGACGAGCTGGAATCCGCAACGTCGGCAAAGGAAACCACCCTCGAGAAAGTGCAGGGAGACTCCAACCCCATCACCTTCTACCTCGGGGAACTCCCCGGGGGAGCACCAAACGCCACTATTCCCCTTCTGATCAGGGCGCAGATGGCGAACTTTGATGTTCAAAGGATCCTAGTCGACCAGGGGAGTTCGGTCGACATCATGTATGCTCATCTGTTCGGGACCGTTCAGCTCGACGAGAGGCATCTGATCCCGTACGTCGGTTCAGATCTACAGGGGTTAAATGGAACCACCACCAGACCGTGGGGTTACGTGGAGCTAATGGTTAAATTCGAGGCCGAGGACACTGCCCGACAGGTGAAGATCCGTCTCCTGGTGGTCGAATGCCCGTCCCTTTACAACTGCATCCTCGGGAGGACCACCCTGGCCGAACTTACAGTGGTACCATCAATGGTCCACCTCAAAATGAAGTACTACATGACCAGGGGACGAGTGGTAACGATGCACGGGGACATCGACGCGGCCAGAAGGTGCTTCGACGCCGCCATCAAAGGCCTGAGTTCCATCGGCCCCAAACCCAAGACCGTGGCCAAGCCACCCCAGGACGCCGAACAGGTACCTCTCCCGCGCATCAACGCGGTCGAACTCGACAACAGGTTCCCGGGCGAACCCGAAGAAGAGGAGCAGAGGACCTCGACCTCCAGGCGGAGAACAACGGGCGGCCTCTCTACCCAACGCGCCCCATCCCAGATGGAGACTTTGAGCTCGTGGTACTCAGGGACGATCCATATTGCAACGTAAAGATTGGCGTCGGGATCCCCGACTTGGCAAAGGAGCACTGAAGGCATGTCTGAGGGAGAACGCTGATCTCTTTGTGTGGAGCGCATCCGAGATGCCTGGCCTCGACCCAGAGGTGGCTTGCCATCAGCTCGCGGTAGACCCGGCTGCTAGGGCCATAGCACAACGTAGGCGTAAGCAGTCTCCCGAAAAAACGGAGGCTACTGAAAAAGCTGTAAAAGACCTCTTAGAGGAAAATTTTATTTCGGAGGCCAAATACACGACCTGGCTGTCCAACGTTGTACTTCTTAAAAAGAATAATGGAAAATGGAGAATGTGCGTTGATTATACTGATCTTAACCGGGCTTGCCCGAAAGACTGTTATCCCTTGCCTAACATCGACCAACTGGTCGACAATTCTGCAGGTTACAAACTACTATCCTTCATGGACGCTTACTCGGGATACAATCAAATTCCCATAGACAAGGTCGACAAACAACACATGGCCTTCATGACCGCGTCGGGCAACTACTACTACAACGTAATGCCCTTCGGTCTGAAGAACGCCGGTGCGACCTACCAACGGATGATGAACAAAGTTTTTCGGGAAGAAATCGGCGACATGCTCGAGGTCTACTGGACGACATGATCGTAAAATCCGCAAAAGAAGTCGATCACGCCGCGCACCTCAAGAAGGTGTTCGAAATAGCGAGGAGATGCCGCATGAGGTTTAACCCCGACAAGTGCACCTTCGGCGTTCGGGCAGGTAAGTTCCTTGGGTTCTACCTCACAGAACGAGGAATCGAGGCCAACCCCGACAAGTGTAGGGCTTTCTCCGAGCTCCCTACTCTAGACTCAAAGAAGTCGATACAATCACTGAACGGGATGCTCACCGCCCTCTCCTGCTTCGTCGCCAAATCCGCATAGTACGCACTCCCATTTTTCAAACTTCTTCGACAAAAAGCGGAGTTTGAGTGGAGCGAGGAATGCGAACAGGCGCTCTTCCACTTAAAACAAGTCCTATCACAACCCCCGGTCCTCTCACTGTCTGAGAACGATGAGACACTCTTCTTGTATCTTGCAATCACGAGTGAAGCAGTTAGCGTCGTCCTCATTCGGGAAACCCTGGACGGGCAGAAGCCAGTTTACTTCACGAGAAAAGCCCTCCAAGGCCCCGAGCTCAGATACAAGTAGAATGAGAAAGTCGCCCTGGGCCTCGTCACCGCGGCCAGGAGGCTACGCCACTACTTCCTCACCAACACCATCGTCGTAAGAACCGAACAGCCTATAAGGCAGCTCCTCGGAAGACCGGACATGGCAGGGAGGATGCTCAGGTGGTCACTCGAGCTCGCCGAGTTCGACGTCCAATACGAAGGGAGGAAAGCCCTGAAGGCACAGGTATTGGCCGACTTTGTAGCAGAGATGACCGTCCCGGAACCTTCGACCAACGGATCACAAAAATGGACGATCTATGTCGACGGAGCATCCAGCCCGAAGGGAAACGGGGCGGGCATCATCCTCGAAAATGAGGAAGGCAACCTGATCGAGGTATCCCTCGAACTATCCTTCCCGACATCGAACAACCAAGCCGAATACGAGGCCTTCCTCGCGGGACTCCGGCTGGCCGAGGACCTAGGCGCCAAGGAGGTCAAACTCTTCACCGACTCCCAGCTCGTGGCCTCGCAAGTCCGAGGAGAGTACCAAGCAAAGAACGACAGCCTCATAGAATACTTGGCCTTGGTAAAAGAAAAGATGAAAAAGTTCACCTCCGCGAAATTAACTCACATCCCCCGCGAGCACAATGCCCGAGCAGATGTCTTGTCCAAATTGGCGAGCACAAAGAAGAAAGGCGGGAACAAATCCGTCATACAAGAGGTGCTTTCCCGCCCGAGCATCGACAAACCGGCCATGGTTTCGGACATCAACGCCATCGGGGACAGCAATTGCTGGATGACCCCGATATACGAATACCTCACGGCGGGTAAACTGCCCGAAGATCCCAAAGAGGCAGGAATGGTCAAGAGGCGGGCATGCTCGTACACTATAGTCGAGGACAAGCTATACCGACGAGGGTTCTCTATTCCCCTCCTCAGATGTGTCGAGGAGACTAAGGTCCCCTGCATTCTCCAGGAGATCCATGAGGGAATGAATGCGCAGCATCTAGGCGGACGATCGTTTGCCCGTAAGGCGCTTCGAGCAGGGTATTACTGGCCCACCACGCAACAGGACGCCAAGGAACACGTCAAGAAGTGTGATAGATGCAAATGACATGGGGACATGCACCTTGCTCCTCCCAACGAGCTCAGTCCATTGTCCTCCCCGTGGCCGTTTGCATGGTGGGGAATGGATATCCTCGGACCTTTCGTCCAGGGGTCGTATCAAAACAAATACCTCATCATCGGGGGTGGACTACTTCACGAAGTGGATTGAGGCGGAAGCATTGGCCAAAATCACAGCCTTCAACATACTGCGGTTCTACAAAAGAAACATCCTCGCCCGGTTCGGCGTGCCTCAAGCCATTGTCACCGACAACGGAACACAGTTCACCGACAGGAACTTCCAAGACTTCGTCACAAAACTAGGCACGAAGCAACACTTCACGTCGGTCGAGCACCCTCAAACGAACGGACAGGATAAGGTGGAGAATAGAGTGATCCTCCGAGGATTAAGACGTCGACTAGGTGACGCCAAACAACGGTGGGTCGAGGAGCTACACAGCGTCCTCTAGGCCTATCGGACTACCCCACACTCCATAATCGGGGAGACCCCCTTCCGTCTGACCTACATAACCGAAGTGGTGATCCCCGTGGAGATCATGGAACCCTCGAGGCGGAAAAAAGCCCCCCTCGACGGGGACGCGAACGACGGAGCCTTGAGGGAAGAGCTCGATTTTGTTGAGGAGATACGTTCGGGCGCTTCTCTCCGAGAAGCTTCGCTTAAGCAGAAAATAACACTACATTATAACAACAAAGTTATTAAACGTGATTTTCAGGTGGGCACCCTCGTCCTACGAAGGAACCAAAAAGACTCGCGAGAAGGCAAACTCGCCGCGAACTGGGAGGGCCCGTACCGCGTCCGTGCGAAAACGGGGACAGGAGCCTATTTCCTCGAAAATCTGCACGGGGAAGAACTTGCTCGACCGTGGAACGCTGGAAAGCTAAAACAATATTATAGTTAAGCATTACCCGCGACGCACTAGCACCGCGACCACGGGGACGCGCTAAGGTTCGAGCGCGACACCCCTAGACAGAACACGATGATCGAAGACTGCGTTGTGTGTGCGCGAGTACTTTGATCCGATGGGGATACCTCGACCGAGCTCGGCCGTCATTGTACTAATTAGGCAGAACACCCAGCTCGCGATGGGAAGTTCACGCCACGAAGCTAAGACCTCGACCGAGCTCTTAGCCTCGTTGAAGGTCGGAATACATCTCCGACCACCCGACCAGCTCTCCATGCGGTCAGGGACTATCAAGGTCGAGCAATCCCAAGGTCTTTATTACTTACAGAAAAACAAAGTATAAGAGCCTTAAAGACTTAGACAAAAAACAAAGCATAGCAAATGCGTTAACATCACACACAATTAAAACCATGCAAACAACACTAGCAAATAAACGAAGGTACATTAAAACGAGCAGAAGCCCAGTGTACAAATATTACAATCAGATGTCAAAAAGCCCTTGGCACGCAGGCCGGCCAGAAATGTTACAATAAATAAAAATGGCTCGCAGGGAAAACAGAACGGGGGGAAAATCCTACTCAGCGGTGGTCCCTTCAGGCTGCTCGGGATCATGGACGTCGTCGACCCTCATCGGTTGTACGATCTGACCATCGACCACCTTGTAGTCGGGGTCAATCCCCTCGGTCAAAAGGTCGGGGTAGAGGACCCAAAGCTGCTCCACCGCATTCTTGAAGCCTATGCCCGCCACCGCGAGGTTGTCTTCCTCGGCATCACGGAGCTTCGATATCAGCGCAGCCCGCGAGGTCAATAACCTATCCTTTTCGGTTTCTTCCTCAGCGGGGCGGACAGCCTCCTCGAACTCAGTAATCCTCGCCATGAGACGATCCCTCTCCTCCTCAACACCGGCTAGACGTTTCCGCTCCTCCTCGGCATTCTTCAGCTTTTCCTCCATTTTCTCTTGAAGCTCGAGCTGGGCCTGGTTCTGGCTTTTGCAGTCAGCCAGCTCCTTACTCGCCTTCTCCATTTCAGCCGAGATGGATTGAAAACTCTTCTGCAAGCTGTTCAGCTCGCTTGCGGGGCACGCCTCATCGTTCAGAGCCAAGGCGGCCGCGGAAACCCGCATCACGGCAGACACGTCCTCCACCAACATCCTCCGCCGAGAAGCCTTATTGACGCTTAAGATGGCCTGAGTTTCGGAGCCACCCACGCACAACAAATTGTTCTCCGTAAAGAAGTTCGGCCTTGTGTAACAGGGCGGGAGCATAAATTTCACGGCAGGGGGACTATCGTGCTCGGTGAGGTCGACGTCCATCGTGTCTGCAAGCCTTTACCCTCTTCGGAGAGCTCTGGGGGCTGACGGAGTCACTACCCTGGTGAGAGAAAGAGGAACCCCCGGGCGTCGGGGCGGGAACGGACATCTGCACTCGGAGCTGGTCGACACGACTCTTGCCTCCCTTCTTCACAGCACGGTTGGCTTTCAGCTTCTTGAAGCGCTCCTCAGCATTCGACATCTTATCTACAAAGAAAACAAAGAGGTTAGTAGTTCGAAAAGAAAGGTAAAAGGAAGGACATGTCGGGGAGACCACCCCCACCTAACAACTCAAGGGCCTCCTCGTCAGAAAACGTCTCGAGAAGATCCCTAGTATTGATCACTCGACGCCTCGTCAAGATATGCCCGTCATCACCCCGAAAGAAGTCCCCGTTTGGCGTCACGAGCTTTGCTTTGTTAAAACCATTAACGAACACCATTATCTGCTCATAGGCCAAGCGATCCCCCTCGTCAAGACGGCTAGGCCTGATGATATAGCTGTCCGTTCCCCTCTTAAAGTGCTTTTCAGTCCAGAACAACGGGAACTTAGGCACAAGGGTCTCCTCTCGCCGTCCGCCCACCTGTTCGACGACCCGTGAGTACATAGTATTCACCGCCTCATGTGTGACCGGCCTCACGAGGTAATACCGGTACTTGAAATTCCGCACGGAGTCCATATACGTGTGAAACAGGCTGGTCACCTGTTTGAAGGACACCCAACCGTGCCTACCGTCCCCGGCCTGTCGCTGGAGGTGGAAAATGCAGAAAAACAAGGGCACAGTCGCCCCGATAGCCAGATACTTGCATACCAGCTCGAAGGCCCTAATAAATGCAAGAGAGTTGGAGTGGAGTTGAGAGGGGGCCAAACGCAGCCAGATAAATACGACCTGCTAGAAGTCGGTGAAAGGCAGACGCCACCCCCGCCTCGTCGAACATGAACTCGTAGACGGGGAACCGCATCCCGCTGTACATCGAGCAGATCCGATGGTGTGGCAGAGGCCTAAACACGTTCCACAACTTTGGGGAGCCGATAAGGCGGTGCTCAACAGTACAAAATATTCCCTCCTCATCCAGGTCGACGAACTCGGACATCATGTTCACGGCCTCCTCGCAGGCCCAATCGTCGGGCGTCCTCTCCCCGGCGCTGGACGTCTCCGTCATAGGTGAACTAGGCCCGTCGTAGATATCCAAAGACCCCACAGCCACTTGCAATGCGTCCATTTACCTGAAAAGCAGAAGGAAACGGTAAATTCGATGACCCATATCAAATCCACTCCTTCCACCGTTGATCAAGTGAAAGGGCGAGGAGGGAACGACGGGGAACGCGAACCTGCGACCGTCCTCGGGTCCGCGGGGAAGACCCCCGAGATATTCAACCCGAGTCCCCGTGACACTCCGTGTCTCCCCGGAGATTTCATCATTTATCCCTGGGAGATTCAACAAAAAGAACGGAGACGTTAATCCCACAACCCCGGGACATTCTTCATGCCCTCGTGGATTTCATCGTCTCTCCCCACGAGATTCAATGAATAAACTATGAAATTCCGCCGTTTTCGCCGGATATTTTGTGATTTCCATGGGAACTTCATCAGTTCACCTTAAAAATCACCCTACCAATGCAAGCGAAAAGAGGAAAAAGAAGAAAGGAACTTACTTGAAATACACTTTTTTGGGTTTCCGGCACAACGATCGTCGGTGGGGAACGGCGGAGAAGGTGGAAGGTAGCCGCGGAAGAACGGAGATTAAGAGAGAGAGAGTGTCTGAGAGGAAAAGAGCAAAAGGTGCAAATGAAACGAGGTGAGACCTATTTATAGGATCCTCACGGAATTCGAAGAGTCTAGGCTACTGGAGTACACTACCCTAGCGCTACGCAATGATGGCGCCTGACACGTGGCGTACATGCGACCCTTCGTTCCCCATCACGCGCGTCTCTCCATTCCCTCTGACACCAAAGGTCAAACTTCTCGCATCCCCGATGAGTCGTCCATCCGCGCGCTACCACACTCGAGTCCGCACTCGCTACTCTCCCTGACGATACGACCAGTGGAGCCCAGACGTTCCCCTCCTCGTGGTCACGCGATCGATACTCCCCCCGACATGCTTGTTGGACCTTAAGTCATCACTCCGACACTTCGGAGTAACGACATGGGGGCTCCTGTTCTAGACTGGGCCGAGGTCTGCTCATCAGTCGAGCACGCCCAACCCACACGTCCTGGGATGGCCAAGCAAATGCCTATTTGGCACGACCAATGTCGGGCACTTGCCCTCTCCCCGTGGCAGGCACACGCATGGTGTAGAGCGTCGGGCAAGACACTAGGCCTCCCCGGGCTCGTTCCTCCTCGATACTCATGGTGCTCCTCCCCGCGAGGATCCCACCTCCTGCACATGAGGGTCCTCCCCGCGAGGACACGGCTCTCCCCGACACGCAAGAGTCCTCCCCGTGAGGGCACGTTCTCATGTAACCGCTCTACTCCCGATGGAATCGGCCTGCCCTAATTTCAGAGATCTAGGAACGGTTACCCTAGGGCGAAGACCACGTGCTAGTCTTCACTACGCCATATAAGCCCTGACAGTTACTTGGATTGGGCCTGGCAATCCAGCCCAATGCAAGTAACCGTTGGCCCCCGCGCTGGGGGCTCTCTTTAAATACCCTCTCACTTGAGAGGGTGAAGTTACGTTCACTTTTATTCTCATCTTTGTACTTGCTATTCTCTGACAGTTACCTTACTTGAGAGTCGGAGTACCTTGCAGGTACAACCCCCCCGCCCCCCACCCCCCCCCCCCCCCCGGCCGTCTTTCCACCGCACCGGAGCTGAAGTCCAAACGACGCTGTTGGCCACAGAAACTGTCTGATCCAGGTACGATCAGAGGGTCCTCCCTGCGAGGACACGGCTCTCCCCGACACGTAAGAGTCCTCCCCGCGAAGACACGTTCTCATGTAACCGCTCCACTCCCGATGGAATTGGTCTGCCCTAATTCCGGAGATCTAGGAACGGTCACCCCAGGGCGAAGACCACGTGCTGGTCTTCACTATGCCACGTAAGCCCTGGCAGTTACTTGGATTAGGCCTGGCAATCCAGCTCAACGCAAGTAACCGTTGGCCCCACACTGGGGGCTCTCTATAAATACCCTCTCACTTGAGAGGGTCAGGTTACGTTCACTTTTACTCTCATCTCTGTACTTGCTATTCTCTGACAGTTACCTTACTTGAGCGTCGGAGTACCATGCAGGTACAACCCCCCCCTCCGTCTTTCCACCGCCCCGGAGCTGAAGTCCAGATGACGCTGTTGGCCACAGAAACTGTCTGATCCAGGTACGATCAGTTTAATTAGGATTTTAATTAGTTAACAAGTTTAGAGAAATTCTATTTAATTACCATTTTTATTAATTAATGAACGTTTTAGTTTATTAAAAGAAATTCCATCTGGTTAGTTAGGGTTCTGATTATCGTTTTGATCAGTTAGCCACTATTATGATTGATTAATCAGTTTTAAGGTTAGCTTTGACTGCTATTGTCGCAAGTTCTTATGGAAATCTTCATGACTAGTAAGTAATTTCAAGGCAGGACCCTGATGATTGTATGACATGACATGATGCAATTTTATCTTCGATAAATTGAATTGAGGTATACATTAGATTTTAGGATCAATTTTCTCGCATGATAACTTCTAGGATAGGAATTCCCCTTCAAACTAAACTATAGGATCATTTGACATGACAACATTTAGGACCTATCGTGCGTCTCTCTCTTCTCTCTCTTAATACAAGTAAAATACTTAATAACTAATATGTGTATTATGCGCCACGAGCCTTAAGCACATAGGAGAAGAGGAGCGGATGCATTTCTAACCTCATCTTACGGTACTTCGTGCGCGATACGCTTAGGTCGTTAGCGCGAAGTATTCGATCCTATGTCATAGACTTTAGTGCGGTATACGTCACATACAAAGTCAGTCCACTTCTCTAAAATCCTTGAACACATGCAAACCATTTTTTCCTTCGGGATCTCTGTTCAAACATTTTTTAAAAAGGCATGTTACCTCCGTTCTACCGCAAACAGGCGTCGACCCTAACTGCTGGAACATGAGCTTAGCATCACCCATAAAAGACACCAACAATTCATAGATCAAACTACGACTACTCTGATTCTTCATTCTCGTCCGAATGAGGATACGTAGGCACAAGACGGTGATGTCTTGGCGAGCACAATCCCCTCATTCACCTGTAGTCCTCCGAACTACGTTGACTCTGACTTTCCCACTCCCGAGGGAATACGTAGGCCTAGGACGGCGAAGTCTTACCGAGTCACTTTTTATTTTTCCTTTCTAGTTTAGTAGTAGCCTTTAGATAACATACCCCTTTGATTAAAACAACAAGAGTGGATCCCGTTGGGTACAACGGACACGAGGTGTGCTAATACCTTCCTCTCGCGTAATCGACTCCCGAACCCAAACTATTGTTGCGATGACCATGTCTTCTCCCTTTTGATGTTTCTTCGATTGTTTCCTTTCCCCCATTGGTTTAAATAACGTTCGGTGGCGACTCTGTTTTTTCGCCGCTTGTTTTTCGCATTGCGACAGCTGGTGACTCTGCTTGGGACTCTGGTTCCCTATGTGAGTCAATCCTAGCGCTTTTGTGTTTCTTTTTCATTGGGTATTTTTCTTTGCATTTTTATTTTGATTACTGCATTTGATTATTGTTGTCATATAATTCTTGTTTTGCTGCTGTGCTGTTGGGTGGGATGATTTCATGAGGGATAAGCCCATTACCCAGGCTTGAGTACACACATAGGATTAGAGTGGGCTTGTGTTGGCATACGTAGCGCTTTATGAGTATTGTTGACATGAGATCAGCGTCCAGACGAGGTTTTCTTGGGAGATGCTCTGGCCTGTATGCCTATACAGTAGCCTGAGTGTTCCCTTGATGACTCATGACTCTAGAGACTATTCATGGGAAATCAGTTGAGGCCTTCTCAATTGGTGATGATGCCAAACCAGAAATGGTGAACGTATCATCATTTCTCGACCTGAGAGCCCATGAAACTGAGGACCTTCTAGGATGTCGTCTAAGACTAGAACCCACATGTGATAGGGGATGGGTTTTTGCCGGAAACCTTTACTTTCAACCAACCCGGTTTTCTGGACTTATCAACCTGGTACTCTGATTATTCTCAACTTCTAGTATTCTGAACTTCAGGTATTCTGAACTTCTGGTATTCTGAACTTTTGGTATTCTGGATTTCTGGTATTCTGGTGTTCTTACTAGAGCAGAGCTTTAAAACTATTCCATCAACAACACAACAGTTATTCGAATACGTGGCAACCTTGATCCCGTGTCTTTGCATTTGCTTCACATCATATTTGCATCCTAACCTTTAAATATTTCCAGGGTTTGTATCTTATCCTTGATTCTAGTTGTCAAAAATCTGCAAAGATGGACACCGGTAAGAAGGGTACTATCAGCTTTAAATTTCAATCGCCAGAATTGAGTTCTCTCCAGGGTTTGATTACCAAGACAACTCAAAGTAATCTGGAATCATTTAGGGTTAAGTATGGGAAAATCTTGGGAATGTTGCATACAATCATGGAGTATGAGAGGATGGTTATTCACACATTGTTACAGTTCTATGATCCTTCATTAAGATGCTTCACATTCAGAGATTATCAGTTGGCTCCTACTTTGGAGGAGTTTTCACTCATCTTGGATATTCTAGTAAAAAATCAGGTACCCTTTCATGAATCTATGGAAGTTCCCACTCCAGAAGCTATTGCTAATGCTCTTTATTTGAGCACATATGTGGTCAAGGGTAATCTACGATCCAAGAGTGGTCTATCAGGCTTTTTGTTAAGCTCTTTGGTAAGAGAAGCTCTGGTGTATGCTAAGGCATGTAGTTGGACTACTTTCAACACTATTCTTGGATTATGCATCTATGGGATTGCACTCTTCCCTAATGTGCCGGGATTCATAGACTTGAACGTCATCAGAATCTTCATAATGAGAAATCCTGTGCCGACTCTTCTAAGTGATTTGTATCATTCAAGATATTACAAGAAGAAAGGTGGACTAGTTTATTGTTGCGCTCCTCTTCTCTGTAAATGGTTCATGAGCCATCTACCACGTGAGGGTGCTTTTGTGGACACTAAAGATCTGTTAAAGTGGTCAGAGAGGATAATGGGCATAGTTTCTAAGGATATTCACTAGTTTGACAAAAGGTTGTTGGGTGCTGAAATGATATATAGCTACAGTGAGTTTCCTAACGTGCCTCTTATGGCGATAAGGGGTGGCATCAACTACAATCCATCTCTTGCTAAGAGACAGTTGGGGTACATGTTGAAGGATCCTCCAACAGAGGAGGAAGTGAAGGAATCATTGTTCTACAGTGGGACAAAAGATTCCGAGGTAATAAGAAGAGTTATAAGAGCTTGGGGCACCATTCGAAGGAAAGGGAAGTCATCTCTAGGAACGAGCAATTTTAGAGCTTACCCTCCTGTCATACCCCAAATTTTGACCACTTAGATTCCCATCATTGTGCAAATCATCATCACAATATGGATGTACCTTTATGCCTCATCAATATCCTCAAGGGTTGTTGAGGATCCACTATAATCAGGATTAGGGTTTCAAGCCCTCTCTGAGCTCTTAGACAAAGGATCAATCAAGGAATGACTTGATCTTCAACTTGTCTAACCTCCCAAGAATCTACAATGGATCAAGAGGACTCCCACTTCAAGGATTAAGCACAAGGCTGCTCCCTTTTAGGTGGATCAAGCTTCAAGATCGATAGTGTCACCAAATTAGGGTTTTGGTCGACCAGGGCCTCCAGGTGGAAATTTTCCTCTGGGCACAAGCAAAGGATCCAAAACATAGCCTAATATACTCCATGGAGCCTCATGAACCCAGTCATCAAGTCAATGTTGCCTCAGGGGATGCATACACCAAAAATCAGAAATTAGGGTTTCTTGACCTAATTCACCCCTAAGTTGACTTGTGGGACAAATCATGAACCAAGACCTCAAGAGAATGTTTGAGGGTCTCTAATGAACTATATTGATCCATTTGGAACAATGGATTGATCCAAGAAGCTTGAGCAACAAGTTTCAATTTCATCTGCACCACAGTTAGGGTTTCGCGGGAAAAGTCAATTGTAACTTTGACTTTTGACCAGGGCATGCTCCCAAACCCTAAGACATGATTCAATATACCCTATGTCACCCGTGGAACATGTCCATCAAGTTTGATTTAGGTCAAGGACATGATTTCCTGAAGAATTGTACAGTTTGGAATTCATCTGCTAAAAAGTCAACTGTGCACCAAAGTCAACTTTGACTTTTTGAGATTTTTCACTAAAATGGATTTTTAACCCTAAAATGATGTTAATGTATGATTTGAATCATCATTCATAAAGAAAAATCAAGAAAAGTGGGATAACTTGTAAAAGGGGAAACCATAAAACTTAGAAATTTTTCTAAGTTATGGAAAAAGTTCCACTAATGCACCAACTTTGGAGGACCATAACTCCTAAACCACAAGGCCATTGTGCCCCATTCAAAGCTTGATTTGTAGATCACATTATCCTCTACTAAAGCTTCATACTGACCTATATCCAAATTCCTCATGGATTTTGAGTGGAGTGATAAAATCAAGAAATCAAACTTTGTTCCAACACTTTTTGCCAAATGTAGGGGGATTTTTCACTTGGATTCAAAAGAGATCAAAACCAAATATGTTCAAACATTTGTTGTATCAAGTAAAGGCTTTTCAAAATGGTCAAGAACATTACCAAATTCAACTTACACCATGAGATATGACATTGTCAAGTTGCCTTGCTGAAATCTGTCAAAGGCAAGGCAGATTTTGCATTTTGGCTCGATTTGCCAAAATCAGCCAAATTCAAATGCTCCTATCCACTTGGACACATCTGAGAATTGAATCTAAAGGGGACAATCACTGAGCCAAGCCTCCAAAGTCCATGGAACAAGAAATAGCATGTTGAACATAGAATGGCCAAAATAGGGACAAAACTTCAAATTTGGATTGAAGCATTCAATGGAAGCATAAAGGTGGCATGGACTGAGCCATTCTCATCTGAAATCAGTCAAGACTTATCCAAGACCAAGGGAACCAAAGCTCTGAGCCCTAACCTCTAGTCAATGGCTAGAGGAGACTTGGATTTTCATTTGCCAACATTAGCCAAACCTACTCAGCAGTTGCCATTCACTATTCCTTGCAAAACAAACTTGCTCTACTATAAATAGAGCTCAATTGTGATCAGTTTGAGTACACCAAAGCCATCAAACAGATGCTTTCCTCAAAATCTCATTATTCACTCCAATTTTACCTTCTAAGGCAAGTCACTATCGGGTTTTGAGTTTGAAAGCTTTTCCAACCAAACCAATCACTCACACACCTCACATACATCATATAGAAGAGATCCAAACACTCACATAACATCTGGAACACAGATTTCACAAAATCACTAGCTGGTTGCTCAAACTTTCAATTAAGTTGCAGTTGAGATGCCATGAAGTGATCCAGCCAATTTCCATCAAGTCCAAGCATTCAAACACACTCCATAGGGTGTAAGGAAGCTGTTCAGATCATCACCACTCATCTGTAACACCTCCAAATCAAAAATCACATTGCACTTGCTGTCACGGCCTAGAGGTAAGCATACACTTAGTCATCTCTCAATCTATGCATATTTCCTCGCACAATAATTTGGCCATATGTTCATAATCATGCATGGAATGTTTTCCCTCAATTAATTGCATTGTTTGAATCGTGTATCAAAAATCCTAGCCTTCATGCAGAAATTAGGGTTCTTCAGGTTTCTTCGTGATTTAATGTTTTATGTTTAATTTAAATGAAATTAAGTGTTATAGACATGATTGTGAGGTTGAGACGAGCATAATGATATGTGGATTGCATGATATGATTACCAAATCCAGAACACGCGCGTGTTCTTCAGCTTGTTCTTGGCGCCTTTTTTCCAAATTCAAATATTTGAATTTTGTGATTTTGTTTAATTGATTCAAAAATTAATTTCTCTCTGAGTTTTAATGATTTTGAGTTGATTCTTTTTTTGATAATTCACAAAAATGTTGAAATATTTTATTTTATAAAAAAATCCCAAAAATATTATTTATTGCATATAATTGATATTTTTGCAAAGAATTAATGTTTTAATTGTTTTTAACATTTAAGATATTTTTTCCATCTTGATTTTGCAACTTTTAATGTTTTCTAATTATTTTGTAGGTGAATACTTAATTTTTGAAGCAATAATCCAAGATCACAATTTGTTTTCCATATGTTAAACAATTTTGATCATTTTAATTGAATTTTTATTCAATTAAATACATTTTTGAAAACAAATTAGGGTTTGGGATTAATTCAACCCTCATAAATCATTTTCAAACACTTTTTGGGCCTCTTGAGAGAGTGTAAGACCCACCCCCTTGTACAAAAAAGCTTTTGGGTCTCACCTATTGTATAAGTCCCTCTGTACAAGTAAACGGAATGACCGTCGCCCGTTTAAAACAACCCATCTGGGCCTCTCCTCGAGTTATAAGACCCATTCAAAACTCTTTGGGCCTCTATTAGAGTGTAAGACCCAATCCCCCTTTTAACCAAAACCATTTTGGGCCTCACTTATTGTATAAGTCCCACTGCGTTAAAAGAAAACCTCGGCGCGATCGCCATTTTAAACGAAAAACCATCTGGGCCTACCCTCGTGTTATAAGCCCCACTCTTTTTCTTTAAAACTTTTCTGGGCCTCTTGAGAGAGTGTAAGACCCATCCCTTTGTACATAAAACCTTTTTGGGCCACAGTCACTTGTATAAGTCCCTCTATACAAATTCAGCGGTAAAACCCTAGGCCTCTCCTTGAGCTGTAAGCCCCAAATCTTTCTTTTTCAAAGCACTTTCTCCTTTGATTTTGAATATACTATTGTTTTCAATCTTTCTTTGTTGAACAACTAACCAAACAGCATGGAAGCTCTACAACCGAGTAAGTGTTTATACGCTTTCATTTACTGCTTTCCTATACATATAACTGTATTGTGGGGCTGTTTCGCTGTAAGTCTTCTCTCATAAACTCATATCAACTGTGTAATAATAGTATAGATATTCAGAGTTTCCCCGGCAACTACGTCTAGAACTAGGTAAAGTCGTTTTGTTTATTCGTAGAAATAGACAGCTAGCTCCCCAATAGGATCACCGGATACAGTCTTCTCTTCGGCTGTCCTCATTAGGAATTGTCAAGAAACTCTACTCCCAAAGATGAATGTATTCTCCGTGAATGGCATCTTTGAGTTTCTTCCAAATTCTCGAACTTTCCTGACTTAATCTATTCCTTGTGAATAGTATGCCTTGAATTTCTCGGGGTTTGGGGACCCACGGGCTTCTTAAAAGCATCGGCCTCCTCTTGGGCATTGTACAAGGACCCACAGGCTTCCTAAAAGCAACCCCGCCTCCTCTTGGGCTTAGTACAAGGACCCGCCGACTTCTTAGAAGTATCCACAACCTCCTTTTAGGCTTCGTATAATGATATCTTCCTCCTGGAATGATTTCCTCCTCTTGGGCTTCGTACAAGGACTGATCGGCTTCTTAAAAGTTTCCAGCCTCCTCTTGGGCTTCGTACAAATTGTCCCGACAACCTCCTAGAGGTATAGGAACAGAAACTAATCATCTTCATAGAACAGTCCTTTCAAAGAGTCTACTACTGTTTCTCAAAGCATAGTACAATAGATAAAACCCTAGACTTGGACAGTCTAACTTCCTTGAGTCTCAAAGACATTCTCAAGTCCCCTTCAGAATAGAAAGAAACCTGCAGACTTGGACAGTCTCGATACCCTTTGGATTTCCCCGTTTCCTTAAAGAACAGGGAACAATCCTGATCCTCAGATCAAACCCATGAGTACAGTGTTGCTCATATAAGAACTGATTTTCTCTTAAAATCAGCATACTGGACCTGTCACTCAACTAAAACAGTTACCAGCACAATAGCCTCCTCTTGGGCTTTGTACAAATGATTCTCCCCAGCGGAGCAAACCTTTCAGCCTCCATCTCGGGCTTCGTACGAGATACAAAAGACTCCCTCGTTGAGTCAGAAAATTTTTAGCCTCTCTCTCAGGCTTTGTATGAGACACATAAGAGACTCCCTCGTTGAGTCAATCACCCTTTCGCCTCCATCTCGGGCTTCGTACGAGATACAAATTCCTCTAAGCAGAGTCAAACTCTTTTTTAGCCTCCATCTCGGGCTTCATACGAGCTATAAAAGATTCTCCAGTTGAGTCAACCCTTTTTAGCCTCTCTCTCAGGCTTTGTACGAGACACATATCAGCCTCCTCTTAGGCTTTGTATAAGAAAACCACTGGTCAATCCAATTAACCTTTTAGCATTAAATCTGTGCCTCGTTCACAGTACACAAACATTAACAACTCCTTCCTTTTCATCTAATCGCTGTAAGCTGCAAGCCTCTGGATCCTCTATATCCATGCCACTGTCCCTCTTTTAGCATGAGAAATTCCTAAGGAAAGATGGCATTGCTCTACACTGAGTTAAAGTCTTCTCCTTCAGGTTAAAACCCCTTCTTAGGAAATTATGGCAATGCTAGGATCCGCGTATCCCGGTTAAAGTAATTCTCCTTTATCCTTCTTTAGAGATGACAAACTCTCTCTAAAGTCGAGACCTTTCAGCTTCACGTCTTGGGCTTTGAACAAGATACAAATAGACTTTTCAGCTTCACCTCTTGGGCTTTGAACAAGATACAAACAACCTTTCGCTTCATGTCTTGGGCTTTGAACAAGACACCAAAAACCATTTCCTCCCATAGAATAGGAGGAACTACGAACGCTCTGATTTCCCTGTTTTGGTAAACGGGAATACGTAGGCATAAGATCGAAAGAAAAGATCTTAGCGAGCACACTAAACAAAAACCCAAAATCCCATACTTTCACACATCAATCAAAAACGTCCGTCCTAAACATCTCTTTGAACAAAATAACCTGAGACAATCCCCGAATCTTTGTAGCATCTGTAAACTAACAGTTTTGACTGTTTAGCCTCAGTATGCAAGCTGGGTTAGTTGGAGACATCTATTTCCCCTCCTTATTCGGCTTACAATAGGATAAAAAATGAATCAAGCTGTAGTACTAGAGCGGTCGTGCTTCGCAACCACATCCAAAAATCGCTCACTACAGAAAAGTGGCGACTTTGTTGGGAAGTCACATAAGGATCTTGTAAGTTCCTGGATTGGCTGGAATTTTGGTAAAACAACTAGGTGTTCAATGTTGATGTCATGGCGTTGATGCTGCAACATTGAGTCTTAGTACTGGACTGCACTAAGTTGTGAAGGTAAACAATTTTTGATGTCATGGGCTTGATGTCACAACATTGTGCTTAACACTGGGCTGTATTAAGTTTGTATTTGCTGAAGTTGGATGTCTGATGTCACATGGCGATGTTGTGACATTAGATCTGCAGAACTGATAACATCAGGTTATGATGTTATTAGGGTATACACGTGTTAGCTGGAATTATGGAGAGTGGTTGACTCATTGGATGAGAATATCTTGGGATAGATATTTTCTGTTACATGGGAGATTTGATTGCAGGTTTGTTGGAGAATTAAAAGGTTGAAGATTTAAAAAGATTTTGGGGATAAAATCTGTTTTGAAGATTAAGTTTTAATTAACAAATCTGATCAAATATTGTGACAAGTCCAAGACCAATTCAAGGAGCTATATAAAGTGCACAAGACCAAAGGAAAAGGTACAGAAATACAGAGAGAAGATCAAGAGCATAGGCTGAGTGTCTTGAGTAATTTGTACGTGTTGTATAACCAGAATTCTAGGGTGAATTGCTGAGTCGTTTTCTGTCCTCTCTAAAGCTTTTAAGCAGAGAGAGTTGTGTAACTTGATCAAAGCTGTGAAGCAGAATCAAGGGTTCTCAAAGAGGGTGTTCTTTGAGTATTGTTTTAGGGATTGAGTAGTGTTCTCATACCTAAGTGGTTTCTTAGGTAGGAAGTCATTAGTAGAGTATAAATTTAGGAGATTGTCAACAGGTTGTTGAGTATGTAAATTATATCTACAAGTAGTGAATTCCACCCCTGGCTTGGTAGCCCCCAGACGTAGGTAGTTTGACCAAACTGGGTGAACAATTCCTTGTGGTATTCTGCAGTTTATTTTGTCCATTGTGCAGAGTGTGTTGTTGTGACATTGCACCTTAACATCACACGTCTGGTACCAGAATTTCAATTGGTATCAGAGCAGACATCCTGTCTGTCTCTAGGTGAGATCTAGGGAAGTTACTTTCTGGTGTAAAGATGGACAAACAAGTTGGAGGATTCATCAACAGACCCCCTATTTTGGATGGATCCAATTATGATTATTGGAAGCCAAGGATGACCACCTTCTTAAAATCCTTGGACAGCAGGGCTTGGAAGACTATTATTAAAGGGTGGAGAGCACCTGTTGTGTGTGAAAAAGATGATGCGGGAAACGACAAAGAAGGCACCTCAAAGCCAAAGCTTGAAGAAGAATGGACCAAGGAAGAAGATGAGCTTGCCCTTGGAAATTCCAAAGCTCTAAATGCCATCATCAATGGAGTGGATAAGAATATCTTCAGGTTGATCAATACCTGTGAAGTTGCTAAGGAAGCGTGGGATATTTTGCAGGCAACACATGAAGGAACATCTAGAGTCAAGATGTCAAGACTTCAGATTTTAACATCAAAATTTGAAAGCCTGAAGATGAAGGATGATGAGACTATTCATGACTTCCACATGAATGTTCTGGAGCTGGCTAATGCTTCTAGTGCTCTTGGTGAGAAAATGTCAGATGAAAAGTTTGTAAGGAAGATCCTTAGGTCCCTGCCTAAGAAGTATAAGATGAAGGTTACTGCCATTGAAGAATCACAAGACATCAGCAAGATGAGGGTATATGAGCTCATTGGATCTCTTCAAACGTTTGAGCTGGGGTTGAATGAGGAAGAGCCAGAAAAGAAACCAAAGAGTATAGCCTTGGTGTCAAATGATGCAGAAGAAAAAGGAAAGAGTTCTGAATCGCAGGAGGAACTATCTCAGGCCATAGTGATGTTGGGAAGACAGTTCACCAAAGTATTCAAGAGAATGAATAACTCCAGGACGAATGTCAAGAACATGACTTCTGACACCAGCAAGAATGATGAAGAGAAAACCACCCAAGATAAAGGAGTTCAGTGCTTTGAGTGTGAAGGGTATGGACATGTCAAGAAAGAATGTCCAACCTTCTTGAAAAAGCAGAAGAAGGGCATGACAGTCTCCTGGTCTGACTCTGATAGTGAAAGTGAAGGCGAGTTAGCAAAGCATGTGAGAGCTTTAATAGGAGATGTGGTTTCTGATGATGATTCTAGTGATGGAGAAGTAACTTATGAGGAGTTAGCATCTACCTATCAAGAGTTGTGCTTAAAAAGTGCTCAGATTTGTCAAGAAAACAAGTGCCACAAGCAACAAATTGCTCAGCTAGAGAATGAAAAAACTGAGCTGGAAAATGAAGTGGTGCTAGTTAGAGCTCAACTTGATCAAATGACCAAGTCTGTTAGGATGCTGAACAGTGGTACAGACACTCTTGACAAGATTCTTCAGACGGAAAAGGTAACTGGAGACAGGACTGGATTAGGATTTGTGGTTGAGGGAAAGGTATCTACTGAAGCAAGCACTTCAGGTTCAAAGAAGGAAGTGTCATAACCTTTATCTCAACATCAGCCAAAGATGCAGGACCCTACCAAGGCTGATGTTTCACAACCACAGAGGATTGAGAAGAAGACTGGTCCTTATCAGAAGAGAAAGCAGCCACAAAAAGCTAGTCAGTATATGCCCCCACAATACCACAAGAGCATGCAAGCTGCTAGGTTCAAACATCGCATGTCACATCAGATGTCTCAACATCAGGACAACTGTTATGGTCATGGCTTTGGATTCAACAATATTGTGCCTTATGTCTACGGAAGAAGAAAGCCTCACCATCATGGGAGACATTCCAGGAAACAGCATTCTCAGCCTTCTTATGGAAGAAGATACCAGCATAATAGAAGGCAGGCCAGTTATGGTAGGAGGAGACCACATTATGGATGGCAGCCTAAGCTATCTCTTCATGACAGAAGATTCAGAGATGAAAGGGTGAGATGTTATTACTGTGGAAGGTTTGGACATATGCAGTACTCTTCCTACAAGCTGCATGGATACCCTCAGCCTCAAAACAGATGGAGAGAGTACAGGCCCAAAGTTGTTAAACAATGGGTACCTAAGGAGAAGGTGAAGTGCTTATTGGCTCACATGGCTGACAAGGAGTTTAAAGAAGATACATGGTATTTTGACAGTGGGTGTTCCAAACACATGTCTGGATGTAGATCCATGTTTGCTGAATGTAGACCTTGCCCCTCTCTTGAAGTTATGTTTGGAAATGGAGAGAAAGGTGTTGTAGCAGGAGTTGGGAAAGTGAAAGGTGATGGTATACCTGAACTTGACAATGTTCTGTGTGTCCGTGGTTTAAATGCAAATTTGATTAGCATAAGCCAGTTATGTGATGAAGGTTACAAGGTAAACTACACTAAGCATGAGTGTGTGGTTTCTGATGAGCATAATCAGATTGTTATGAAGGGTGCCAGAACCAAGGATAACTGCTATCAGTGGATTTCTCTTGAATGAAATTCAACTATTGATGCTCAAGTTGATGTTAAAACATCAGACTATGACATCAGGATGCTGAAAGGTCACTCAGAGTTAGTGAGTCCTGATGAGAATTCTTTTAAATGTTTAAAAGGAAAGTCTTTATGGAGGGAGAAAATTAGTGATTGGTCTTTAATAAATACAGAAAATCTGGCGCCATACCTCAGACCATCATTTTCTTTTGTAGCAAGATCACGGTTCATCAAAGAGCATAACTCCCGTCTGTTCATTTCCTTAAACAAGAAGTAGTGTTAGTTTTTCTTTGCATTGTTGTTTTTGGTTAAGCACTTAATGTGGCTGGTTATGTAATTTGAATTTTGTGCAGTTCTATGCACTGTTTTTGTTTTAGTTTCCTTCTATGATTTGTTGTGCCTGTTTTCTAACTGTGAGGCTAACAATGAGAGATAGTGTGCACTAACTAGTAATAGGGTTTCTGGCTGAAGCTTGTCTAATTGTGGCTAAAAAGGGGGAGAAATAGCCAAGAGAGTCAATAGTGTGAAGAAGTAGCCAAAGATGAATTTCAAATGCTGCTAAAAGTAAAAGGTGTTTAGTTGAAAAGTGATGATGCAGATGATTAAGGGAGTTGAAAAGTAATGTGATGCAGATGTTAAGGGGGAGTTTTAGACTGTGCTGCTAGTGAAGATATCATAGCAATTGAAGAATGCAGCCAAGCAGACATCAAGGGGGAGAAGTGTTGCACATTATGAGCTTTAGAACAGTTGTGATGCTGGTTCATATTTTTTAGGGGAGCACCGATTGGCTGTTGTCAATAATGAAGATGGTGCTGCAGCAGATCAAGTGATGAAGACTATGAAGATTGTCAAACTGCTGCTAATGAAGATTTCAATTTACTGAAGATTTTCCGCTGCTGAAGACTCTGAGGGTTCAGAGGATGTTTTAGCCAAGATTAGCCAAAGGAGGAGATTGTAAGTTCCTGGATTGGCTGGAATTTTGGTAAAACAACTAGGTGTTCAATGTTGATGTCATGGCGTTGATGCTGCAACATTGAGTCTTAGTACTGGACTGTACTAAGTTGTGAAGGTAAACAATGTTTGATGTCATCGGCTTGGTGTCACAACATTGTGCTTAACACTGGGCTGTGTTAAGTTTGTATTTGCTGAAGTTGGATGTCTGATGTCACATGGAGATGTTGTGACATTAGATCTGCAGAACTGATAACATCAGGTTATGATGTTATTAGGGTACGCGTGTTAGCTGGAATTTTGGAGAGTGGTTGACTCATTGGATGAGAATATCTTGGGATAGATATTTTCTGTTACATGGGAGATTTGATTGCAGGTTTGTTGGAGAATTAAAAGGTTGAAGATTTAAAAAGATTTTGGGGATAAAATCTGTTTTAAAGATTCAGTTTTAATTAACAAATCTGATCAAATATTGTGACAAGTCCAAGACCAATTCAAGGAGCTATATAAATCGCACAAGACCAAAGGAAAAGGTACAGAAATACAGAGAGAAGATCAAGAGCATAGGCTGAGTGTCTTGAGAATTTTGTACGTGTTGTATAACCAGAATTCTAGGGTGAATTGCTTAGTCGTTTTCTGTCCTCTCTAAAGCTTTTAAGCAGAGAGAGTTGTGTAACTTGATCAAAGTTGTGAAGCAGAATCAAGGGTTCTCAAAGAGGGTGTTCTTTGAGTATTATTTTAGGGATTGAGTAGTGTTCTCATACCTAAGTGGTTTCTTAGGTAGGAAGTCATTAGTAGAGTATAAGTTTAGGAGATTGTCAACGGGTTGCAGAGTCTGTAAATTATATCTACAAGTAGTGAATTCCATCCCTGGCTTGGTAGCCCCCAGACGTAGGTAGTTTGACCGAACTGGGTGAACAATTCCTTGTGGTATTCTGCAGTTTATTTTGTCCATTGTGCAGAGTGTGTTGTTGTGACATTGCACCTTAACATCACATGTCTGGTACCAGAATTTCAGATCTGTTTTACCTTAGTCATCATCGTCCCCACTTTCCACAGAAAAGTGGCGACTCTGCTGGGGAGGATCTTCATGCATTGTTTGTTCATTCTTGTCTCCTTAGGTAGAAACCTTCAAAGGGAATTTCACTGAGATGAGACTTTTTGACTCTATTAGGATCTTAGGTCAAAACCTTCACTTTGGAAAGAAACCACAGAATGGTGACTCCGCCGGGAAGCCATTTATGTCAGGAACATAGGATTCATAGCTTTAAAAGTCTAGGACTTTAGGACAAATATATATACTGCTTTCCCTAATTACTATACGTGTTTATTTTTCTGCTAATGGGAATGCGTGTGATTCTGCATGTGGAAAGATTGAGTATACACCTAGGAAAACCCCTTTAGTGGCGCAGAGGCTATCGGAAATAGTCGTCATGCGATGCCACCCTCTTCTGAGGACTCTTCAAAAAACATCACCTAGCACAGTTCCCGGCCAGCTGGTGTTTTCTTGACAAGAGTTGATGATGAAGAGAGACAGGTACAAAAGTCATTAGTAAAACTTTGGGATGGGTAGAGCCTTGACTCCGTGACAACGACCCTTTGAACCCATATTTTTTCTGTGTTTTTGTGTGCTGCATTCATGCATTCATTTAAAAAACATTAAAACATTCAAAAAAAAATTCTCTTCTAGTCTCTCTGTTTTTTCAAATTAAACTAAGACTGTGATTGCAAATATCAGAGAAAAGGATTACGCTAATGGATTTCGGTAGAAGGAGAACTCATAAGTATACCTTCAAGGCTCCAAAACTAGAGGATCTGAGAGGTTTGGCGAGAATGATCACAAACCAAGAGGCCTTCAGAGCCAAGTACGGAGGTCTGCTACCTCTGCTAAGAGTCCATGTGATTGAAGGAATCATGGATGCGCTCATTCAGTTTTACGATCCGGTTTATCACTGTTTCACATTCCCGGATTACCAGCTCGCACCGACGCTGGAGGAGTACTCTCATCTGATCGATCTACACATTACTGATCAAGCTCCATTTTTTGGACTGGAAGAAATTTCAAAGGATCAGACCATTGCAAGAGCAATTCATCTGGATGAGTCAGAAGTCAAGACTCACATGACTACCAAGGGTGGCATCCAAGGTTTGCCAGTCCAGTTCTTAACAAAGAAAGCTCTGTACTTTGCTAGTATAGGGAACGGGACTGCTTTTGAAAGCATCTTTGTTTTACTCACCTACGGATTATTTCTGTTGCCCAACATTAATAACTTCGTCGATATCAACGCTATTAAGGTTTTTCTCATTGGAAACCCTGTGCCGCCTTTGCTCGCGGATGCGTATCATTCTCTACACTTAGGAAACTTGTACATCGGAAGGGAGATCACATGTTGTGTACCTCTGCTTTATAAATGGTTTATCTCCCATTTGCCTAAGTCTGCTGCTATTTGGGATTATAAGAGTGCCTTACGTTGGTCGCAGAAAATCATGTCTCTCACCAACTCTGACATTGTTTGGTGCATTAGGAGTTATGATGGAATGAGGATCATTGATCGTTATGGAAACTTCCCCAACGTACCCCTCATAGGAACTAAAGGAGGAATCAATTATCACCCGATATTGGTTCGTCGTTAATTTGGATACCCGATGAGGCTTGTTCAGTGCAACGCTTATCTGGAAGGCCTTTTCTTCAAGGAAGGAGAGAATGACAGAGCACTAAAGATGGAAATAGTGCACGCTTGGAAGCACGTCCATAAGAAAGGACGGGAGTCTCTAGGAAAACCGGACTGTGTCTCGGTGGAGCCTTATCTCCACTGGGTACAAACTAGAGCTCTCAAGCTAAAGATGCCTTATCCTCGTTACGGAATTCTTCCGCCGAGGGAATCTGTCATGTACTTCATGACTGAAACTGAAAAGCTTCAGGTTACTCTCAACAAAGTTCAACGGGAGAGGAGGTCTTGGAAGAACAAGTACCGTACCCTCAATGTGGAGTGTATCCAAATACAACAATTACTGAAAGAGAAAGATGCTCTGATTGAGATTTTAGAGCAACATGCTGTGGATAACCAAGATGACCAAAGGAATTTGCTCGCTCCTTTCATCTGGCAAAGGAATGACAACCCGACAACGGCCCAAGAACCCCGGTCAAAGAAAAGGAAGTACCAGAATCAGCACCCGAGTTCTCTCGGGACCCATTAGCTTAGGTTTCTGTTTCTGCACCTTGTAATCTACTGTATTCCCATTTCTGTAATCCTTTGAATTTCAATAAAAAGGGGTTTCCCCACTGTTTTATATTTGCAATCTAATTGTCGAAGTTTATTTTGATTAAACCAAAAAAACAATTAATATAATCATTGCATTTCATCATTCTCACATCGCGTATTCTCCTTACCTACGAATCTTACGTTTGTGTCTCGGTTCTAGAGTCAAACTGTCTCATTCGTACAATACTCGGGCCAATCGTCAGAAAAAGATGGATGATCTTGAGGAAGAAAATAGAGAGTTGAAAGAAGAGATCGACGCTCTGAGAGAGGATATGAGAAAGCTTCGTAACGACATGCAAGCCATGGCAGAAGCTCAGCTACAAAGGACTGTGATCTCGGAGATCACCTCGACGCCCATAGTGGAGAAGTTTGATCCTAGGTATCAAATGCCGAAAGATCGTCCCTGGGGTATGCCTGTTAACTATATCCCGGAAGGATATGTTCCACCGATCGTTGAAGATCAGGGAACTTCTGCAGGAACCGTTGGTCCTGAAGGTTACAAACTTCGGGAAACGCCAAGATTCACTGCCGTAGTTAAGGTACCACCCCCTGTGATGCACACTGTCCCAGAATGACAGATTCCATAGATACCTTCTGGCAAGAAGGAAACTATGTTTGACCGAATGGATGAATTCCAGGAACAGTTCTTGGAAATGCAGAAGGAACTGCAAGCCATTCCCGGCCAGGATCTTTTTAGGAAGGATGCTGCAGACCTTAGTCTGGTCCCCAATGTGAAAGTTCCGCACAAATTCCAAGTGCCTGACTTTGAAAAATACAAGGGTAACTCTTGCCCTCAGAGTCACTTGACAATGTACGCTCGACGAATGTCAGCTCATACTGAGAATCAGGACCTACTGATTCACTATTTTCAGGACAGTTTAACCGATGCCGCCTTAAAATGGTACATGGGTTTAAACCATGCCACGATCAGCACATTCAGAGATCTTGGCACTGCCTTCGTTCAACATTATAAATACAATTTGGACATGGCACCCGACAGAGATCAACTCAGATCAATGTCACAAAAGGACAAGGAAACCTTTAAGGAGTACGCTTAGAGATGGCGTGAAATTGCTGCTCAGATTTGTCCACCTCTTGAGGAAAAAGAGATGAAAAAGATCTTCTTAAAGACCTTGAGCTCATTTTACTACGAAAGAATGGTCGCCAGTGCACCCAGTGACTTCACCGAGATGGTGGGTGTGGGAGTTCGTCTTGAGGAAGCCGTCCAAGAAGGACGTTTGGCAAAAGACGCTGGACCATCAAGTAGTACAAAACGATACAGTAGTGCTCTCCCTAAGAAAAAAGAGCAGGATATTGGGAATATCTCTCTCAGAAAGCAAATGAGACGTTATCAACCAGTAGTAGAGGTAACTCCTGCTATTAATCCCACGCCTATTCCTACGTTTCACCCTCAGGTTACGCAGAGCCAACCTAATCAGCAAAGGACACAACAGCCTCTTCAGCAGGCTCGTCCTCCATACAACAACAACCGTACAATGCGGCCACCAGGGTATGATCCTATACCGGTATCGTACGCAGAACTATTTCTGTTACTGCTGGCTAAGGGGCACATCCAGACAAAGTCTCCTCTTACAGTACCGGAAAATCTGCCTTTTTGGTTTAAAGCGGATCAGACTTGCCCTTATCATCAAGGAGGATCGGGGCATAACATAGAGAATTGTCTCAATTTCAAATCTGACGTGCAAAAGCTTGTTTGGAGTGGGCTCTTATCTTTCAAAGATACGAATCCTAATGTTCTTACGAACCCGCTGCCTCAACACGAGAAAGCTGCGGTCAACCTGATTGAGAAAGAGACAAACAACGTCTATCAAATTCGCGATGTACTCTTGTTGAGGACTAATCTGGTCAAGATGCATTGTATACAGAGTGGATATGGCCACGTGCCACCTCATAATTATCACCAGTTTGATATCTGCTCTAAAAGCAATCAAGGATGTTCGGTAGTGCAATCAGCCCTACAGGAACAGATAGATCTCGGATGGATCCAAGAGCACCGAGTTCGTGAAGTTAACATGGTCTATACAAATTCCAATTTCATTCAGAACCACGACATCCGTGCGATGAATGTCAACTTGGTGGCGATGCACTCAAGGCAAAGCCAGTACCATAATCTGCCGCGACACGATTACAGTTTCTGTCTGATTTGCTCGGTAAACAAACAGGGATGCTCTTTCATACAAGAGGCCCTCCAGCGTCAGATGGATCTTGGATGGATCCAAGACTACTATGATAGGAATCCCTATCAAATCAACATGGTTCAGATTTTCGATTTTCGTGTGATGAATACCAACCTGGTAGAGCTACATGCTGAGCAGGTCCGACTCGGATTCTTAATATCACATGATTACCAAAGCTGTAAAGCGGGTTGCGAAAATGATCGAGGTTGTACCCTTGTCCAGGAGGCACTTCAGCACTTGTTAAATCACTGGTGGATGCCAATCTATATGGATGAAGATACTCAGCAAATTAGTATCAGTAACAGGAATCCTACTCGGCGACAGAGTCAGGATATCCGATCTGTGGAGACTAACCTAGTGAGGTTACATTGCATTCAAAGTGGGCGTGGCCAGGTGCCACCACACAATTATGACCGTTGTAGTGTCTGTTCAGAAAATAACCAAGGATGCTACCTTGTGAGAGCAGCTCTTCAGGGTTAGGTGAATTGTGGAGAAATTCGTCCATATCCGGGTTTTGGACCCATTAACTAGGCGCCGGACTATCTCGTCAATCAAATCGAGGACGTTGTTGTCGTCTCTGATCATCAGAGGACTAAAGATGTCTGTGCCATCATCCCTCTGCTTGAAGAATCAAGAGTTCCCTACCGGGAGCGAATCGAGATTACTTATGATGGTTGTAATACCCCAAATTTTGACCACTAAAGTTTCACATCATTGTGCAAGTCATCATCATAATATGGAGGAATCATCATGCCTCATCAGATACCTCAAGGGTTGTTGAGCATTCACTACAATCAGAATTAGGGTTTCAAGCCCTCTCAGAGCCTTTAGACAAAGAATCAATCAAGGAATGACTTGATCTTCAACTTGTCTAACCTCTCAAACATCCTCAAAGGATCAAAAGGACTCCGACTTCAAGGATTAAGCACAAGGCTGCTCCCTTCTAGGTGGATCAAGTCTCAAGATCGCCAGTGTCACCAAATTAGGGTTTTGGTCGACCAGGGCCTCCAGATGAAAAATTTCCTCTAGGAATGAGCCAATACTCCAAAACATAACCTAATATACTTCATGGAACCTCATGAACCCAATCATCAAGTCAATTTTGCCTCGGGGGATGCATACATCAAAAATCAGGAATTAGGGTTTCTTGACCTAATTCACCCCTAAGTTGACTTTTGGGACAAATCATGAGACAAGACCTCAAGACATGAAGTGAGGGTCTCTAATGAACCATATTAATCCATTTGGAACAATGGGTTAATCCAAGAAGCTTGAGCAACAAGTCTCAATTTCATCTGGACCACTATTAGGGTTTCGCGAGAAAAGTCAACTATAACTTTGACTTTTGACCTGGACATGCTCCCAAACCCTAATACATGATTAAATATACCCTATGACATCCATGGAACATGTCCATCAAGTTTGATTTAGGTCAAAGATATGATTTCCTGAAGAATTGCACAGTTTGGAGTTCATCTGCTAAAAAGTCAACTGTGTACAAAAGTCAACTTTGACTTTTTGAGATTTTTCACTAAAATGGATTTTTAACCCTAAAATGATGTTAATGTATTATTTAAATCATCATTCATCAAGAAAAATCAAGAAAAGTTGGATAACTTGTAAAAGGGGTAACCATAAAAACTTAGAAAATTTTCTAAGTTAAAAATAAAGTGGCTAGGGTACCAACTTTGGAGGACCATAACTCCTAAACCACATGGCCATTTTTTCTCATCCAAAGATGGATTTGTAGCCCTCATTATCCTCTACAAAAACTTCAACTACAAGTCATTCCAATTCATTAAGGATTTTGAGTTATGGAGTGATCAAAGTGGCTGAAAAGTGAAAATGTCACTTTTTCCAACACTTAGTGAAATTTTCACTAAGTCCAAATTTGTCTTCAATTTTTTCCAAATGTAGGGGGATTTTTCACTTGGAATCAGAAGAGATCAAAACCAAACTTGTTTAAACAGTTGTTGTATCATGTAAGGGCTTTCCAAAATGGCCAAGAACATTGCCAAATTCAACTTACACCATGAGATATGACATTGTCAAGTTGCCTTGCTGAAATCTGTCAAAGCAAGGCAGATTTTGTATTTTGGCTCGATTTGCCAAAATCAGCCAATTTCGAATGCTCCTATCCACTTGGACACATCTGAGGATTGAATCTAAAGGGGACAATCACTAGGCCAAGCCTCCAAAGTCATGGGAACAAGAAATAACATGTTGAACCTAGAATGGCCAAAATAGGGACAAGACTTCAAATTTGGAATGAGGCATTCAATGGAACCATCAAGGTGGCATGGACTGAGCCATTCTCATCTCAAATCAGTCAAGACTTATCCAAGACCAAGAGGACCAAAGCTCTGTGCCCTAACCTCTAGTCAATGGCTAGAGGAGACTTGCATTTCCATTGGCCAACATTGAGGAAACACCTGCTGCAGTTGCCATTCACTGTGGATCCCAAAACAAACTTGCTCTACTATAAATAGAGCTCAATTGTGATCAGTTTGAGGACACCAAATCCATCTAACAGTTGCTTTCCTCAAAATCTCTTTCCCTTGGCAAAAATGCCTTTCTTAGCAAGGTAGCTATCGGGTTTTGAGTTTGGGAGCTTTTCCAATCAAACCAATCACACACACACACACCTCACATACATCATATAGAATTGATCCAAACACTCACATAACATCTGGAACACAGATTTCACAAAATCACCAGCTGGTTGCTTAAATTTTCAATCAAGGTGCAGTTGAGATGCCATGAAGTGATCCAGCCAATTTCAATCAAGTCCAAGCATTCAAACACACTCTATAGGGTGTAGGGAAGTTGTTCAGATCATCACAACTCATCTGTAACACCTCCAACTCAGAAATCAATTTGCTCTTGCTGTCACGACTTAGAGGTAAGCCTAAGCTTGGTCATCTCTCAATCTATGCATATTTCCTCGCACAATAATTTGGCCATATGTTCATAATCATGCATGGAATGGTTTCCCTCAATTAATTGCATTGTTTGAATCGTGTATCAAAAATCCTAGCCTTCATGCAGAAATTAGGGTTCTTGAGGATTTTTCATGATTTCTTGTTGTATGTTTAATTTAAATGAAATTAATTGACATAGACATGATCGTGAGGTTGAGACGAGTATAATGATATGTGGATTGCATGTTATAATTAAGTATTCAGTGAGATTGGATAGAAAATGCAAATCTGGGAATCTCAGAAAACGTGCGTGTTCTTGCTTGTGTTCTTGGCGCCATTTTCAGAAATTTGAATATTTGAATTTTGTGATTTTGTTTAATTGATTCAAAAATTAATTTCTCTCTGAGTTTTAATGATTTTGAGTTGATTCTTTTTTTAATAATTCACAAAAATGTTGAAATATTTTATTTTAACAAAAAATCCCAAAAATATTATTTATTTCATATAATTGATATTTTTTCAAAGAATTAATATTTTAATTGTTTTTGACATTTTAAATAGTTTTTCCACATTGATTTTGTAACTTTTAAGGCTTTCTAATTATTTTGTAGGTCAATACTTAATTTTTGAAGCATTAATCCAAGATCACAATTTGTTTTCCATGTGTTAAACAATTTTGATAATTTTAATTGAATTTTAATTCAATTAAATACATTTTTGGAAATAAATTAGTGTTTTGGATTAATTCAACCCTCATAAATCATTTTCAAAAACACTTTTGGGCCTCTAATAGAGTGTAAGACCCAATCCTTTTTTGACCAAATCATTTTTGGGCCTCAGTGTATTGTATAAGTCCCGATACCGTCAAAAAACAAACGGCGCGATCATCGCCTTTTCAAAAATCATTTGGGCCTACCCTCGAGTAGTAAGACCCATTTCTTTTTCTTTAACCACTTTTGGGCCTCTTGAGAGAGTGTAAGACCCGTCCCCCCTTGTACAAAATCATTTTTGGGCCTCACTCATTGTATAAGTCCCTCTGTACAAGTAAACGGTGCGATCGTCGCCCTTTTAAAAATAAACCATCTGGGCCTCTCCTCGAGCTATAAGACCCATTCAAAACTTTTGGGCCTCTATTAGAGTGTAAAACCCAATCCCCTTTTAACCAAAACCCTTTTGGGCCTCACTTATTGTATAAGTCCCACCGCGTTAAAAGAAAACCTCGGCGCGATCGCCATTTTAAAATGAAAAATCAACTGGGCCTACCCTCGTGTTATAAGCCCCACTCTTTTTCTTTAAAACTTTTTGGGCCTCTTGAGAGAGTGTAAGACCCATCCCTTTGTACAGAAAACCTTTTTTCGGCCACAATCACTTGTATAAGACCCTCTGTACAAAATTCAACAGTGCAATCACTGGGAAAACCCTGGGCCTCTCCTTGAGCTGTAAGCCCCAAATCTTTCTTTTTCAAAGCACTTTCTCCTTTGATTTTGAATATATTGTTGTTTTCAATTTTCCTTTGTTGAACAACTAACCTAACAGCATGGAAGCTCTACAACCGAGTAAGTGTTTACACGCTTTTATTTACTGCTTTCATATCATATAACTGTATTGTGGGGCTGATCACTGTAAGTCTCCTTTCACAAACTCATATATATAACTGTATTATGGGGATGCTCACTGTAAGTCTCCTTCCATAAACTCATATCGACTGTGTAATAATAGTATAGATATCAGAGTTTCCCCAGCAACTACGTCTAGTACTAGGTAAAGCCGTTTCGTTTATTCGTAGAAATAGACAGCTAGAACCCTAATAGGAGCACCAGATACAGTCTTCTCGTCGGCTGTCCTCCTTAGGAATCGTCAAGAAACTCTACTCCCAAAGATGAATGGATTCTCCATGAATTGCAGCTTTGAGTTTCTTCCAAATTGTCGAACTTTCCTGACTTGCTTTATTCCTTGTGAATAGCTTGCCTTGAATTTCTCGTGGTTTGGGGACCCACGGGCTTCTTAAAAGCATCGGCCTCCTCTTGGGCATTGTACAAGGACCCACAGGCTTCCTAAAAGCAACCCCGCCTCCTCTTGGGCTTAGTACAAGGACCCGTCGGCTTCTTAGAAGTATTGACAGCCTCCTCTTAGGCTTCGTATAATGATCTCTTCCTCCGGGAATGATAGCCTTCTCTTGGGCTTCGTACAAGGACCGATCGGCTTCTTAAAAGCTTCCAGCCTCCTCTTGGGCTTCGTACAAATTATCCCGACGACCTCCTAGAGGTATAGGAACAGAACTTAGTTATCTCTATAGAGCAGTCCTTTCCGGAGTCTACTACTGTTTCTCTAAGCATAGTACAAAAAATAAAACTCTAGACTTGGACAGTCTATTTTCCTTGAGTCTCAAAGACATTCTCAAGTGACCCTTTCATTAGATAGGAAGAAAACCCACAGACTCGGACAGTCTCAATACCCTTTGGATTTCCCTTTTCCTTAAAGAATAGGGACCAACCCCGATCCTCAGATGAAACCCATGAGTACAGTGTTGCTCATATAAGAACTGATTTTCTCTGTTAAAATTAGTATACTAGATCTGTCACTCAACTTAACAATCGCCAACAAATAGCCTCCTCTTAGGCTTTGTATAATGATATGCCTAAAGGAGTCGGTCTCCTTCTCGCCTCCTCTTAGGCTTCGTATAATGATCCTTCTTTTCCTCAGCATAAAGTAGCCTTCTCTTGGGCTTTGTACAAATGATTCTCCCCAGCGGAGCAAACCTTTCGCCTCCATCTCGGGCTTTGTACGAGATACAAAAACACTCTCTTATTGAGTATAAAAGATTCCCCTGTAGAGTCAACCCTTTTAGCCTCTCTCTCAGGCTTTGTATGAGACACATAAAAGACTCCCTCGTTGAGTAAATCACCCTTTTGCCTCCATCTCGGGCTTCGTACGAGATACAAATTCCCTTAAGCAAGAGTCAAACTCTTTTTTCAGCCTCCATCTCGGGCTTCATACGAGCTATAAAAGATTCTCCAACTGAGTAAACTCTTTTTAGCCTCCTCTTAGGCTTTGTATAACGATATCCCCCACTGAGTCGAACCCTTTTAGCCTCTCTCTCGGGCTTTGTACGGGACACATATTAGCCTCCTCTTAGGCTTTGTATAATGATTTTCCCTAGCAGAAATTAGCCTCCTCTTAGGCTTTGAATAAGAAAACCACTGGTTGATCCAATTAACCTTTTAGCATCAAATCTGTGCCTCGTTCACAATACACAAACACCAACAACTCCTTCCCCTTCATCTAATCGCTATTAGCGGCAAGCCTCTGGATCATCTATATCCATGCCACTGTCCCTCTTTTAGCATGGGGAATTCCTAAGGAAAGATAGCATTGCTCTATACTGAGTTAAAGTCTTCTCCTTCAGGTTAAAAAAACCCCTTCTCAGGAAATTATGGCATTGCTAGGATCCGCGTATCCCGGTTAAAGTAATTCTCCTTCAACCCTCTTTAGAGATGACAGATTCTCTCTAAAGTTGAGACCTTTCAGCTTCACATCTTGGGCTTTAAACAAGATACAAACTACCCTTTCGCTTCACATCTTGGGCTTTGAACAAGACACCAAAAACCAATTTCCTCCCATAGAATAGGAGGAACTACGAACGCTCTGATTTCCCTGTTTCGGTAAACGGGAATACGTAGGCATAAGATCGAAAGAAAAGATCTTAGCGAGCACACTAAACAAAAACCTAAACTCCCATACTCTCACACATCAGTCAGAAAAGCAATCAGTCCTAACATCCTAAACATCTCATCGAACCAATAAACTAGGAGAATCCCCGAATCTTTGGAGCATCTGTAACCGAGCAGACCACTGTTCAACCTCAGTATGCAAGCAGGGTTAGTTGGAGACATCTATTTCCCTTCCTTCATCAGCTTTAATAGGATAAAAAATGAATCGAGCTGTAGTAACACCAAAGAGCGGTTGTGCTTCGCAACCACGTCCAAAAATCGCTCGCTACAATGGTCAGAAAAACCAGAAGGTTCCCATAGTCATCTATCTACCGGGACCACTACTGTATGAATCAGTTAAGGCGATCCCTTACAAATACGGTGCAAAAATAATCGAGAATGGAAAGGAAATTCCATTACCCTCCGTCGTGAATATTGCAGACATCAGTCGTGTAACACGGAGCGGTCGAATCTTCAACCGAGGAGTTGGAGAACCTGACAAAGAAAAAGAACCTCAGGCAGAAGTTCCCAATCCACCAGTCGGTCAATCCAGTAATCCCGACCTTTCGAAAAATAAAGATGAGATGCTGAAGCTCGTCCAAAGGAGTGAATACAACATTGTTGATCAACTGTTACAGACTCCTTCAAAAATCTCGGTATTATCACTGTTACTCAGTTCAGAGGCCCACAGGGAGGCTCTACAGAAAGTCTTGGAGCAAGCCTTTGTGGAACAGGATGTAACAATCAGACTGTTCGATAGCATTATCTCTAACATCACTTCCTGCAATAATTTGGGATTTAGTGATGAAGAATTACCTGACGAGGGTCGCCGTCATAACATGGCACTCAATATCACAGTCAACTGCCAGGACGATGCTTTAGCCAGCGTACTGGTAGACACAGGGTCAGCCCTGAATGTTATGCCAAAGTCCACTTTGATGCAATTATCATTCAAGGGCCCTCCGATGAGAATCAGCGAGGTCGTCGTCAAAGCATTTGACGGATCCAGAAAAGCGGTTATCGACGAAGTTGATCTTCCCATAACTATCGGTCCTCACACTTTCCAAGTCACTTTCCAGGTCATGGATATCCGAGCAACGTATAGTTGTTTATTAGGAAGACCTTGGATACATCAGGCTGGAGCGTCACTTCGTCCCTCCACCAAAAGCTAAAGTTCGTCAAGGACGATCAACTCATCACGGTTTGTGGAGAACAAGCCTTGCTCGTGAGTAACTTATCATCGTCTACTTGTGTAGAACCCGAGGAGGTTATTGGGACGCAGTTCCAAGCACTATCGGTGAGCAAGAACAATCAATCTGAAGGGGGAACTTCGATTCCTCATACAAAGATGCTATTAAAGCGGTCGAGAGTACCGAAACAAAAGGATGGGGGCAACTTGTCCTTCCTATTGACAATAAAACAAAGAAGGGTCTTGGTTTTTCTGCAACCTGCACCAAGACAGCTGTCAACGATGAAAGTCTTCATCCAATTTAGAACTTCTTCCATAGTGGAGGCTTCCTCCAACCAGTCACTCAAGTAGTCCATGCTATCAATGAAGAGGATCCCTTTGACACAGATGATGAATGGAAGTCCTATCTTAACGAGGACGGTTATATGTCGCAGGACAAAACGCAAACTCTATTTTTCTATCCCGCACAGAGTCCGGGATTTATACCCAGGTCAGATGTCGAAATGATATATGGAGATTGTGATCCAGAAGGATGTCGTGCTCCACCAAATTCATTAAAGGAAGACACTCTGATGAAAGACAATTTAGACTCTACCTACTATGGCCCGATGGATGGTTTGCCAATGTGGCAACCTTACCCAGGAAACTTGGGGCCGGAAAGTCAGCCGAACAATGAAAATCAGCTGAGCATCATTGAACAAAATACCTGTGTCCCCACCATGTCATGGGATCAACACTCAGGTCATTCAGAAACTACTCAACATGACGATGAATTCACAACGTTCGCAGGACTGGAATTCATCAACTATGCTTTTCCCGAGGTCAACGTCATCGAGGGGGATGACTCCTCCAGTTCTAAAGAAGTGTGGGACACCTTGGGGCAACCAAGTGGAAAATTTGATTATATGGTCAAGTACACCGCTCCCGAAAGCACTTGTATCAGGCTCGAGGACATCCAGCCAACTGGATGGGGAGATACAGCTGAGAGCACAAATAATCTGCAAAATGCAACAGAGGAATCCTCCTACGACAATTCTGCCTGGGAGACAGATTCCAATGATCCTGCTCCACCAGAAATCAGCGTTATTTCTGAAGACAAATCAAGGAAGGTGCCAGACTTTGTTATTCACCGAGGAGTTCGCCGCCAATGGGTTGCCGTCGAGGTTCCAAAGGTCGTTCACCAGTCTAAGTATTTGCCATCTTTAACCTTTCACCCTGCCCAGGTGAAACGGATGTTTTGATAGGGCTCGCTTTCTATAAATTTCCCTCTTCACTTTGCCCAAAGCGACAGAGTTTTGTTTTATAGGGCTGTAGTTTCAAGATTCGACTTGTTCATTAATAAAATAACGTCGTTCTGTAATTTCCGCATTAATTGTTGTTTTCTTTTTTTGCTTTTCTCAGAAAATGGTAATCCTAAAAAAACAATTCAATAATAAAAACAAGCAGTAAAAGAAATACACTTCACACACTCGCATTTTCTCTATCTCTTCTAAACACGAATCATCACGTCATGCAGATTGCTTGTTTTACAGCCCGTTGAAACATACGATCCGGTTCCTTCTCCCGACTTTGAGTTCCCGATATTTGGGGCTGAAGAAGAAGTTGACGACGACATTCCAGAAAAGATCTCCCGATTACTCAGACAAGAGGAAAGGTCCATTGAACCTCACAAAGAGTCGTTGGAAACAGTAAACATGGGTTCAGAAAAAGAGAGAAAAGAAATCAAGATTGGGGAACTGCTCAGTCCAGCTGCTAAAGAGAGTTTGACAAAGCTTCTCAGAGAATTTCCCGATGTGTTCACTTGGTCCTATCAGGACATGCCAGGGTTGGATACCAGCATCGTGGAACATCACTTACCGTTGAGATCGGAATGTCCGCCAGTAAAACAGAGGTTGAGACGGACTCACCCGGACATGGCCATCAAAATCAAAGATGAGGTACAGAAACAGATTGACGCAGGTTTCCTCGCTACGTCAGAATATCCTTAATGGTTAGCCAACATCGTACCTGTTCCCAAAAAGGACGGAAAAGTCAGAATGTTTGTAGATTACAGGGATCTGAACAAGGCAAGTCCAAAGGACGACTTTCCTTTACCACACATTGACATGCTGGTTGACAGTACAACAAAGTTCAAAGTTTTTTCCTTCATGGATGGATTCTCGGGCTATAACCAGATAAAAATGGCACCGAAAGACATGGAGAAAACTTCGTTCATTACCCCATGGGGTACCTTTTGTTACAAGGTAATGTCGTTCAGTTTGAAGAATGCCGGGGCAACCTATCAAAGGGCCATGACTACTCTGTTTCATGACATGATACACAAAGAAATTGAGGTATATGTCGATGATATGATTGCAAAATCTAAAACAGAGGAGGAGCATGTGACCCATCTGTCAAAACTATTCGAGCGGTTGAGAAAATACAAACTCCGCTTGAATCCCAACAAGTGCACCTTTGGTGTCCGTTCGGGGAAACTCTTAGGGTTCATCGTCAGCCAGAAAGGAATTGAAGTTGATCCTGACAAGGTCAAGGCCATTCAAGAAATGCCTTCTCCGAAAACTGAAAAACAAGTCAAAGGATTCCTGGGACGTTTGAACTACATCTCCAGATTCATATTCCTCATGACCGCCACGTGTGCGCCGATTTTCAGGTTACTGAAAAAGAACCAGGAATGCGTTTAGTCAGAAGACTGCCAAACTACCTTCGACAGTATCAAGGAATATCTGTTGAGTCCGCCGATTCTATCACCTCCAGTGGAAGGAAGACCACTAATCATTTATCTCACAATCCTAGAGGACTCAATGGGACGTGTACTTGGCCAATAAGACGAAACCAAAAGGAAAGAGTCTACCATTTACTATCTGAGCAAGCAATTCACCGACTGTGAAACTCGGTACACGATGCTCGAGAAAACTTGCTGCGCTTTGGCTTGGGAAGCCAAACATCTTCGTCAGTACATGATTCACCATACTACTTGGATGATCTCCGAGATGGATCCAATCAAGTACGTCTTTGAAAAGCCTGCTCTCACGGGAAGGATTGCCCGTTGGCAGATGTTACTATCAGAATATGACATAGAATACCATGCTCAGAAAGCCGTCAAAGGAAGTATTTTAGCCGATCATTTGGCTCATCAACCGATTGACGATCAAGAATCAATTGGGTTTGACTTCCCAGACGAAGATGTCATGTATCTAAAAATGAAAGATTGCGATGAACCGTTACCCAGTGAAGGGCCAGAACCGGGTTCCCAGTGGGGACTTATCTTTGACGGAGCAGTTAATCGTTACGGAAACGGAATTGGGGCAATCATTGTTACCCCTCAGGGTACCCACATTCCATTCACTGCCAGACATATGTTCAATTGTACGAACAACGAGGCCGAATATGAAGCTTGTATTATGGGTCTCGAAGAAGCGATTGATCTAAGGATCAAGAATTTGGACGTATACAGCGATTCAGCCCTGGTTATCAATCAGATCACAGGAGATTGGAACACATACCAATCAGGATTGATTCCCTACAAAGACTATGCAAGAAGGTTGCTACCCTTCTTCAACAGAGTTGAGTTTCATCACATCCCTCGTGGTGAGAATCACATGGCTGGTGCTTTAGCCACTCTTTCTTCCATGATTAGCGTAGGTCGATGGAATGACCTGCCTAAGATTGACGTTATGCGCCTTGAGCTGCCCGCCTATATCTTCGCGATTGAAGCAGTCATAAACGACAAACCTTGGTATCACGATATCAAATGCTTCCTTCAGAAACGCGATTACCCACCTGAGGCATCCAGGAAAGACAGAAAGACCCTCAGAAGACTAGCAGGCAGCTTCTTCCTGAGCGGCGATGCACTCTATAAGAGGAATTTTGACATGGTCTTGCTCCGATGCGTCGACAGACCAGAAGCAGGCATGCTGATAAAAGAAATTCATGAAGGATCCTTTGGCACTCATGCCAACGGACATACAATGGCGAGAAAAATTCTAAGAGCAGGGTACTATTGGTTAACCATAGAATCTGACTGCTACCAGTACATGAGGAGGTGTCACAAGTGTCAGATATACGCCGACAAAATCCATGTACCGCCAACGCATCTCAAAGTTCTCTCTTCCCCATGGCCTTTTTCCATATGGGGAATAGACATAATTGGCTTGATTGAACCTAAGGCTTCAAATGGACATCGGTTCATCCTAGTAGCCATTGATTACTTCACCAAGTGGGTCGAAGCAGCGTCATACGCTAATGTTACCCGACAAGTCGTGGTCCGATTTATCAAAAACAATCTCATCTGTCGTTATGGTGTTCCAAGCCAGATCATTACTGATAATGGATCTAACTTGCACAATAAGATGATGAAGGAGTTGTGCGATGAGTTCAAGATTGAACACCATAACTCATCTCCCTACCGACCCAAGATGAATGGCGCGGTAGAAGCGGCTAACAAGAACATCAAGAAGATCGTTCAAAAGATGGTTATAACCTACAAAGATTGGCACGAGATGCTACCCCTTTCGCTTCACGGTTATCGTACATCTGTCCGCACATCAACAGGGGCTACCCCTTTCTCTCTAGTGTATGGAAAGGAAGCAGTGCTCCCCATAGAAGTAGAGATCCCATCAATCTGGGTATTGATGGAAGCCAAGCTCACCGAAGCTGAATGGTGTCAAAGTCGACACGACGAACTCAATCTGATCGAAGAGAAGCGAATCACGGCACTATGCCATGATCAGTTGTATCAGCAAAGAATGAAAAAGGCGTTTGACAAAAAGGTCTGACCTCACATCTTCAGGAAAGGAGACCTCGTGCTCAAGAAGATTCAATTATTTCTCACTGATTCTCGGGGTAAATGGACTCCGAATTATGATGGCCCCTACGTGGTCACGAAAGCTTTCTCAGGCGGAGCCTTGAGACTTGCAACTATGGACGGAGAGGAATTTTCCTACCCCACAAATGTTGACGTAGTCAAGAAATACTTCGCCTAAATAAAACATCTCGGTGGATTGAAAACCCGAAAGGGCGGTCCAGGCAAAAGTTAGAGACATGAAAAAATCATCCCGGTGGATTGGAAACATCAAAGTACAATCCAGGCAAAAGTTAGGGATAATGGCAAGTAACTATGTTCAACAGAGGCAAGTCCCTTAGCAACAGTTACATCATCCATTGGAGGAAAACTCCAGTCCAGGTCATCTTCGACAGAAGCTCATGATGCCCCGAATTCAAAGTTGGTAGAAGGATAGTGGTCGTTATGTTTCAGCGTAGCCCTTTTCCCTGTAAATTACCATTTTCTGAACTTTGTAAATACTCTGTGGAATCACGCGTTTGGCTGATCTCCATATGATCAATAAAATGTGAGCCTTTGTGCTTTTGTTTGTAATTCTTGTTTGTTTTAGCTTTACAGAATGACATTTTTTATACTATGATCAACGATTCTTGAAATAAAACAAAATGAATTTACTTGTAAAATTTTTTTACTTTTAAAATAGTGATGGCAATTTCTTTTGATTGTCGAACATCAGAAGAACATCAATCACTTCTCCAGAAGTAAGCGAACTTCAAAGTGCAGAATCGAAGTATTCCTTCTAAACCAGGGCGCCTGAATGAAGGATCAACTGTGTCAGAGACGTTTCATCTGACACCTTCGGCCGAGTTCTCATCTCCTAAGCCCGACCAACATTGCTCCCAACAGGGACTATCTCTCTTAGGCAAGGTAGGATTGCTATTTTGAACCAGCGGTACTTCTTCGTCCCCAGCAGTGGCCGAGTGTCCAGTCGTGTTCATCTTTTAGTTTGTATGTCGCGTCTGTTTTGTCAGCATATACATACATACATCATGCATTATTGATGTGCACTCACATTTCATATTGCATCACCATCACTTGAGTCGGTCTTATCCTGTCATGATAAATGTCCTCTCAATCGAGTTTGTCAGTTCTTTCCTCGTCAGGAAGTGTTGTGTCCGAACGAACTCGTCTCTAGTGTATTGTTAGACCAGAGTCGGCAATTGGCCACTTTGATAACTTGAACCTCTGAAAGACCAGAGAACCTTCAACAGATGTCACTCTTCGTCATTGAAGATGATATCCTTGCTTTCCCGGATTCAGGAAAATCCCCAGAGAAAGCCTCTTAAGTAAAGATTCGGCAGTACAGCAGTGTTCCTCCGAAAAACCGCTGATGAAAAGGTCATTGGCACCTCAAAATTGGATCCCATCATATGGAATTTCTCCAGGAAGATCCCGAGAAAAGTATGATGCAATATCCCCAAGCAGAAGCAGTTTCTCAAGAAACTCGCTTTCCCCAGTAGAAACAAATGACGTCTCCAACAGAGAAGTTTGTGCAACTCTACAACTCAGACGACTGGATTCCATAGCAAGTCTGATATCAAAACTTTTTCCGTCAAATGGCATCTCCCCAGGAAAATACGGCGAGAAGTTTGAGGAAAACCGCTACGAGTAGCATCCCTTGTCAATAAAGTTTATTGACAAAAGAAACTTAGACCAATTCCTTTGTAGGAAACCAGGATCGAGGGGAAGTTCATTTCAGAAACTAAGACCAGTTCCTTGGTAAGAAACCAGGATCGAGGGGAAGTTTACTTCAGAAACTGAGACCAGTTCCTTGGTAGGAAACCAGGATCGAGGGGACGTTTACCTTTTCTAAGCATCACTGCTTAGCAAAAGAAGATGAATGTGTAAATTACCATTCATAGACGCTGTCAAAGTTTCGGATATTCCGATATTTAATCCTCTTGCACCCCGAATGCCCGAATACCTTCGTCATTCACACCTTCGGGTCCAAGAAGATTAAATAGGGGCATCTGTCATACCCCAAATTTTGACCACTTAGATTCCCATCATTGTGCAAATCATCATCACAATATGGATGTACCTTTATGCCTCATCAATCTCCTCAAGGGTTGTTGAGCATCCACTATAATCAGGATTAGGGTTTCAAGCCCTCTCTGAGCTCTTAGACAAAGGATCAATCAAGGAATGACTTTATCTTCAACTTGTCTAACCTCCCAAGAATCTACAATGGATCAAGAGGACTCCCACTTCAAGGATTAAGCACAAGGTTGTTCCCTTTTAGGTGGATCAAGCTTCAAGATCGATAGTGTCACGAAATTAGGGTTTTGGTCGACCAGGGCCTCCAGGTCGAAATTTTCCTCTGGGCACAAGCCAAGGATCCAAAACATAGCCTAATATACTCCATGGACCCTCATGAACCCAGTCATCAAGTCAATGTTGCCTCAGGGGATGCATATATCAAAAATCAGGAATTAGGGTTTCTTGACCTAATTCACCCCTAAGTTGACTTGTGGGACAAATCATTAACCAAGACCTCAAGAGAATGTTTGAGGGTCTCTAATGAACTATATTGATCCATTTGGAACAATGGATTGATCCAAGAAGCTTGAGCAACAAGTTTCAATTTCATCTGCACCACAGTTAGGGTTTCATGGGAAAAGTCAACTATAACTTTGACTTTTGACCAGGGCATGCTCCAAAACCCTAAGACATGATTCAATATATCCTATGACACCCATGGAACATGTCCATCAAGTTTGATTTAGGTCAAGGACATGATTTCCTGAAGAATTGTACAGTTTGGAATTCATCCGCTAAAAAGTCAACTGTGCACCAAAGTCAACTTTGACTTTTTGAGATTTTTCACTAAAATGGATTTTTAACCCTAAAATGATGTTAATGTATAATTTGAATCATCATTCATCAAGAAAAATAAGAAAAGTGGGATAACTTGTAAAAGGGGTAACCATAAAACTTAGAAATTTTTCTAAGTTATGGAAAAAGTACCACTAATGCACCAACTTTGGAGGACCATAACTCCTAAACCACAAGGCCATTGTGCCCCATTCAAAGCTTGATTTGTAGATCACATTACCCTCTACAAAAGCTTCATACTGACCTATATCCAAATTTCTCATGGATTTTGAGTTATGGAGTGATCAAAATCAAGAAATCACACTTTGTTCCAACACTTAGTGAAAATCTCACTAAGTCAGATTTTGCCTCACTTTTTGCCAAATGTAGGGGGATTTTTCACTTGGATTCAAAAGAGATCAAAACCAAATATGTTCAAACAGTTGTTGTATCATGTAAGGGCTTTCCAAAATGGTCAAGAACATTACCAAATTCAACTTACACCATGAGATATGACATTGTCAAGTTGCCTTGCTGAAATCTGTCAAAGGCAAGGCAGATTTTGCATTTTGGCTCGATTTGCCAAAATCAGCCAAATTCAAATGCTCCTATCCACTTGGACACATCTGAGGATTGAATCTAAAGGGGACAATCACTGAGCCAAGCCTCCAAAGTCCATGGAACAAGAAATAGCATGTTGAACCTAGAATGGCCAAAATATGGACAAGACTTCAAATTTGGATTGAAGCATTCAATGGAAGCATCAAGGTGGCATGGACTGAGCCATTCTCATCTGAAATCAGTCAAGACTTATCCAAGACCAAGGGAACCAAATCTCTGAGCCCTAACCTCTAGTCAATGGCTAGAGGAGACTTGGATTTTCATTTGCCAGCATTGGTCAAACCTACTCAGCAGTTGCCCTTCACTATTCCTTGCAAAACAAACTTGCTCTACTATAAATAGAGCTCAATTGTGATCAGTTTGAGTACACTAAAGCCATCAAACAGACGCTTTCCTCAAAATATCATTCTTCACTCCAATTTTGCCATCTAAGGCAAGTCACTATCGGGTTTTGAGTTTGAAAGCTTTTCCAACCAAACCAATCACTCACACACCTCACATACATCATATTGAAGAGATCCAAACACTCACATAACATCTGGAACACAGATTTCACAAAATCACCAGTTGGTTGCTCAAACTTTCAATCAAGTTGCAGTTGAGATGCCATGAAGTGATCCAGCCAATTTCCATTAAGTCCAAGCATTCAAACACACTCCATAGGGTGTAAGGAAGCTGTTCAGATCATCATCACTCATCTGTAACACCTCCAAATCAAAAATCACATTGCACTTGCTGTCACGGCCTAGAGGTAAGCATACACTTGGTCATCTCTCAATCTATGCATATTTCCTCGCACAATAATTTGGCCATATGTTCATAATCATGCATGGAATGTTTTCCCTCAATTAATTGTATTGTTTGAATCGTGTATCAAAAATCCTAGCCTTCATGCAGAAATTAGGGTTCTTCAGGTTTCTTCGTGATTTAATGTTTTATGTTTAATTTAAATGAAATTAAGTGTTATAGACATGATCGTGAGGTAGAGACGAGCATAATGATATGTGGATTACATGATATGATTAAGTATTCAGTGAGATTGGATGGAAAACGCAAATCAGCCAAACCCAGAACACGCGCGTGTTCTTCAGCTTGTTCTTGGCGCCTTTTTTCCAAATTCAAATATTTGAATTTTGTGATTTTGTTTAATTGATTCAAAAATTAATTTCTCTCTGAGTTTTAATGATTTTGAGTTGATTCTTTTTTTGATAATTCACAAAAATGTTGAAATATTTTATTTTATCAAAAAATCCCAAAAATATTATTTATTGCATATAATTGATATTTTTGCAAAGAATTAATGTTTTAATTGTTTTTAACATTTAAGATATTTTTTCCATCTTGATTTTGCAACTTTTAATGCTTTCTAATTATTTTGTAGGTGAATACTTAATTTTTGAAGCATTAATCCAAGATCACAATTTGTTTTCCATATGTTAAACAATTTTGATCATTTTAATTGAATTTTTATTCAATTAAATACATTTTTGAAAACAAATTAGGGTTTTGGATTAATTCAACCCTCATAAATTATTTTCAAACACTTTTTGGGCCTCTTGAGAGAGTGTAAGACCCACCCGCTTGTACAAAAATGCTTTTGGGCCTCACCTATTGTATAAGTCCCTCTGTACAAGTAAACGGAATGACCGTCGCCCGTTTAAAACAAACCATCTGGGCCTCTCCTCGAGCTATAAGACCCATTCAAAACTCTTTGGGCCTCTATTAGAGTGTAAGACCCAATCCCCCTTTTAACCAAAACCATTTTGGGCCTCACTTATTGTATAAGTCCCTCTGCGTTAAAAGAAAACCTCGGCGCGATTGTCATTTTAAACGAAAAACCATCTGGGCCTACCCTCGTGTTATAAGCCCCACTCTTTTTCTTTAAAACTTTTCTGGGCCTCTTGAGAGAGTGTAAGACCCATCCCTTTGTACAGAAAACCTTTTTGGGCCACAGTCACTTGTATAAGTCCCTCTGTACAAATTCAGCGGTAAAACCCTGGGCCTCTCCTTGAGCTGTAAGCCCTAAATCTTTCTTTTTCAAAGCACTTTCTCCTTTGATTTTGAATATACTGTTGTTTTCAATCTTTCTTTGTTGAACAACTAACCAAACAGCATGGAAGCTCTACAATCGAGTAAGTGTTTATACGCTTTCATTTACTGCTTTCCTATACATATAACTGTATTGTGGGGCTGTTTCGCTGTAAGTCTTCTTTCATAAACTCATATCAACTGTGTAATAATAGTATAGATATTCAGAGTTTCCCCGGAAACTACGTCTAGAACTAGGTAAATCCGTTTCGTTTATTCGTAGAAATAGACAGCTAGATCCCCAATAGGATCACCAGATACAGTCTTCTCTTCGGCTGTCCTCATTAGGAATTGTCAAGAAACTCTACTCCCAAAGATGAATGTATTCTCCGTGAATGGCATCTTTGAGTTTCTTCCAAATTCTCTAACTTTCCTGACTTGATCTATTCCTTGTGAATAACTTGCCTTGAATTTCTAGGGGTTTGGGGACCCACAGGCTTCTTAAAAGCATCGGCCTCCTCTTGGGCATTGTACAAGGACCCACAGGCTTCTTAAAAGCAACCCCGCCTCCTCATGGGCTTAGTACACGGACCCGCCGGCTTCTTAGAAGTATCCTCAGCCTCCTCTTAGGCTTCGTATAATGATCTCTTCCTCCGGGAATGATAGCCTCCTCTTGGGCTTCGTACAAGGACCGATCGGCTTCTTAAAAGTTTCCAGCCTCCTCTTGGGCTTCGTACAAATTGTCCCGACGACCTCCTAGAGGTATAGGAACATAAACTAATCATCTTCATAGAACAGTCCTTTCAAAGAGTCTACTATTATTTCTTAAAGCACAGTACAATAGATAAAACCCTAGACTTGGACAGTCTAACTTCCTTGAGTCTCAAAGACATTCTCAAGTCCCCTTCAGAATAGGAAGAAACCCGCAGACTTGGACCGTATCGATACCCTTTGGATTTCCCCGTTTCCTTAAAGAACAGGGAACGATCCCGATCCTCAGATCAAACCCATGAGTACAGTGTTGCTCATATAAGAACTGATTTTCTCTTAAAATCAGTATACTGGACCTGTCACTCAAATAAACAGTACCAGCACAATAGCCTCCTCTTGGGCTTTGTACAAATGATTCTCCCCAGCGGAGGAAACCTTTCAGCCTCCATCTCGGGCTTCGTACGAGATACAAAAGACTCCCTCGTTGAGTCAGACAACTTTTAGCCTCTCTCTCAGGCTTTGTATGAGACACATAAGAGACTCCCTCGTTGAGTCAATCACCCTTTCGCCTCCATCTCGGGCTTCGTACGAGATACAAATTCCTCTAAGCAGAGTCAAACTCTTTTTCAGCCTCCATCTTGTGCTTCATACGAGCTATAAAAGATTCTCCAACTGAGTCAACCCTTTTTAGCCTCTCTCTCGGGCTTTGTACGAGACACATATCAGCCTCCTCTTAGGCTTTGTATAAGAAAACCACTGGTTAATCCAATTAGCCTTTTAGCATCAAATTTGTGCCTCGTTCACAGTACACAAACATCAACAACTCCTTTCCTTTCATCTAATCGCTGTAAGCGGCAAGCCTCTGGATCCTCTATATCCATGCCACTGTCCCTCTTTTAGCATGAGAAATTCCTAAGGAAATATGGCATTGCTCTACACTGAGTTAAAGTCTTCTCCTTCAGGTTAAAACCCCTTCTTAGGAAATTATGGCATTGATAGGATCCGCGTATCCCGGTTAAAGTAATTCTCCTTTACCCTTCTTTAGAGATGACAAACTCTCTCTAAAGTCGAGACCTTTCAACTTCACGTCTTGGGCTTTGAACAAGATACAAATAGACTTTTCAGCTTCACCTCTTGGGCTTTGAACAAGATACAAACAACCTTTCGCTTCACGTCTTGGGCTTTGAACAAGACACCAAAAACCATTTCCTCCCATAGAATAGGAGGAACTACGAACGCTCTGATTTCCCTGTTTTGGTAAACGGGAATACGTAGGCATAAGATCGAAAGAAAAGATCTTAGCGAGCACACTAAACAAAAACCCAAAATCCCATACTTTCATACATCAATAAAAAATGTCCGTCCTAAACATCTCTTTGAACAAAATAACCTGAGACAATCCCGGAATCTTTGTAGCATCTGTAAACCATCAGTTTTGAGTGTTTAGCCTCAATATGCAAGTAGGGTTAGTTGGAGACATCTATTTCCCTTCCTTATTCAGCTCACAATAGGATAAAAAATGAATCGAGCTGTAGTACTATAGCGGTCGTGCTTCGCAACCACATCCAAAAATCGCTCGCTACACCTCCCTACATGGAGTGGGTGCAGAGCAGGGTAGAGATTGTCCAATTGCCTTTTCTCATAGAAGCACTTTTGTACCCTCTAGATCTTGAGCAGCCCACGACAATCAGTATTGAAAGGTATAACAAACTTTGGGCTGAAAAGGAAGAATTGCACAAGGAGAACGAAGAGTTGAAAAGGGAGATCTATCAGCTGGGGCATGATAAGAACGAAGCGACCTATATAGCCAAAGTGAAGACAAAGATGTTGGTCAAGAAAGAAAAAGAATTAGTCGAAGAGGTCAAGAGCAGAGAACGAGTAGGCCAAGATCTGAAAAGGTCCCACAAATTACTCCAGCTGAGAAAGAAGGATTTAGAAAAAGCCCATGTTGAGATTTCTAAGTTTAATAGCCAGTGGAATGCCACTGTAATTTCCAACAAGGAGAGAAAAGACAAACTCGAAGTCCAAGTTGAAAAGTTAAAGCAACAACTTGAGGATAAAGAAAAAGAAGCCAGAGAAGAACTTTTCCACAGGCTCAGAAGTGATAAGCGACTTAGGGAGACCTTGTCAGCAATGGAGGATCTCAAAGTTCAGGCGGAGGTAAAGAAGCCCAGACTTGAAGATGCTTTTGGTGAAGATGCTTGGGAACTACGCTGTCGTTATGTGGAGGGAATCATGCAAAGGCGAGATGTTCTCATTCAAGAGCTAATTCAGAGGCCAAAACATCCCGACAATAAGAAGTTGTTCAAAGAAGTACAAAACTGGAGCAGGGAACACAATGTTTGGGGAGGGTCGACCTTGGTGGAGATGAAGGATATACCTTAGTTTCTTTTTTCGGTCACCATCAGATCCGTTGATTGGGGTCAATGGCTTTGTATTTGATCAAGTTTCTTCTGTATGAGCTTACTATATTGACTATTTATTGATTCTTTTTTAGCTAATGCATGATTGGTTTTTGCCAGTGTTCTATCCATCTCTTGTATTTATTGCTTTTTAAACTTGAATCAAGGAGTAGATCACCCGGGGAATATTTAAACATGGCGTTTGCATTGCATTTTCATAATCATGTGCATAACAGGTGTTCTTGACTGGTCTTCTTATCTTTATCTGGTTTTCTTCAGCGAACAGGATAACGAACTGTGGTATTCACATATATTGTACAAGGGGAAATCAGAAAAGAGCGATGGAACAAATTCAGGGTGAGTTACTTGAAATGAGGACCCGCATGAACCAATTCATGGAGCTAATGCAAAATATGGCTCAGGGTCAGGAACAGTTACGAACCATGGTCCAACCTCTGGTTGTTCGTGTGGATGAAGATGGTGTTGTTCATGGTGGTGTTGGCGTTATTCCTTCTGGTGGAGGTGATAATGGTGGTGCCAATCCTCCAGGTGGAGTTGGCGCTGGTGTTGCTAATCCTCCTGGCGGAGGTGGCATCCGTGTGTAATACCCCAAATTTTGACCACTAAGATTTCCCATCATTATGTAAATCATCATCACAATATGGATGAACCATCATGCCTCATCAAATGCCTCAAGGGTTGTTGAGCATTCACTACAATCCGAATTAGGGTTTCAAGCCCTCTCAGAGCTCTTAGACAAAGGATCAATCAAGAAATGACATGATCTTCAACTTGTCTAACCTATCAAACACCTACAATGGATTAAAAGGACTCCCACTTCAAGGAATAAGCACAAAACTACTCCCTTCTAGGTGGATCAAGTCTCAAGATCGACAGCGTCACCAAATTAGGGTTTTGGTCGACCAGGGCCTCCAGATGAAATTTTTCATCTGGGCACAAGCCAATGATCCAAAACATAACCTAATATACTCCATGGAACCTCATGAACCCAATCATCAAGTCAATTTTGCCTCAGGCGATGCATACATCAAAAATCAGGAATTAGGGTTTCTTGACCTAATTCACCCCTAAGTTGATTTTTGGGACAAATCATGAACCAAGACCTCAAGAAATGATTTGAGGGTCTCTAATGAACCATATTGATCCATTTGGAACAATTTATTAATCTAAGAAGCTTGAGCAACAAGTCTCAATTTCATCTGCACCACAATTAGGGTTTCGCGAGAAAAGTCAACTGTAGCTTTGACTTTTGACTAGGACATGCTCCCAAACCCTAAGACATGATTCAATATACCCTATGACACCCATGGAACATGTCCATCAAGTTTGATTCAGGTCAAGGACATGATTTCCTGAAGAATTACACAGTTTGGAATTCATTTGATAAAAAGTCAACTGTGCACAAAAGTCAACTTTGACTTTTTGAGATTTTTCACCAAAATGGATTTTTAACCCTAAAATGATGTTAATGTATGATTTGAATCATCATTCATCAAGAAAAATCAAAGAAAGTGGGATAACTTGTAAAAGGGGTAACCATAAAAACTTAGAAAACCAAACATGTTCAAACAGTTGTTGTATCATGTAAGGGCTTTCCAAAATGACCAAGAACATTACCAAATTCAATTTGAGCCATGAGATATGACATTGGCAAGTTGCCTTGTTGAAATCTGTCAAGGCAAGACAAATTTTGCACTTTTGCTCGATATTCCAAAATCAGCCAATTCCAAACACTCCTATCCACTTGGACACCTCTGAGGATTGAATCTAAAGGGGACAATCACTGAGCCAAGCCACCAAAGTATTTGGAACAAGAAATAGCATGTTGAACCTAGAATTGCCAAAGTAGGGACAAGGCTCCAATTTTGGAATGGAGCATTCAATGAAAGCATCAAGGTGGCATGGACTGAGCCATTTGCAACTGAATTCAGTCAAGACTTATCCATGACCAAGGGAACCACAGCCTTGTGCCCTAACCTCTAATAAATGGCTAGAGGAGACTTGAATTCTCATTGGCCAACATTGAACAAACCTCTGCTGCAGTTTCCATTCACTATTGCTGCGAAAACAAACTTGCTCTACTATAAATATAGCTCATTTGTGCTCAGTTTGAGTACACCAAAGTCATCAAACAGATGCTTTCCTCAAAATCTCTTCTTTCACTCCAATTTTGCCTTCCAAAGCAAGTCACTATCGGGTTTTGAGTTTGAGAGCTATTCCATCACAACCAATCACACACACACCTCATATATATCATATGTAAGCTGTGCAAACTATCACAAGTGACGTGTAATCACAAAATCACAAAGTCACTTCTCAAAACCTCAAAAAAGCACTTTTTTGCATTTTTCAAGCCATGCCTTGATTAAGTCACTTTCCAAACCAGATAAAACCTCAAACACACTCCAAATATCATCCTTGAACTGTCCCAAATGGTTCCCTTCACCTGGAACACCATTTGAGGGAGTTGCTATTTTGGTCACTTTTAACCCCTTTTGCAAGAAAGGGACTGTTTGTGTTTTTGCAGGTACCAGCTGATTCCAATCATTCTAAAAGCTTCTAAGGGATCATTTGAGTGTGTCTAAAGCATCAAATCATTTCTGGAACAAGAGGCTTGACAGATTGCACAAAAGCTCCAAAATCTCAAAAAAAGAGGTAAGCCTCACAACTTGGAATCTTTGAATCATGCAATGCTTTGAAGTCCACTGATTATAAGCATCTCATACATGTTGTATATGTTGTGTTTGAGCTAATTCACCATGTAATCCATGCCTGTACCAAGTTGTAGCATAGAAAATGCAATTATAGGTCATTTTCAAAACCACTATCGGGTTTTGAGGAGGGAGTGTGATCTGAAAAAACTACCACCACCATTGGATTCCTTGTGAAATTCTGGTCCAGGTGCATATAAATTTTGTCTCAAACCATTAAGAATTGAGAAATTTATGACCTTCACGTTTCTGAGCCAAAACTTGCAAAAACTTGCCTTGGGCCATGCCTAAAACCATGTCATGTTTTGCATATTTGTTGTTTTGTTTCAAACAATGGATGTATCACCACCCCAGTGGTAAGGCGCGCGTCTTGTAACCTTGAGGTCGTGGGTTCAAACCCCACCCATGCCATTTTGTGTTTTTTTTTTCACATTTTGCCATTTTTTCCAATATTTTCATGTTTTGTTAATTAATTGGAAAATTAATAACTCTTTCAATTTTAATTATTTTTTATTGGTTCTTTTTGCAAAAAATCACAAAAATGTTGAAATATTTTATTCCACAAAAAAATTTAGTTTATATTATTTATTTAATATAATTAGTATTTTTATGAATAAATTTATTTTTATTTGTTTTTTAACATTTTAAAATGAATATTCATCTTGAAAAATCAAGACCAAATAAGTTTTAATTTCTCTTGTGATTTATAACTCATTTTTCAAACCTTAAACAAAGATCACAAGTGGTTTATTCAAAACAATTTGGTATTTTTCATTGATTTTCTTTAAATATTTACTTTTAAAGAATAAAATTAGGGTTTTCTTTGATTTTCACTCAAACAAATCATTTTCAAACACTTTTGGGCCTCTAATAGAGTGTAAGATCCAATCCTTTTTTTTTGACCAAATCATTTTTGGGCCTCAGCGTATTGTATAAGTCTCGATACCGTCAAAAACAAACGGCGCGATCGTCACCTTTTTAAAATATAACCTTGGGCCTCTCCTTGAGCTATAAGACCCATTCAAAACTCTTGGGCCTCAAATAGAGTGTAAGACCCAATCCCCTTTTAACCAAAACAATTTTGGGCCTCACTTATTGTATAAGTCCCTTTGCGTTAAAAGAAAACCTCGGCGCGATCGCCATTTCAAATGAAAAATCATCTGGGCCTACCCTCGTGTTATATGCCCCACTCTTTTTCTTTAAAACTTTTTGGGCCTCTTGAGAGAGTGTAAGACCCAATCCCTTTGTACAGAAAAACAATTTCTTGGGCCACAGTCACTTGTATAAGTCCCTCTGTACAAAATTCAATAGTACAAATTCACTGGTAAAACCTTGGGCCTCTCCTTGAGCTGTAAGCCCCAAATCTTTCTTTTTCAAAGCACTTTCTCCTTTGATTTTGAATATACTGTTGTTTTCAATTTTTCTTTGTTGAACAACTAACCAAACAGCATGGAAGCTCTACAACCGAGTAAGTATTTATCCGCTTTCATATACATATAATTGTATTGTGGGGCTGTTTCGCTGTAAGTCTTCTTTCATAAACTCATATCAACTGTGTAATAATAGTATAGATATTTAGATTTTCCCTGGCAACTACGTCTAGCACTAGGTAAAGCCGTTTTTGTTTATTCGTAGAAATAGACAGCTAGATCCCCAATAGGATCACGAGATACAGTCTTCTCTTCGGCTGTCCTCATTAGGAATTGTCAAGAAACTCTACTCTGAGAGATGAATGTATTCTCCGTGAATGGCATCTTTGAGTTTCTTCCAAATTCTCGAACTTTCCTGACTTGATCTATTCCTTGTGAATAGCTTACCTTGAATTTCTCGGGGTTGGGGACCCACGGGCTTCTTAAAAGCATCGGCCTCCTCTTGAGCATTGTACAAGAACTCACAGGCTTCCTAAAAGCATCCCCGCCTCCTCTTGGGCTTAGTACAAGGACCCTTCGGCTTCTTAGAAGTATTCATAGCCTCCTCTTAGGCTTCGTATAATGATCTCTTCCTCCGGGAATGATAGCCTCCTCTTGGGCTTCATACAAGGACCTCTCGGCTTCTTAAAAGTATCTAGCCTTCTCTTGGGCTTCGTACAAATTATCCCGATGACCTCCTAGAGGTATAGGAACAGAACTTAGTCATCTCAATAGAACAGTCCTTTCAAAGAGTCTACTACTGTTTCTTAAAGCATAGTACAAAAGATGAAACTCTAGACATGGACAGTCTAATATCCTTGAGTCTCAAAGACATTCTCAAGTGAACCTTTCGTTAAATAGGAAGGAAACCCGTAGACTCGGACAGTCTCAATACCCTTTGGATTTCCCGTTTCCTTAAAGAACAGGAAATAACCCTGGTCCTCAAATCAAATCCTCGAGTACAGTGTTACTCATATAAGAACTGATTTTCTCTTTTAAAATCAGTATACTGGATCTGTCACTCAACTGAAACAGTTACACTCGCCTCTTCTTGGGCTTTGTACAATGATTCTCCCCAGCGGAGCTCACAATTTTAGCCTCCATCTCGGGCTTTATACAAGATACAAAAAGGTTCTTACTGAGCCAAACAAAACTTTTAGCCTCTCTCTCGGGCTTTGTACGAGACACATAAGAGACTCCCTCATTGAGTCAAACAACTTTTAGCCTCTCTCTCAGGCTTTGTATGAGACACACAAAAGACTCCCTTGTTGAGTCAATCACTTTTTTAGCCTCCATCTCGGGCTTTGTACGATATACAAAAACACTCCCTTGTTGAGTATAAAAGATTCTCCAATTGAGTCAACCCTTTTAGCCTCTCTCTCAGGCTTCGTACGAGATACAAAAACACCCTCTTGTTGGGCCAATAGCCTCCTCTTAGGCTTTGTATAAGAAAACCACAGGAAAGATAGCATTGCTCTACACTGAGTTAAAGTCCTCTCCTTCAGGTTAAAATACCCTATAAAGGAAATTATGGCATTGCCGGAGTCACACATCCCGGTTAAAGTAATTCTCCTTTATAACCAGTTACCCAACAATTGTGACAAACAGACCCTCTTTGGAGGTGACAAATTCTCTCTAAAGACAACACCTTTTAGCTTCACATCTTGGGCTTTGAACAAGATACAAATCACCTTCAGCTTCACATCTTGGGCTTTGAACAAGATACAAACTACCTTTCACTTCACGTCTTGGGCTTTGAACAAGACACCAAAACACCCATTTCCTCCCATAGAATAGGAGGAACTACGATCGCTCTGATTTCCCTGTTTCGGTAAACGGGAATACGTAGGCATAAGATCGAAAGAAAAGATCTTAGCGAGCGCACTAAACAAAAACCCAAAATCCCATCATTTCATAAAACATCAGTCTTAACATCATGTCCAGGTATCATTCCGGAGAAATAACCTAAGAGAGACTCCCCGAATCTTTGTAGCATCTGTAACCTAACAGACCGCTGTTCAAACTCAGTATGCAAGCAGGGTTAATTGGAGACATCTATTTCCCTTCATTCATCAGCTTTAATAGGATAAAAAATGAATCGAGTTGTAGTACTAGAGCGATCGTGCTTCGCAACCACATCCAAAAATCACTCGCTACAGAAAAATGGCGACTCTGCTGGGGAGCGTCACAGTGAGATCTAGTCATCATTCGTCCCCATTTTTTCACAAACGGAAAAATGGCGACTCTTCTGGGGATAATCTTTGCCCCTGTTAAATGTCCCATCTCTTAGGTAGAAAATCCTGATTTCACAGAAATGACAGCCAGGTTTAGAAGACATTATCTGTTTAGGACCATAAGACTAGAGGTCTAGGACATTAAGAAAAATATATATACTGCTTTTCCTAATTGATATATGTGTTTATTTTTCTGCTAATGGGAATGCGTGTGATGCCGCATGTGGAAAGATTGAGTATACACCTAGGAAAACCCCTTTAGTGGCACAGAGGCTATCGAAAATAGTTGTCATGCGATGCCACCCTCTTCTGAGGACTCTTCAAAAAACATCACCTAGCACGGTTCCCGGCCCGCTGGTGTTTTCTTGACAAGAGTTGATGATGAAGAGAGACAGGTACAAAAATCATTAGTAAACCTTTGGGATGGGTAGAGCCTTGACTCCATGACAACGACCCTTTGACCCCATGTTTTTTCTATGTTTTTGTGTGCTGCATTCATGCATTCATTTAAAAAAACATTAAAACATTCAAAAAAATTTCTCTTCTGGTCTCTCTGTTTTTTCAAATTAAACTAAGACTGTGATTGCAAATATCAGAGAAAAAGATTGCGCTAATGGATTTCAGTAGGAGGAGAACTCATAAGTATACCTTCAAGGTTCCAAAACTATAGGATTTGAGAGGTTTGGCGAGAATGATCACAAACCAAGAGGCTTTCAGAGCCAAGTACGGAGGTCTGCTACCTCGACTAAAGGTCCATGTGATTGAGGGAATCATGGACGCGCTCGTTCAATTCTACGATCCGGTTTATTATTGCTTTACATTCCCGGATTACCAGCTCGAACCAACGCTGGAGGAATATTCTCATTTGATTGACCTACACATCACTGATCGAGCTCCATTTTCTGGACTGGAAGAAATTCCAAAGGATCATACTATTGCAAGAGCAATTGATTTGGATGAGTCAGAAGTCAAGACTCACATGACTACCAAGGGTGGCATACAAGGTTTGCCAGCCTAGTTCTTAACAAAGAAAGCTCTGTACTTTGCTAGTATAGGGATTGGGACTGCTTTTGAAAGCATCTTTGTTTTACTCACCTACGGATTAGTTTTGTTTCCCAACATTAATAACTTCGTCGATATCAACGCTATTAAGGTTTTTCTCATTGGAAACCCTGTGCCGACTTTGCTTGCGGACGCGTATCATTCTGTACACTTAGGAAATTTGTACAGCGGAGGGGAGATCACATGTTGTGTACCTTTGCTTTACAAATGGTTTATCTCCCATTTGCCTAAATCTGCTGCTTTTTAGGATCATGAGAGTGTCTTACACTGGTCGCAGAAAATCATGTCTCTCTCCAACTCTGACATTGATTGGTGTAATAGGATTTATGATTGGATCAGGATCATTGATCGTTGTGGAAACTTCCCCAACATACCCCTTATAGGAACTAAAGGAGGAATCAACTATCATCCGATATTGATTCATCGTCAATTTGGATAACCAATGAGGCATGTCCTGCAGAATGCTCATCTGGAAGGTCTTTTCTTCAAAGAAGGGGAAAACGACAGAGCACTAAAGATGGAAATAGTGCTTGCTTGGAAACATGTTCATAAGAAAGGACGAGAGTCTATAGGAAAACCGGATTGTGTCTCGGTGGAGCCTTATCTCTACTGGGTACAAACTAGAGCTCTCAAGCTAAAGATGCCTTATCCTCGTTACGGAATTCTTCCACCAAGGGAATCTATCATGTACTTCATGACGGAAATTGAAAAACTCCAGGTTACTCTCAACAAAGTTCAACGGGAGAGGAGGTCTTGGAAGAACAAGTATCTCACCCTCAATGAAGAGTGTACCCAAATACAGCAACTGCTGAAAGAAAAAGATGCTCTGATTGAAATTTTAGAGCAACATGCTGTAGAGAATCAAGATGACCAAAGGAATATGCTCACTCCTTTCACCTGGCAATGGAATGACGACCCGACAACGGTTCAAGAGCCCCGGTCAAAGAGATGGAAGATACCAGAATCAGCACCCGAGTTCTCTCGGGACCCGTTAGCTTAGGTTTTTGTTTCTGCACTTTGTAATCTACTGTATTTTCGTTTCCGCAATCCTTTGAATTTCAATAAAAAGGGGTTTCCCCACAGTTTGATATTTGCAATCTAATTGTCGAAGTTTATTTTGATTAAACCAAAAAACAATTAATATAATCATTGCATTCATCATTCTCACATCGCGTATTCTCGTTACCTACGAATCTTACGTTTGTGTCTCAGTTCTAGAGTCAAACTGTCTCATTCGTACAATACTCGGGCCAATCGTCAAAAAAAGATGGATGATCTTGAGGAAGAGAACAGAGAGTTGAAAGAAGAGATCGACGCTCTGAGAGAGGATATGAGAAAGCTTCGTAACGACATGCAAGCCATGGTAGAAGCTCAGCTACAAAGAACTGTGATCTCAGAGATCACATCAGCGCCCATAGTGGAGAATTTTGATCCTAGGTATCAAATGCCGAAAGATCGCCCCTGGGGCATACCTGCAAACTATATCCCGGAAGGATATGTTCCGCCGATCGTTGAAGATCAGGGAATCACGACAGATGCCGCTGGTCCTGAAGGTTACAGACTTCGGGAAAGCGAAGATGCCAGAGGCATATTGAAGACTCCTGAAGGTTACAAACTTCAGGAAATGCCAAGATTCACTGTCGTAGTTACGGTACCACCCCCTGTGGTGCACACTGTCCCAGAAGGACAGAGTCCACAAATACCTTCTGGTAAAAAGGAAACTATTTTTGACCGAATTGAGGAATTCCAGGAGCAGTTCCTGGAAGTGCAGAAGGAACTGCAAGCCATTCGCGGTCAGGATCTATTTGGAAAGGACGCCGCAGACCTTTGTCTGGTCCCCAATGTGAAAGTCCCGCACAAGTTCCAAGTGCCCGACTTTGAAAAGTACAAGGGCAACTCTTGCCCTCAGAGCCATCTGGTGATGTATGCTCGGCGAATGTCAGCTCAGACGGAGAATCAGGACCTAATGATTCACTACTTTCAGGATAGTTTAACCGGTGCCTCCTTAAAATGGTACATGGGGTTAAACCGTGCCACGATCGGTACTTTCAGAGATCTTGGCACTGCCTTCGTCCAACAATACAAATACAATTTGGACATGGCACTGGATAAAGATCAACTCAGATCAATGTCACAAAAGGACAAAGAAACCTTTAAGGAATACGCTCAGAGATGGCGTGAAATTGCCGCTCAGATTTGTCCACCTCTTGAGGAAAAAGAGATGACAAAGATCTTCTTAAAGACCTTAAGCTCATTTTACTATGACAGAATGGTCGCCAGTGCGCCCAGTGATTTCACCGAAATGGTGGGCATGGGAGTTCGTCTTGAGGAAGCCGTCTGAGAAGGACGTCTGGAAAAAGATGCTAGACCATCAAGCAATACAAAACGATACGGTAGTGCTCTCCCTAAGAAAAAAGAGCAGGATGTTGGGAATATCTCTCTCGGAAAGCAAAGGCGATGTTATCAACCACTAGCAGCTGTAACTCCTGCTATCAACCCTGCGCCTGTTCCTACGTATCAACCTCAGGTTGCGCAGAGCCAACCTAATCAGCAAAGGACACAACAACCTCTTCAGTAGGCTCGTCCTCCATACAATAACAATCGTGCAACGCGGCCACCAGGATTTGATCCTATACCTATGTTGTACGCAGAACTATTTCCGTTACTACTGGCTAAGGGGCACATCCAGACTAAGTCTCCTCTTACAGTACCGGAAAATCTGCCTTTTTGGTTTAAGGTGGATCAGACATGCCCTTATCATCAAGGAGGATCGGGGCATAACATAGAGAGTTGTCTCAATTTCAAATCTGACATGCAAAAGCTTGTTAGGAGCGGGCTCTTATCTTTCAAAGATACGAATCCTAATGTTCTCACGAACCCGCTGCCTCAACATGAGAAGGCTACGGTCAATTTGATAGAAAAAGAATCTAACAATGTCTATCAAATTCATGATGTACTCTTGTTGAAGACCAATCTGGTCAAGATGCATTGTAGACAGAGTGGATATGGCCATGTGCCACCTCATAATTATCATCAATGTGATGTCTGCTCTAAAAATAATCGAGGATGTTCTGTAGTGCAAGCGGCTCTACAGGAACAGATGGATCTCGGATGGATCCAAGAGCACCGAGTTCGTGAAGTTAACATGGTCTATACGAACTCCAACATCATTCAAAACCACGACATTCGTGCGATGAATGTCAACCTGGTGGCGATGCACTCAAGGCAAAGCCAGTATCATAATCTGCCGCGACACGATTACAGTTCTTGTCTAACTTGCTCGGTAAACAAATAGGGATGCTCTTTCATACAAGAGGCCCTCCAACGTCAGATGGATCTTGGATGGATCTAAGACTACCATGATAGGAACCCCTATCAGATCAACATGGTTCAGATCTTTGATATTCGCGTGATGAATACCAACCTGGTAGAGTTACATGCTGAGTAGGTCTGACTCGGATTCTTAATATCACACGACTATCAAAGCTGTAAAGTGGGTTGCAAAAATGATCGAGGTTGTACCATTGTCCAGGAGGCACTTCAGCACTTGTTAAATCACTGGTGGATGCCAATCTATATGGATGAAGATACTCAACAAATTAGTATCAATAACAGGAATCCTACTCGGCGTCAGAGTCAGGATGTCCAATCTGTGGAGGCTAACCTAGTGAGGTTACATTGTATTCAAAGCGGACGTGGCCAGGTGCCACCACACAATTATGAACGTTGTGGAGTCTGTTCGGAAAGTAACCAAGGGTACTACCTTGTGCGAGCGGCTCTCCAGGGGCAGGTGGATCGCGGAGAGATCCGTCCATATCCAAGTTCCGAACCCATCAATTGGTCGCCGAACTACCTTGCCAATCAAATTGAGGACGTTGTCATCATCTCTGATCATCAGAGGACTAGAGATGTTTGTGCCATCATCCCTCTGCTTGACGAATCAAGAATTCCCAATCGGGAACAGATCGAGATTACCTACGATGGTTAGAAAAACCAGAAGGTTCCAATATTCATCTATCTGTCGGGACCATTACCGTATGAATCAACTAAGGTTATCCCTTACAAATACGATGCAACAACAGTCGAGAATGGAAAGGAAATTCCATTACCCTCCGTCGTGAATATTGCAGACATCAGTCGAGTAACACGGAGCGGTCGAATCTTCAACCGAGGAGTTAGAGAGTCCAACAAAGAAAAGGAACTTTAGGCAGAAGTTCCTAATCCACCAGTCGGTCAATCCAGTAATTCCGACCTTTCAAAAAATGATGATGAGATGCTAAAGCTCATCCAAAGGAGTGAATACAACATTGTTGATCAACTGTTACAAACTCCTTCAAAGATCTCGGTATTATCATTGTTACTCAGTTTAGAAGCGCACATGGAGGCTCTACAGAAAGTCTTGGAGCAAGCCTTTGTGGAACAGGATGTAACAATCAGACAGTTCGATAGTATTGTCCCTAACATCACTTCCTACAACAATTTGGGATTTAGTGACGAGGAATTACCTGAAGAGGGTCGTCGTCATAACATGGCGCTCAATATCACACTTAACTGCCAGGACGATGCTTTGGCCAGCGTACTGGTAGACACAGGGTCAGCCCTGAATGTTATGCCGAAGTCCACTTTGATGCAATTATCATTCAAAGGCTCTCCGATGAGAATCAGCGAGGTCGTCGTCAAAGCATTTGATGGATCCAGAAAAACAGTTATCGGCGAAGTTGATCTTCCCATAACTATTGGTCCTCACACTTTCCAAGTCACTTTCCAGGTCATGGACATCCGGGCAACGTACAGTTGTTTATTAGGAAGACCTTGGATACATCAAGCTGGAGCGGTCACCTTGACCCTCAACCAAAAGCTAAAGTTCATTCAGAACGATCAACTTGTCACAGTCTGTGGGGAACAGGCCTTGCTCGTTAGTAACTTGTCATCATCTACTTGTGTGGAACCCGAGGAGGTTGTTAGGACGCAGTTCCAAGCGCTGTCGGTGAGTAAGAACAATCAATCCGAAGGAGGAACCTCGTTTTCCTCATACAAAGATGCTATCAAAGCGGTCGAGAGTACCGATACAAAAGGATGGGGACAGCTTATCATTCCTATTGACAATAAAACAAAGAAGGGTCTTGGTTTTTCTGCAACCTGTACCCAGACAGCTGCCAGCGATGGAAGTCTTCATCCCATTCAGAACTTCTTCCACAGTGGAGGTTTTCTTCACCCAGTCCCTCAAGCAGTCCATGCTATCAATGAGGAAGATTCCTCCAACACAGAGGAAGAGTGGAAGTCCTATCTTAACAAGGACGGTTATATGTCTTAGGACGAAACGCAAACTCTTTTTTGCTTTCCTACAGAGAGTCCGAGATTTATACCCAGGTCAGATGTCGAAATGATATATGGAGATTGTGATCCGGAAGGATGCCTTGCTCCACCAAATTCATTAGAGAAGACACTCCGATGAAAGATAATTTTGACTACACCTACTATGGCTCGATGGATGGCCTGCCAATGTGGCAACCTTACCCAGGAGACTTGGGGCCAGAAAGTCAGTCGAGTAATGAAACTCAGTTGAGGATCATTGAACAGAATACCTCTGTCCCCACCATGTCATGGGATCAACACTCAGGTCATTCAGAAACTACTCAACATAACGATGAATTTGCAACATTTGCAGGACTAGAATTCATCAACTATGTTTTTCCTAAGGTCAACGTCATCGAGAGGGATGACTCCTCCAGTTCTAAAGAAGTGTGGGACATCTCGGGACAACCAAGTGGAAAATTTGACTATATGGTCAAGTACACCGCGCCCAAAAGCTCTCGTATCAGGCTCAAAGATATCCAGCCAACTGGATGGGGAGATACAGCTGAGAGCACCAACACTATGCAGAATGCAACAGAGGAATCCTCCTATGACAATTCTGCCTGGGAGACAGATTCCAATGATCCTACATCACCAGAAATCAGCATTATTTCTGAAGACAAATCAAGGAAGGTGCCAGACTTTGTGAGTCACCGAGGAGTTCACCGCCAGTGGGTTGTTGTCGATGTTCCGAAGGTCGTTCATCAGTCAAAGTAATTGCCATCTTTAACCTTTCATCCTGCCCAGGTGAAACAGATGTTTTAATAGGGCTCGCTTTCTGTAAATTTCCCTCTTCGCTTTGCCCGAAGCGACTGAGTTTTGTTTTATAGGGTTGTAGTTTCAAGATTCGACTTGTTCATTAATAAAATAATGTCGTTCTGTAATTTCCGCATTAATTGATGTTTTCTCTTTTTGCTTTTTTCTGAAAATGCTAATCCTAAAAAAACAAATAAAAACAAAAACAAGCAGTAAAAAAAAATACACTGCACACACTTTTGCATTTTCTCTATCTCTTATAAACACGAATCATACCGTCATGTAGATTGCTTGTTTTACACCCCATTGAAACATACGATCTGATGCCTTCTCCCGACTTTGAGTTCCTGATATTTGGGGCTGAAGAAGAAGTTGACGACGAAATTCCAGAAGAGATCTCCCGACTACTCAAACAAGAGGAAAGGTCCATTGAACCTCACAAAGAGCCGTTGGAAACGGTAAACTTGGGTTCGGAAAAAGAGAGAAAAGAAATCAGGATTGGAGCACTGCTCAGTCCCACTGCCAAAGAGAGTTTGATAAAGCTTCTCAAAGAATTCCCCGATGTATTTGCTTGGTCCTATCAGGACATGCCAGGGTTGGATACCAGCATCGTGGAACATCACTTACCGTTGAGATCGGAATGTCCGCCAGTAAAGCAAAGGTTGAGACGCACTCACCCGGACATGGCCATCAAAATCAAAGAGGAGGTACAGAAACAGATCGACGCGGGTTTCCTCGCTACATCTGAATATCCTCAATGGTTAGCCAACATAGTGCCCGTTCCTAAAAAGGACGGAAAGGTCATAATGTGTGTCGATTACAAAGATCTGAACAAGGCAAGTCCAAAGGACGACTTTCCTTTACCACACATTGACATGCTGGTAGACAGTACATCAAAGTTCAAAATTTTCTCCTTCATGGATGGATTCTCGGGCTATAACCAAATCAAAATGGTGCCGAAAGACATGGAGAAAACTTCATTCATTACCCCATGGGGTACCTTTTGTTACAAGGTAATGTCGTTCGGTTTGAAGAATGTCGGGGCAACCTATCAAAGGGCCATGACTACTTTGTTTCATGACATGATACACAAGGAAATCGAGGTATATGTCGATGACATGATTGCAAAATCTAGGACAGAAGAGGAGCATGTGACCCACCTGTCAAAACTGTTCGAGCGTCTTAGAAAATACAGACTCCGCTTGAATCCTAACAAGTGCACCTTCGGTGTCCGTTCAGGGAAAGTCTTAGGGTTCATCGTCATCCAGAAAGGGATTGAGGTTGATCCTGACAAGGCCAAGGCCATTTGAGAAATGCCTTCTCCGAAAACTGAAAAACAAGTCAGAGGATTCCTGGGACGTTTGAACTACATCTCCAGATTCATATTCCTTATGACCGCCACGTGTGCGCCGATTTTCAAATTACTCAAAAAGAACCAGGATTGCGTTTGGTCAGAAGACTGCCAAACTGCCTTCGACAGTATTAAGGAATATCTGTTGAATCCGCCGATTCTATCACCCCCAGTGGAAGGAAAAGGAGACCTTGTGCTCAAGAAGATACAATAATTTATCACTGATTCGCAAGGCAAATGGACTCCGAATTATGATGGCCCCTATGTGGTCACGAAAGCTTTCTCAGGCGGTGCCTTGAGACTTGAAACCATGGACGAATAGGAATTTTCCTACCCCACGAATGTTGATGTAGTCAAGAAATACTTCGCCTAAAAAAAACGTCTCGGTGGATTGAAAACCCGAAAGGGCGGTCCAGGCAAAAGTTAGAGACATGATAAAAAATCATCCCGGTGGATTGGACACATCTCATAGTACAATCCAAGCAAAAATTAGGGATAATGGCAAGTAACTATGTTAAATAGAGGCAAGTCCCTTAGCAGTAGTTACATCATCCATCGGAGGAAAACTCCAGTCACGGTCATCTTCGACAGAAGCTCAGGATGTCCCGAATTCAAAGTTGGTAGAAGGATAGTGGTCGTTATGTTTCAACGTAGCCCTTTTCCCTGTAAATTACTATTTTCTAACTTTTTAAATACTCTATGGAATCACGCGTTTAGCTGATCTCCATCTTATCAATAAAATTTGAGCCCTTGTGCTTTTGTTTGTAATTCTTACTTGTTTTAGCTTTACAGAATGATGTTTTTAACTTGATCAACGATTCTTGAAATGAAACAAAAATGAATTTACTTGTAAAACTTTTTCTGCTTTTAAAATAAAGATGGAAATTTCTTTTGACTGTTGAACATTGAAAGAACGTCGTTTGCATCTCCAAAGGCGTTTGAACTTCAAAGTGCAGAATCAAAGTACTCCTTCTAACCCAGTATGCCTGAATGAAGAATCAATTGTGTCAGAGACATTGTTCGTCTGACACGCCTCAGCCGAGTTCTTATCTCCTAAGCCCGACCAACATAGTTCCCCGCAGAGACTATTTATCCTAAGCAAGGCAGAATTGCTATCGTGAACCAGCGGTACTTCTTCGTCCCTAGCAGTGGTCGAGTATCCAGTCATATTCATCTTTTAGTATGTATGTCGCGTCAGTTTTGCCAGCATAAACATACATACATCATGCATTATTGATTTGCATTCACATTTCATATTGCATCGCTATCACTCTAGCCGGTCTTGTCCCCTAGTGATAACCGTTCTCTCAATCGAGTTGTCAGTTCTTTCCTCGTCCGGAAATGTTGTGTCTGAACAATCTCGCCACCAATGTACCTCTGGATCAGAGTCGGCACTTGACCACTTTGATAACTTGAACCTCTGAAAGGCCAGAGCAGCTTTCTACAGATGTCACTCTTCGCCATTGAAGATGATATCCTTGCTTTCCCGGATTAAGGAAAATCCCTAGAGAAAGCCTCTTAAACAAAGATTCGGCAGTACATCAGTATTTCTCTGAAAAAGCCGCTGATGAAAAGGTCATCGGCACCTCAAAATTGGATCCCATCATATGGCATTTCTCTAGGAAGATCCCGAGAAAAGTATGATGTAAGACCCCAAGCAGAAAGCAGTCTCTCAAGAAACTCGCTTTCCCCAGTAGAATCAACAAATGGCGTCTCCAACAGAGAAGTTTGTTCAACTCTACAACTCAGACGATGGGTTCCCCAGCAAGTCTGACATCAAAACTTTTTTCGTCAAATGGCATCTCCCCAGGAAAATTCGGCGAGAAGTTTGAGGAAAATCGCTACGAATAACGTCCCTTGTCAAAAAAGTTTATTGACAAAAGAAACTAAGACCAGTTCCTTGGTAGGAAACTAGGATCGAGGGGAAGTTTATTTCAGAAACTAAGACCAGTTCCTTAGTAGGAAACCAGGATCGGGGGAAAGTTTACATAAGAAACTAAGACCAGTTCCTTGGTAGAAACCATGATCGAGGGGGAGTTTAAAACAGAAACTAAGACCAGTTCCTTGGTAGGAAACCAGGATCGAGGGGAAGTTTACATAAGAAACTAAGACCAGTTCCTTGATAGGAAACTAAGACCAGTTCCTTGGTAGGAAACCAAGAAATGACATGATCTTCAACTTGTCTAACCTCTCAAATACCTAAAATGGATCAAAAGGACTCACACTTCAAGGATTAAGCACAAAGCTGCTCCCTTCTAGGTGGATCAAGTCTCAAGATCGATAGTGTCACCAAATTAGGGTTTTGGTCGACCAGGGCCTCCAGATGAAATTTTTCATCTGGGCACAAGCCAATGATCCAAAACATAACCTAATATACTCCATGGAACCTCATGAACCCAATCATCAAGTCAATTTTGCCTCAAGGGATGCATACATCAAAAATCAGGAATTAGGGTTTCTTGACCTAATTCACCCCTAAGTTGACTTTTGGGACAAATCATGAACCAAGACCTCAAGACATGATTTAAGGGTCTCTAATGAACCATATTGATCCATTTGGAACAATGGATTAATCTAAGAAGCTTGAGCAACAAGTCTCAATTTCATCTGCACCACAATTAGGGTTTCGCGAGAAAAGTCAACTGTAGCTTTGACTTTTGACCAGGACATGCTCCCAAACCCTAAGACATGATTCAATATACCCTATGACACCCATGGAACATGTCCATCAAGTTTGATTTAGGTCAAGGACATGATTTTCTGAAGAATTGCACAGTTTGGAATTCATCTGATAAAAAGTCAACTGTGCACAAAAGTCAACTTTGACTTTTTGAGATATTTCACCAAAATGGATTTTTAACCCTAAAATGATGTTAATGTATGATTTGAATCATCATTCATCAAGAAAAATCAAAGAAAGTGGGATAACTTGTAAAAGGGGTAACCATAAAACCTTAGAAAAATTTCTGAGTTATGGAAAAAGTGACACTAATGTGCCAACTTTGGAGGACCATAACTCCTAAACCACAAGGCCATTGTGCCCCATTCAAAGCTTGATTTGTAGATCACATTGCCCTCTACAAAAGCTTCATCCTGACCTATGTCCAAATTCCTCATGGATTTTGAGTTATGGAGTGATCAAAATCAAGAAAAGTCACTTTGTTCCAACAATTAGTGAAAATTTCACTAAGTCAGAATATGCCTTTACTATTTTCCAAATGTAGGGGGATTTTTCACTTGGATCCAAAAGAGATCAAAACCAAACATGTTCAAACAGTTGTTGTATCATGTAAGGGCTTTCCAAAATGACCAAGAACATTACCAAATTCAATTTGAGCCATGAGATATGACATTGGCAAGTTGCCTTGTTGAAATCTGTCAAGGCAAGACAGCTTTTGCACTTTTGCTCGATTTGCCAAAATCAGCCAATTCCAAACACTCCTATCCACTTGGACACCTCTGAAGATTGATTCTAAAGGGGACAATCACTGAGCCAAGCCTCCAAAGTCTTTGGAACAAGAAATAGCATGTTGAACCTAGAATTGCCAAAATAGGGACAAGACTCAAATTTTGGATTGGAGCATTCAATGGAAGCATCAAGGTGGCATCGACTGAGCCATTTGCAACTGAATTCAGTCAAGACTTATCCAAGACCAAGGGAACCACAACCCTGTGCCCTAACCTCTGATCAATGGCTAGAAAAGACTTGAATTCTCATTGGCCAACATTGAACAAACCTCTGCTGCAGTTGCCATTCACTATTGCTGCGAAAACAAACTTGCTCTACTATAAATAGAGCTCATTTGTGCTCAGTTTGAGTACACCAAAGCCATCAAACTGATGTTTTCCTCAAAATCTCTTCTTTCACTCCAATTTTGCCTTCCAAAGCAAGTCGCTATCGGGTTTTGAGTTTGAGAGCTATTCCATCACAACCAATCACACACACACACACCTCATATATATCATATGTAAGCTATGCAAACTATCACAAGTGACCTGTAATCACAAAATCAAAATGTCACTTCTCAAAACCTCAAAATAGCACTTTTTGCATTTTTCAAGCCATGTCTTGATTCAGTCACTTTCCAAACCAGATAAAACCTCAAACACACTCCAAATATCATCCTTGAACTGTCCCAAATGGTTCCCTTCATCTGGAACACCATTTGAGGGAGTTGCTATTTTGGTCACTTTTAACCCCTTTTGCAAGAAAGGGACTGTTTGTGTTTTTGCAGGTACCAGCTGATTCCAATCATCCTAACAGCTTATAAGGGATCATTGAGTGTGTCTAAAGCATCAAATCATTTCTGGAACAAGAGGCTTGACAGATTGCACAAAAGCTCCAAAATCTCAAAAAAGAGGTAAGCCTCACAACTTGGAATCTTTGAATCATGCAATGCTTTGAAGTGCACTGATTATAAGCATCTCATACATGTTGTATATGTTGTGTTTGAGCTAATTCACCATGTAATCCATTCCTGTACCAAGTTGTAGCATAGAAAATGCAATTATAGGTCATTTTCAAAACCACTACCGAGTTTTGAGGAGGGAGTGTGATCTGAAAAAACTACCACCACCATTGGATTCCTTGTGAAATTCTGGTCCAGATACATATAAATTTTGTCTCAAACCATTAAGAATTGAGAAAGTTATGACCTTCACGTTTCTGAGCCAAAACTTGTAAAAATTTGCCTTGGGCCAGGCCTAAAACCAAGTCATGCTTTGTATATTTGTTGGTTTATTTCAAACAATGGATGTATCACCACCCCAGTGGTAAGGCGCGTGCCTTGTAACCTTGAGGTTGTGGGTTCAAACCCCACCCATGCCATTTTGTGTTTTTTTCACATTTTGCCATTTTTTCCAATATTTTCATGTTTTGCTAATTAATTGGAAAATTAATAACTCTTTCAATTTTAATTATTTTTTATTGGTTCTTTTTGCAAAAAATCACAAAAATGTTGAAATATTTTATTCCACAAAAAAATTAAGTTTATATTATTTATTTAATATAATTAGTATTTTTGTGAATAAATTCATTTTTATATGTTTTTTAACATTTTAAAATGAATATTCATCTTGAAAAATCAAGACCAAATAAGTTTTAATTTCTCTTGTGATTTATACCTCATTTTTCAAACCTTAAACAAAAATCACAAGTGGTTTATTCAAACCTATTTGGTATTTTTCATTGATTTTCTTTAAATATTTACTTTTAAAAAATAAAATTAGGATTTTCTTTGATTTTCACTCAAACAAATCATTTTCAAACACTTTTGGGCCTCTAATAGAGTGTAAGACCCAATCCTTTTTTTTTACCAAATCATTTTTGGGCCTCAGTGTATTGTATAAGTCCCGATACCGTCAAAAACAAACGGCGCGATCGTCGCCTTTTTAAAATATAACCTTGGGCCTCTCCATGAGCTATAAGACCCATTCAAAACTCTCGGGCCTCTAATAGAGTGTAAGGCTCAATCCCCTTTTAACCAAAACAATTTTGGGCCTCACTTATTGTATAAGTCCCTTTGCGTTAAAAGTAAACCTCGGCGCGATCACCATTTCACATGAGAAATCATCTGGGTCTACCCTCGTGTTATAAGCCCCACTCTTTTTCTTTAAAACTTTTTGGGCCTCTTGAGAGAGTGTAAGACCCAATCCCTTTGTACAGAAAAACAATTTCTTGGGCCACAATCACTTGTATAAGTCCCTTTGTACAAAATTCAACAGTACAAATTCACTGGTAAAACTTTGGGCCTCTCCTTGAGCTGTAAGCCCCAAATCTTTCTTTTTCAAAGCACTTTCTCCTTTGATTTTGAATATACTGTAGTTTTCAATTTTTCTTTGTTGAACAACTAACCAAACAGCATGGAAGCTCTACAACCGAGTAAGTATTTATCCGCTTTCATTTACCGCTTTCATATACATATAACTGTATTGTGGGGCTGTTTCGCTGTAAGTATTCTTACAACTCATATCAACTGTGTAATAATAGTATAGATATTTAGAGTTTCCCCGACAACTACGTCTAGCACTAGGTAAAGCCGTTTTCGTTTATTCGTAGAAATAGACAGCTAGATCCCCAATAGGATCACCAGATACAGTCTTCTCTTCGGCTGTCCTCATTAGGAATTGTCAAGAAACTCTACTCCCAGAGATGAATGTATTCTCCGTGAATGGCATCTTTGATTTTCTTCCAAATTCTGGAACTTTCCTAACTTTATCTATTCTTTGTGAATAGCTTGCCTTGAATTTCTCGGGGTTTGTGGACCCACGGGCTTCTTAAAAGGATCGGCCTCCTCTTAGGCATTGTACAAGGACTCACAGGCTTCCTAAAAGCATCCTCGCCTCCTCTTGAGCTTAGTACAAGAACCCGTCGGCTTCTTAGAAGTATTCACAGCCTCCTCTTAGGCTTCGCATAATGATCTCTTCCTCCGAGAAAGATAGCCTCCTCTTGGGCTTCATACAAGGACCTCTCGGCTTCTTAAAAGTCTCTAGCCTTCTCTTGGGCTTCGTACAAATTGTCTCGACGACCACCTAGAGGTATAGGAACAGAACTTAGTCATCTCAATAGAACAATCCTTTCAAAGAGTCTACTACTATTTCTCAAAGCATAGTACAAAAGATGAAACTCTAGACATGGACAGTCTAATATCCTTGAGTCTCAAAGACATTCTCAAGTGACCCTTTCGTTAAATAGGAAGGAAACCCGTAGACTCGGACAGTCTCAATACCCTTTAGATTTCCCGTTTCCTTAAAGAACAGGAAATAACCCTGGTCCTCAAATCAAATCCTCGAGTACAGTGTTACTCATTTAAGAACTGATTTTCTCTTTTAAAATCAGTATACTGGATGTGTCACTAAACTGAAACAGTTACACTCGCCTCCTCTTGGGCTTTGTACAATGATTCTCCCCAGCAGAGTTCACAATTTTAGCCTCCATCTCGGGCTTTATACGAGATACAAAGAGGTTCTTACTGAGCCAAACAAAACTTTTAGCCTCTCTCTCGGGCTTTGTACGAGACACATAAGAGACTCCCTCGTTGAGTCAAACAACTTTTAGCCTCTCTCTCAAGCTTTGTATGAGACACACAAAAGACTCCCTAGTTGAGTCAATCATTTCTTTAGCCTCTATCTCGGGCTTTGTACGAGATACAAAAACACTCTCTTGTTGAGTATAAAAGAATCTCCAGTTGAGTAAACCCTTTTAGCCTCTCTCTCGGGCTTCGTATGAGATACAAAAACACCCTCTTATTGGGCCAATAGCCTCCTCTTAGGCTTTGTATAAGAAAACCACTAGTTGATCCAATCAACCTTTTAGCATTAAAGTTGTGCCTCGTTCACAGTACACAAACTCCTTCCCCTTCATCTAATCGCTATAAGCGGCAAGCCTCTGGATCATCTACATCCATGCCACTGTCCCTCTTTTAGCATGAGAAATTCCTAAGGAAAGATAGCATTGCTCTACACTGAGTTAAAGTCTTCTCCTTCAGGTTAAAATCCCCTATAAAGGAAATTATGGCATTGCCGGATTCACACATCCCAGTTAAAGTAATTCTCCTTTATAACCAGTCACCCAACAGTTGTGACAAACAGACCCTCTTTGGAGATGACAAATTCTCTCTAAAGACAACACCTTTCAGCTTCACATCTTGGGCTTTGAACAAGATACAGATCACCTTCAGCTTCACATCTTAGGCTTTGAACAAGATACAAACTACCTTTCGCTTTACGTCTTGGGCTTTGAACAAGACACCCATTTCCTCCCATAGAATAAGAGGAACTACGATCGCTCCGATTTCCCTGTTTCGGTAAACGGGAATACGTAGGCATAAGATCGAAAGAAAAGATCTTAGCGAGCGCACTAAACAAAAACCCAAAATCCCATCATTTCATAAAACATTAGTCTTAACATCATGTCCAGGTATCATTCCGGAGAAATAACCTAAGAGAGACTCCCCGAATCTTTGTAGCATCTGTAACCTAACAGACCGCTATTCAAACTCAGTATGCAAGCAGGGTTAATTGGAGACATCTATTTCCCTTCCTTCATCAGCTTTAATAGGATAAAAAATGAATCGAGCTGTAGTACTAGAGCGATCGTGCTTCGCAATCACATCCAAAAATCACTCGCTACACCGTGGAACCGTTTATTTGAAGGTCGACCAACAGGAGGATGCATTCTTTGTGCATGATGTAGAGGCTAGTTTCCCTTCTGAAGCTGAAAATAAGTTCAAAATGATATAAGAAAAGATGAGGGGTTATGAGAATCAAAGTACTTTAGGGATGGAAATGGGTGATCTAGGCTTGGTGCCTGGTGTGAAGATCCCACCGAAGTTTAAGGTCCCTGATTTTGACAAGTATAAGGGAACGACCTGTCCGAAGACTCACATCAGGTCCTACTACAGGAAAATGTCTGCTTATTCTGAAGATAAGAAGCTGCTTATGCATTTCTTCTAGGACAGCCTAGCTGGGGTGTCCCTGGAGTGGTATATGGGGCTGAAGAGAACTTATATCCGGAGTTGGTGAGACTTGGTCGGGGCTTTTGTTAAACATTATCAATACAACACTGACATGGTACCGAACAGAACAGAGCTGTAGAATCTGACTCAGAAAGTGAATGAGAGCTTTAAGGAGTACGCCCAGAGGTGGCGCGAATTGGTTGCACGAGTTCAACCTCCTATGATGGAGAGAGAACTGGTGGATATGTTTATGGGCACACTTCAGGGTCCATATTATGACAGACTGGTTGGCTGTACTTCTGCAGGGTTCTCAGACTTGGTTATGGCCGGTGAACGAGTTGAGAGTGGGATAAAGATAGGAAAGATTCATAGCAGTAATGACTCTTCATATGTAGGAGGAAAGAAACCATATGCTGGGGCCCCCAAGAATAGGGAAGGGAAACCAGTGTTATTTCATCCTATAGAGGAAAGGGCAGAGCAAAACAGAATTCTTCACAACAGAGAGCTGATGTGGCCATTTTGGCTGCACCTCAATAGCAACCTTATGCTCCCCGTCGGTATCCAGAAAGACCAAGGAGGGCAAATAGGTACTTTGACACTCCGCCTATATCGTACGCTCAATTATTACAACATTTGCTTCAATTACAATTGGTCTAGAAGAGAACTTTGGCTTCACTTACTGGCGATCCTCAACCCGGTTACGATGCCAACGCCCATTGTGAATTCCATTCTGGAGCGCCAGGGCATCACATCTACAATTGCAAAGCGTTCAAGCATAAGTTTCAGGACTTGCTTGATTCAAAAGCTATTGACTTCACCAATAATGGGCCTAACGTGATACAGAACCCTATGCCGCAACACGGTGATGCGAGGGTGAATGCTATTGAAGAAGTAGAGGGGTTGAATTTGGTGACAGATGTCAATATGTTGAAAACACCGTTGCTATTTGTAAAGGAGCGTCTGATTAAGGGAGGTGTGTTTCCAGGTTGTTCTGAGGATTGTCAAAGATGCGTAGCTCAGCCCGAGGGTTGTGTTTTGTTGGAAAAGAGTATCCAGAAGATGATGGATGAGGGACGCCTTCAGTTTGAGAGAATTTCTGTCAGTAATGGTGATGATAATGATGAGGATATTGCGACCATTTCCATCCCGTATAATATTATCCATATATCGGTGCCAGTGCGGCAAGCGCCCGTTGTTATTACTACGTCAGTACATGTGCCATATGAAAGCACCAAAGTTATTTCGTGGAATTACGGAGCTGAGGTATTTCATAATGGTCAAAACCAGGAGCTAGTAGCTTATTCCAGTGCTGAGACTATTGTTGATAATATTGTTGGGACTGGAGGCATAACTCGTAGTGGCCGAGTCTTTGCTCCACCGGTATCTCAGGGTGGTAATGCTGATGTTGCTGCTAAGGGAAAAGGAAAGCAGGTTGTTGTTGAAGACTCCGAACGGAATCAGTCGCTTGAAGCCTCCTTTTTTAAGGATGTTGAGGAATTCATGAGGATAATCAAAAAGAGCGATTATAAAGTGGTGGACCAGTTAAATCAAACTCCATCAAAGATTTCTATTCTTTCATTGTTGCTCTGTTCTGAGGCTCACTGCAATGCCTTGCTAAGAATTCTGAATGCTGCTTATGTACCTCATGAGATTTCTGTCAACCAGTTGGAAGGGGTTGTAGCAAATGTTAATGCCAACAACGGGCTGGGTTTCACTGATTTTGATCTGACACCGGATGGAAGAAACCATAACAAAACCTTGCACATCTCCATGGAGTGCAAGGGTGATGTATTATCTCACGTATTGGTAGACACCAGATCGTCTCTAAATGTGCTACCTAAGAAGGCATTGATGAAACTGGATGTACAGGGAGTAATCCTCCGACCTAGTGATCTGGTTGTCAAAACTTTTGACGGTTCAAAGCGGTCTGTCTTTGGAGAAGTAAAATTTCATATCAAGGTGGGACCCAAGATCTTCGAGACTATATTCTTTGTCATGGATATCCAACCTGCTTACAGTTGTTTACTAGGATGTTTGTGGATACATGCAGCTAGGGTTGTGACATCTACCCTACATCAGAACATTAAATTTGTGGTCGATGGGAAGGTCATCACTGTTTGTGGTGAAGAAGACATCTTTGTAAGCCATTTGTCCTCTTTCAAATATGTTGAGGCAGAGGGAGAAGTCCCTGAAACCTTATGTCAAGCATTTCAAGCGGTGAATATTCTGAATAAGCCTCCTGTGGTAGATAAGAAGCCTGAGTCCTCTATGGTATCACTTAAAGAAGCTCGTTCTATGGTTGAAGGTGGTAGTTCCAAGAGATGGGGTCAGGTCCTACATCTCCCCGTGAAGATGGACAAGTTTAGTTTGGGATACAAGTCTCCGCAGGCACCACCAAGGGTTCAGAGCCGTCAGGGTCCTATCAGATTCTCAAATACTGGAATTGTATATGATCATGTTAATGCTGCAGATGAGGAAGATGCTGATAGTGATTGTGATTTTGATATCTGGATTCGTGCATGTATTCCAGGACAAGCACTCAATAATTGGTTTTCTTAAGATATTGTTCAAGTCACTCTTCTTGAAGAGTAATTTTCTTTGTTTTTTACATTTGTCAAGTCTTACGTTCTGCCCAAGATGTAGTGATCCATTTGTAGGGCCTCGTGTTTTGTTTACAATGATTATCATGAATAAAGGACGTTTTTTGGCATTCAAATATTTTGTTCCATGTCTTTCATTTTTACTTTTACATTTTAAAATGGCAATGTATTTTTGTTTGTTCATATTCCTCATTCTAAGATAAAGCATAAAACATCAATCATGCAGATCAATTCCCCTAGATTCCATCGGTAACGATTCTGCTATGGCTCGATATGACTTTGACAATCCGATCTACCAAGCCGAAGAGGAGGTCGAAGACGGCTGTGAACTTCCAGAGGAATTGGCCAGACTCTTAAAGAAGGAGGAAAAGGTCATTCAGCCGCATCAGGAAGATATTTAGATTGTTAATCTAGGTACCGAGGATGCAAATAAGGAGGTCAAAATTGGGGCTACCTTGGAAGACATTGTTAAGAGAAGGTTGATTGAGATGCTGCATGAATATGTCGAGATTTTTGCTTGGTCTTATTAGGATATGCCTGGGCTTGATACGGATATTATCGTGCACCGTTTGCCTCTCAAAGAGGGTTGTCCTCCGGTCAAGTAGAAGCTTAGAAGAACTCTACCAGACATGGCTGCAAAGATCAAGGAAGAGGTTCAGAAACAGTTGGACGCCAGTTTTCTTCCTGTTACCAGTTATCCTCCATGGGTTGCTAACATCGTGCCTGTGCCTAAGAAGGATGGCAAGGTCAGGATGTGTGTTCATTATAGAGATTTGAATAGAGCAAGCCCCAAAGACGATTTCCCGCTTCCTCACAGTGATGTGTTGGTAGATAATACTGCCCAATATTCAGTGTTTTCCTTCATGGATGGTTTCTCTGGGTACAACCAAATAAAAATGGCCCCCGAAGACATGGAGAAAACGACTTTCATAACACAGTGGGGAACTTTCTGTTACAAGGTGATGCCCTTTGGATTGAAGAATGCTGGGACAACCTATCAGCGGGCTATGGTGACTCTCTTTCATGATATGATTCATAAGGAGATCGAAGTCTTTGTTAATGACATGATTGTGAAGTCCCAGACTGAGGAAGAACATCTGGTTAATTTGAAGAAGTTATTTGAAAGGTTGAGAAAGTTCAAGCTGAGGTTGAATCCGAACAAGTGCACTTTCAGGGTGAGGTCTGGTAAATTGTTGGGTTTTATTGTCAGTCAGCGTGGAACTGAGGTTGATCCTACCAAGATAAAAGCAATACAATAAATGCCCGAGCCGAGAACATAAAAAGAGATTTGTGGTTTCTTAGGGTGGTTGAACTACATAGCTAGGTTCATTTCTCATCTTACAGCCATATGTGAACCAATATTTAAATTATTGAGAAAAGATCAGGCGGTCCGTTGGAATGATAATTGTCAAAGAGCCTTCGATAGAATAAAAGAGTACTTACAGGAGCCTCCGATCCTCATGCCACCAGTAGCAAGAAGACCATTGATAATGTATCTGACAGTTCTTGAGAGTTCAATGGGGTGTGTTCTCTGTCAACACGACGAGACAAGTAGAAAAGAACATGCTATCTATTACCTGAGTAAGAAATTTATTGATTGTGAGTCAAGATACTCGATGTTGGAGAAAACATGTTGTGCACTTGCTTGGGCAGCTAAGCGTCTGAGGCAGTACATGTTAAGCCACACAACCCTGTTGATATCAAAGATGGATCTGATCAAGTATGTGGTTAAAAAACAAGCTCTCACTGGAAGGATTACCCGTTAGCGGATGGTTTTAACAGAGTATGATATTCAATATGTGTCCCAGAAAGCCATCAAGGGAAGTGTTTTGTCAGAATATCTTGCTCAACAACCTATTGAGGATTACCAGCCGATGAAGTTTGAGTTTCCAGATGAAGATATCATGTATTTGAAGATGAAAGAATGTGATGAACCTTTGCCTAACGAAGGACCAGAAATTGGATCTCAATGGAGTTTAATCTTTGATGGGGCTGTCAATGCATATGATAACGGAATCGGGGAAATCATTACTACTCCTAGGGGGTCTCACATCCCCTTCACTACCCGATTAGCGTTTACATGCACCAACAACGAAGCAGAGCATGAAGCATGCATCATGGGATTAGAAGAAGCTATTGATTTGAGAATAAAAAATCTTGATGTGTATGGTGATTCTGCATTGGTAATTAGTCAGATTAAAGGAGAATGGGAGGCTCGTCAGGAAAATTTGGTGGCTTACAAGAAATATGCCAGAAGATTGTTGCCATTCTTTGATAGAGTCGACTTCCATCATGTACCCCGGACTGAAAATTAGATGGCAGATGCGCTGGCAACGCTAGCTTCAATGTACAAGGTGAATCTGTGGAATGAAGCTCCGACAAACAGAATCATGCATCTCAATAGACCTGCTTTTGTGTTTGCGGTTGAAGAGGTGTCAGATGGTAAACCATGGTTTCGCGATATCAAGTGCTTTCTTAAGAATCAAGAATACCCGCCAAGGGCATCCAACAAGAATAGAAAGACTCTAAGGAGATTGGCTGTTAATTTCTTCCTAAATGAAGATGATGTGTTGTACAAAAGGAACTTTGACATGGTCCTGCTACGGTGTGTTGATAAGGATGAGGTTGACAGGTTAATGGAAAAAGTTCACGAAGGTTCTTTTGGTGCACATGCCAACGGACATGCCGTGGCTAGAAAACTATTGAGAGCAGGCTATTACTAGATGACTATGGGTCCGATTGTTTCGAATACGTCAGAAAATGCCATAAATGCCAGATTTATGCTTATAAAGTGCATGTACCTCCAGCTCCTCTAAATGTTTTATCTTCTCCTTAGCCCTTTTCTATGTGGGGCATTGATATGATAGGAAAGATTGAGCCGACTGCTTCCAACGAAAATTGATTTATCCTGGTTGCCATCGATTATTTCACCAAATGGGTGGAAGCAGCTTCGTATGCGAACGTCACCAAGCAAGTGGTTACCCGGTTCATAAAGAAGGACATCATCTGTCGTTATGGCATTCTCGAGAGAATCATTACCGATAATGGTTCAAATTTGAATAACAAGATGATGAAAGAGTTATGCCAGAGCTTCAAGATTGAACATCACAATTCTTCTCCCTATCGTCCGAAGATGAATGGTGCTATTGAGGCAGCTAATAAGAATATTAAGAAGATTGTGCAGAAGATGGTCATGACAAATAAAGATTGGCATGAAATGTTACCATTCCCCTTGCATGGTTATCGTACCTCGGTGCGTACGTCGAGAAGGGTTACTCCTTTCTCACTTGTGTACGGTATATAGGTAGTTTTACCTTTGGAAGTTTAGATTCCTTCTTTAAGGATACTGGCGGATGTGAAGCTTGATGCAGCTGAATGGGTACAGACCAGATTGGATTAGTTGAACCTTATTGAAGAGAAAAGACTGGCAGCCATTGCACATGACCAGTTATATCAGAGCAGGATGAAAATGGCCTTTGATCAGAAAGTGCACCTTCAGTGTTTTCAGACAGGTGACTTGGTTTTGAAACGGATCCTTCCTCCTCAGACAGATCACAGGGGCAAATAGACTCCAAATTATGAAGGACCATATGTTGTGAGAAAGGTTTTCTCTGGGGGAGCCTTGCTACTCTCAACTATGGAAGGTGAAGATTGTATATCCCCCGTGAACGTAGACGCAGTCAAAAAATACTTCGCATGGACCACAAAAAGAAAAGTCCAGGCAAAAATGGGCATCCTGACGAACCACAAAAGAAGAAGGTTTAGGAAAAAATTATTGATAAAAATAAAAGAATTGAATAAACCCGCAAAGTTGAAAACCTGAAAAGGAAACCTTGGCAGAAATGGGCATCCCGGTGGATTGAAAACCCGAAAGGGCGATTCAGACAAAAGTTAGGGATTTAAAAGCGAAAGGCTGCGATCTGCGGGCTTAGTCCAACTATTTGGAATTCCAATAGATAGTAATCGGTTCAATCATCCTACTCATAAGGCAAAGTATTTGAGAGCGTCGAAGACATATGAGTCATAGCCGAATCGGAACTTGGTGGAAATCTGTTTCCACATTGCCAATCTGTATTTTCTTTTTACTTTCGTGCAATTACCTCTTTCTAGGAATTGCTTCCTAATGTAAATGCCTATTTAGAGGCCAAATTCAGTCAATAAAATTCCAGTTCACTCAAATAGCTTTCTTGTTTTATTTCCATTTTTACCGTTTTGTTTGCAAAAAAAGTCCAATCTTTTGATAAACATTGCAGATGAAAACATGGGAGCTTTGCAAAGCATGTTAAAAACATTGGAAATTGCTTTAATTTCGACTGTCATGGATGGCAACTGAGGTTTCCATGTTACCCCTGGACACCCTTTTGTTTGTGTTTACAGGATGGTGTGGTTTCTCTCCCCCAATAGAATTTCTCTCCCCGACAGCGATTGATAAAGTTTTTTGTCATTCTCAGCAGAACACTATGGGATCCCTGTTCGTTCTCCTCAGTGAGAGTTCAGAGGTTTGCTTCCCCGTACATGATAGAAATGGTTTGTTCGTGCTTCCTAAGCATGTTTGCATCTTCAATATTGGTGTTCCCTTATCCCCAGCAGAGTAAGGGTGGAGGTTGATTTCCTAACCTGTAACACCCTAAATTTTGACCAGTGATTTATTACTATTTTTGGATTCGTGTGCTATTAGGGGGTGTCATTTAGATGTCAGTGGGCTCCTGAGATTGCTAGCACTTTTAGGCCCATTTTGGTTTTGTATAAGGGGTTCTTATCATTAGTTAGAAATTAAAAGTTTTTAGTTTAATTTTTTTTAATTAGATAATAATTAGGATTTTATTTTAGAGTTAATTATTTTAGAGTTAATTATTTTAGAGTTAATTATCTTAGAGTTAATTAGGAAGTTTGGGCCTCTTGGTATAATAATCAGGATTTTATTTTAGAGGTAATATTTTTGGTAATGAATATTGAAAGATTAAATATATCAAAATGTTTATTTTGCTGTTTTTAATTAATTTAAAAGTCTTTAGAATTATTTGAATCATTTTCAATAGGTTTAAGTTTTAGAGATTAAGTGTATTATTAATTATTAATTAGGAATACTTTTTATTATTATGTTATTAATTTAAGTTTAGTTCTTGAGTGATATTTAGGAGGGGCCGGTTGTGGTTATTATATTATTATTTTTATTATTTATTTTATTTTATTTTTGGTCAAATTTGTTGACCCAAAGGAGGTCGTCTTCCCCAATTTGAAACCCTAAATCTGCGCAGAGAATGGAAAACAAAATCAAAGCAGATTTGGATTTTTAGAATCAATTTTCATTCATTTTTCAATCTAAATGTATAACAAATACAAAATCAAATCAATTACAACTTTACATCTAGAACCCTAATTCTAAACAAATATATGAATCAAATCAAATCAAAAATTCCTAAAACAAATCTAAATCTAATTAATCCTAAAACCTAATTCTAATGCCTATATAAACTAAATGACAATTCAAAAAAAGGGGAAGAAACCCTAAGTGAAGAGACGTCCTTGCTGCAATTTTCCACACCCATCACTCAAAGCTCTCTCAAATAGAGAATTAGGGTTCATTCTTAGAACCCTAACCCTCTGAGCTAAGCCCTTTTGATCACCTGCAAACAACAGAAAAAAGGATTAGTGAATTTGACACAGAGAAAGAAAGGGAAGGAAGCAGCTTAATCGGACACGACAAGGGAGGTAAATTTAAGAATTACTTAGCTTTGATCGTTTGATTGTTGTTTATTGGGCGTTTAAGTTTTTTGGATTGCTGGAATTTTTGGAGGTTAGGGTTAGTGATCGCGACTTTATGAGTCGAATGGGGGTTACTGCAAGTATACAATTGTATCGCGTAGTTTTAAAAGATTATTGATCCCACATAGACTAGAAATCAAGCGCACCGTTATCTATCGTTATTATGTTTATCTAAGGCTAATCTGAATTTGGGGTTTTTTAGTTCAAACGGGAAATTAAAGGGAAATTAAAATTTGGGAATACTAGTAATGAATAAGTTATCGGTATATAATTCGGTAACCTACATAGAATTAATTAAACCTAAGCCTATAGAGATTTATCACCCTATTCATCTGTAGGAAAAACCGGTTTAAAAGCCCTCAACTCACACTCCCGTGGTTCTTGCTTCGGACTATACTTCTAAGTCAATACGTCTGCTATCGCTAGCCCGTATGAAGTTAAAAATACTTTTTGAAAACTAATTAAACCTAATTAACTTTAAAGCGCTTTCGCTGTTTTTAAAACCAATGCCCGATTTCAGCTATCCGGGTAAAGCCTCACACTCCCGTGGTCTCGACTTTAACCTATGTTACTTTTTTACTCTCGTAATAAAAGTTGGGTTTTATATTAAGAAACCGAAGCCATAGGAAGGACTGATTATTGATTTTAGCTTAGAGAACATTAATTCATTTTTAGTTACTTCATTATACACCGATAATATCGGTTTAGCTCGACATAATTAGGAAATTAAACGCGAAGGCAAGGAAATAATTAAACACAGACATCATTAAGAAATAAATAAATAATGCTTGAATTTAATAATGAAACCTGGAATTCAGTAATAATGGCAACAGCAATCCCTCCACAAGTCGGTAGGTTCTTGCTTGAATGTAACAAATTTCAAAGGTTGAAGGCAATGAAACAAAGAAAACTAAAACTAAATCGTAACAGTTCCTCAGTGTGAGAAACTGCCACTTTTGTTCGGTAATGGTTAACAAGGAAATGGAAATGCGAAGTAAACGAAATGAAATACAAAAACAAATTGGCAGCAAGATAGTACACTTTGAAAGTAAGATTGGTCACCCTTTGTTCTTCGCAAATGCTTCTATTTATAGGCTCAGCTGAAAAGGAAGTTGGAGGAAATTTAGCCACTCCTGCTGACGGTTACCCTGCATGGACCTAGAAATCTTCGGAGGAAAGTTGCATCGTGATGAAAACTGCTCTCTGAGAATTCGTAGTCAAGTCTCTGCATAAAACGTGTAAATTAAGCGCATGACGTTCATGGTGATATGTGACGGTCGTGGTGTACTTTGGAGCTGCCACAGTCGTGGCACTCCCATGACGATCATGATATCAGCAAAAAATGGATTTCTTCAATTTTCCTTCTCTTTTCTGCTCTTTTCTTGCATGTTTTCGTTCTTTTCCACACTTAGCATACTTTGACTTGTGAAATATGATTACCTGCAAAAACACTTAAATAATCTTGAGAAAATCGGATATTAGACGAAAAACGAATTAAGAATTAGCATAAATCAAAGTAAAAATATGATATAAATTCGTGTTATCAGTTAGGGTTCGTCCGTAAGGGTTAAGGTTCATGTTGTGAACCCTAGGGTTCATCTGGGTAGGGTTAAGGTTCATCCCAATTGGCTTAGGGTTCTTAGGGTTCCTTGCGAACCCTGGAGAACTGGGTGATTTCTGGGTTTTGGATGAAGGGTAGGATTAGGGTTCTTAGGGTTCTTCACGAACCTTAAAGAACTATGTGAATCTGTGTTTGGGGATGGGGTTAGGGTTCTTGCGTGGGTTAGAGTTCATATGTTTGAAGTTTCTGGGTTGATGTTCATCACCCAGATGAACATGAGGTTGAAGATCCCAATTGAACTTCAACCGGAGATCTGGGTCGTAAGGTGGTGTAAGGTGGTTTAGTGACGTCGCGCGGTGGCCGGAGGCCCACTGGCGATGGGAGAAGTAGAGAGAAGTCAGAGCATTGAGAGATAGTGAGAGAATGAGAGGGTTAGAGAGAGAAATAAGGGATCAAAATGATCCGCTTCTGAAGGGTTTGAGAGTAATATACTCCCTCCACAGCGCACAAGATCCTCCCACGTGGCCTTTCGTTGGCCACAGGATTATGGGACTTTTGACTGATTCCTTGGATGCGTGAGCACTGTGACCTTTGGTTGACTGTAGATCTGAACCGTTTGAAGGGAATACTTTGACTTGGTATGTTGATCTGACGCTCCTCACGAGACCTAGTGCAGCGTCGTTGGATCAATCCAACGCTTTAGAGAGAGTCTGCGCTTTGACTCCCCCCATTAGATCCGTTGACCCTCCACCGAGCTCCGTTTCAAATGGGCCTTTCCAATTTCGCTATTGACACCCCAAGCGCTAGCCCATTACTTTTTTCAGTGGAAAACGCACCCCCTTGGTGTTATTTAATTAATTAAATTAATTACTTAATTTAATCATTTAATTAGGATTTAAATATTTAATTAGGATTTATAAAAATAGGATTTTAGGATTACTATTATTAGGGTAAATATAATTAGGATTTTTATGGTTAATTTTGGGTTTGTTTTTTTTTTTAAATAAAAAGTTTATATATTTAAAATAATTTGTTTATTTCTTTAAAATAAGGATATTTTTTTATAAATGGGATTTTGTTCCTGGTTCTTTTTTGGGATGAGGTATTTTGGAAATTTTGAATTTTATTAAAATTTGGTTTAGGATTTATTTTATGAAAAATTAGTATATTTTTTTTGAATAATAAGAAATTTATATTGCCAAAAAACAATTCAGTACAATACGCCGATCAATGATCCAGGCACATGAAGACAAAAAGCGACAAACTAGTATAGGAACTTAGTACACATAGTTAATTCGGTGGCAGTACTCGTACATCTTAGTGTTCTTCTCCATCCTTCGTATCACCATCTCCCGGATGATGGCGTTATCTAGCACCTGTCGCCCTTCTGAATGGAACACCTTCTTATTACGAATTAACCAAACATGATAAACTGCTTCCGCCATTATTGTTTTGAGTAGTCTAGCTTTCATACCTTTACCTCTAGTGGCTTTAATTGCCCACTTCAACTCTTCGTCCCAACCATTAGGATTGTGCACAATTGATAGGGCTCTCAATTGATCTCTCCACACCTGATTGGTTTCTACGCATTCAAATAATAGATGCTTGGTTGTCTCCATCTCCCCACATAAGACACATTTATCATCAGTATTAATCCCACACCGTCGAACTCTGTCCTTTGTCATGAGGCGATGGTGGCATGCCATCCATAACGTGAAAATTGCCCTTGGTCTTGCTAGATTACCAAACAGTAGGAATCTCCAGTCCACTTTTGGTTTCGCCTCTCGAAGCTCCTGGTACATCATGGTAACCCTGTATTTCTTTTTTGCCACGACACGCTGCCAGCAGCCTGTGTTAATCAGTATGTCTCTATGCTTAAAGACTGCTCGAACCATCCAAGACACGGCTGGGCTTGGCTCCAACGTCTGCACCTCACTGTTTTTCAGGTAGTATTGGTGAATCCACTTTATCCACAACACATCCTTCTTTATCCAAAGGTTCCACAGTTGTTTACCCATCGCAGCAATATTCCATTCTGCTAATGATATCATGTTCATCCCCACCACCGCGACTGGGTCACAGACTTGATCCCAAGAAATGGGAGACTTCTTACTCTCAGCTTGTTTTCCAGTCCATACAAACATTCGACACAATGATTCAATTCTTTTGAGCACCTTTTTTGGTAGGGGAAAGATCTGCAACCAGTAATTAGTAATTGATAAAATTACACTTCGAATAAGTTGTATTCTACCTGCATAAGAGAGGAGATGTGTACTCTAGTGTGCGATTCTTTTCGTAACCTTTTCTATGAGAGGTTGGCAAGCATGAACTGTCAGTTTCTTACTGTCCAGTGGAACACCCAGGTACCTAACTGGTAATGCACCTTCTGATAGGCCAGTCTGTTGGCAGAAGGCATTTCTCTCCTCAGAAGTCACACCTGCTGCAAAGAGTTTACTTTTTGCTTGGCTCACATACAAACCCGTTGCCTCTGAGAAACATTGTATTTTCTGCATGACGAGCCTCAAAGATGTGATGTCTCCTCTAGAAAATAATAGAATGTCATCTGCAAAAAACAAATTGGTTATTCTCAGTTTTTCACATTTTGGGTGAAAATTGAAATCAAGATTGGATTGCAAGGTCTGCAGGGTCCTATGAAGGTACTCCATAATGAGTACAAATAATATGGGAGATATAGGATCCCCCTGCCTTAATCCTCTTCTTGCTTTAAGTAACTTGGTTGGGATGCCATTAATAGAGTATCTGTATGAAACAGAGCAAACACAAGCCATCACCCACTGAGTAAAGACATTTGGAAACCCTAGCTCCCTCATTATCTGGTCTAAGGCTTGCCAATCTACCGTGTCATATGCTTTTTGAATTTCCAATTGTAGCATACACCTAGGAGACATATATTTCCTTCCATACCCTTTCACCAGTTCCTGTGCAAGTATTATATTATCCTGAATATTTCTTCCAGGTATAAAAGCTGATTGTGAATCTTCTACAACCTTTCCGACTACCTTGGCTAACCTTGAAGTCAAAATCTTGGATATCACCTTATAAATCGTACTGCAACACGCAATAGGTCTCATGTCTTTTACTGTTTTTGCATTGGGACCTTTGGGTATAAGGGTGACTAAAGTACAGTTCACTGCAGGATACATTCTACCAGTCTTGAAGAAATCCTGTATGGCTGCCTTCATGTCAGTTTTCACTATATCCCAAGCTACCTTGAAAAAGTAGGCATAATAGCCATCTATCCCAGGAGCCTTATCATTACCTATACTAGTGAGTGCTTTCCAAATTTCTTTATCTTCAACGTCTCGAATTAGTTCTTGAGCATCCTCTCTTGGCAACAGTTTCCCCACCCTGATAGTAGTGATATTAACACCTCTCATATGATTATTTTTGGACCCAACCAAGTTACCATAGAACTCCAATATTTCTGTTTCCAATTCATCCTAGCCATTAAGATCATTTCCTTTCAGGCTTTGCAGTCTTGTTATCTGTTTTTGCTTGTTTTTCTCTCGCAGCAATGCATGGAAGTAGGCATTATTTTGATCCCCCAATTGAATCCAGTTGGCTTTAGATTTCTATTTTAGAATTTCCTCCTCCACCTGATTCAGGTTGATAAGTTGTTCAGTCTTCTCCTTTATCTGTTGAATAGTCTGGTCATTGAGGTTGTCACTTGTGATGTTGGCTTGAGCCCTATGTAGATCTTCCTTTACTGTGTTAATCTGCTCTTGAATCCTAGTATATCTTTTGTTTAACAGTTTCAACTTTGGTTGGAGTCTCTTCAATTTCTCCCATAGAATGAACATGGGATTACCTTGGATATCTTATTGCCAAGCTTCTTCAACCAGATTTAAGAAGCCTTGTTCTTTTGTCACACAGTTCAAGAATTTAAACATAGATTTTCGCCTGGTCTGATGGGTATGGTAGCTAACCTTGACTGGGGTGTGATCTGAGATGTTGGGTGGAAGATTCTCCACTATGACATTTTGAAATGCTTGCTACCAAAGGGTATTCCCTATAGCTCGATCAATTCTTGATTGTATGAAATCTGTTGCATGTTTGTTGTTCCAGGTGTAGTGAGGTCCAATTGAATCTGCCTCAAACAATCCAGTTATTTGCATCATTTCCACAAAATCCTTATACTCTGCTTCAGTGATCTCTCTGCCTCCAATCCTGTCCTGACTGGTTCTAACATTGTTGAAGTCCCCAATAACTAGCCAGGGATCGTTGATGTTCTCACCTATCTCCTCTATGGCTTTCCACAGTATTCTCCTTTTATCAAGATGACTTGCTGCATACACTACTGTCAATATATACTTATAGGCTTGATTTGTCTCTGTGATTTCCATGTGTATAAACTGCTCATGAGTGTGAAGAATTCTAACATAGACTTTGGTTGGGTTCCAAAGCATCCATATCCTACCATTATCCTATTGGTCATAGTTGTCTATGTAGTTCCATTGTGTACCATACTTCTTTCTAATTCTATCAGCATTATGTCTTTTAACCCTAGTTTCTAACAAAGCATAAATGGGCACATTGAGTGTTGAGAGATAGGAGCGGATCTCTCTGTGCCTAGCCTCCTTGTTTAAGCCCCTTACATTCCAACTAATTAACATGGACCCCCCAAGCTATCTCCACTGGGACAGTCTCCAATCCCAAGAGGAGTAAATTGGTTAGCATACCTTGTATTCGAGTTTTGTTGGGTTTGTTCCACATTCTTTTTACCTCTGTCAACCTTATGTGGTGTAATCCAATCTTCATCCTTATCCTTGTGTTGTGAGTCTTGTTCCCTGCTCTGTGTTGTTTGCTTGACTATCTGCTCATCGTTGTTCTTCTCACTAGGCTTTGCCCCCTGTTGTGTGGTTACTAGCTCTTTAACAATTGGCTTCCATATCTTCCTTTCTTTATCCACTCTGGGAATGGTCTCACAATTATGGCCAACCTTGAGACATTTGTTGCAATATGCCGGTCTCCATTCATATTCAATTGGTTGTTCAATCATCCTCCCTGTATGGTCTCTAATCTTTACAGATTGCTTCAATTTCTAGGTAACATCCACCTCTACCAATACTCTTGCATACGATACTCTCCATTTCTTCGCCGTGCACTTATCTGTGGTAATTGGTTTGCCAATAGCACTTCTTATCTTTGAGATACTCTTTTCACCCCACATGTATAGTGGTAGATTAGGCAACGTCACCCACAATGGAAGTACCCTCAGCAAGTCTTCTTTCAACTCAAATTCTGGGGACCATGTCCTAATAAACATTGGTTTCCCTCGTATGAAATACGGACCCTTAGTTATGACTTCTTGTCGCTCCTCTTCTATTTTGAACCTAACAATAAAGTAACCCTCTTCATTGTAGTAGAGTTGTGGCATCGACACAAAACCCCACGAGCTCTCCATAAACCTCTTAACAGCATTCATTGAAAGATCGTCTCCTATGGCAAATAGAATCAACGCAGTTTGCCAATATGCTATTTCATCCTCGACATCTTCATCTTCGATAGTAATCTCAATTTCCCCATTTACAATCTTAGGTGCTATAAAATCAACTAACATACCTCGACTTAGCGTACGATTTCCCTTAAGTATTTCTACCCATGGTTTAGAAATCTTCGCAGATTTGGGATTGGTATCATCATCACTTTCTCGTTCTCCTTCATTCAGTGTTTCCTGATGGGTCGCCATAGCTGGTTCGCTGTTTTCTGATTGTGGTTTCTCCGGTTGCAATTGCGATTGGCTTGTTGTGTCTTCTCGTTCTTCGGTTTCTCCATCCATAGTTGCTTGTGTGATGATTGTTCTCACGGATCCTTTCCGGTGCGCCGCCACCTGAGATCTTGGCCGCCCAATGCCCCTTTTTGCCATGCTCGGAACCCTAGACGGAACCCTAGCCAACGGATAAAATTTTTTATTGGATTTAAATATGGGTTTGGAGATAAAAATAAATTAAAGTAAATTTAATTTAATTTTTGGGATTAAAATTCTTTTATTTTTGGGAGTATTTTGAATTTAGAAATTATATTTTGGAATTGGAACAGTTTTTTTGGATTAATTTTGCTATTTTGGCATGAGGGAATTTTGGAATTTATTTATAAAAATTACTAAACACTATGGGATTTTTATGGATTTAATTTTTTAAAAGGGATAAGGGATTTTGGGATAAAACTCTTAGGTTCCAAAAGTATAAATATAGGCCAAGGGATCGGGATTTAAGGGATAGAACTCTTCATCCGAGAGTATAAACAATGGATACACTACAAGAAAATTGGCAAATTCCGAAGGTTTATTTTGCTAGGTTACGAAGGTTAGAACCGCCGCAATTTGCATGTTACGACGGTTAGAACCGCCGCAATTTGCATGTTTCGACGGTTACATCTCCATCGCAGAAACGTGTGTCGCGAGGCTGTATTACGACGATTGTCAAAACCATCACACCAACCGTCGTGCTCTTTCGCGACAGTTAGGGAACTGACGTAACCTTAATATTATGACGGTTATCAACCATGATAGAATTTCGTTTTGATTTTTGTTTTTATTGTTGATTGCGACGGTAAATTGTGGCTGTTTGAACCGCCGCAAATTGCTAATATTAAAAAAAAGATTCTACCCATAAATTTTTAGCATTATTATAAAAAAATTTAAAATTAAATAAATAAATAAGTTCTAACTCTATTCTGTTTTTTTTTTAAACAACTCTGAAAGTTAAAGATCATTGCATCTTTACTAGTTAAGCAACAGAAACAAGATGCGTCCAGTAGTTATTATTAACATATTGCTACTCCATGGATTAAAGTTCCATAGAACCCGAAATTACAACGAAACAGACAAAGATGGCTCTCTGACCAAAACGTATTTACAAACACTCGAGCTTATTACATGATTCGAGTCAGCTTGAGTGTTGTTCCAGAGATTTTTATCGGCATCTAACAATAGACTAATAACCCCCTTGCATGTAAGCATTCAAGCGGTCAAGCTCTTCACGATGCTCGCCCAAGACAGCATGAACGGCGTCTCCAATGGACACCATGCCGAGCATTTCTTTGTCACTTATGACAGGGATGTGTCTGATCCTGTTATCTGTCATCAGCTGCATTGCTCGAAGAAGTTTGATATCAGGGGTAACTGTGATAAGTTTGTTCTCTTCAATCATAATATCACCAACCTTGGTGGACTTGGATGATCTTCCTTGCACGATGATCTTCCTCAGGTAATCTCTCTCTGTAATAATTCCAGCAATTGATTTCTCCTCGCCTGGTTTCACGACCACCAAAGCTCCGACGTTTCGTCATCGATTTCACAGCTTCATAGACGGTGTCGTCTGTGGTGCACCAAAGCCAGGAGCCATCTGCGCCTTTACCTTTTCCTTGCAAGATGTCTGAAATCGTAGTGCTCTCAAAACCATGTTCCTCAATACGAGCAGATGTAACAGACTCAAACCGTGAAATGGCAGCTGGCTGCAACAGGGGATTCACCATGCGAACTCGTTGCAAAACAGCATTTTTATGACGTTCCCGTTCGACAAAAATAATCGCAATGCTCCTTGCATTTTAGCTGTCAGAGAGAGTGAGTGAGAGATAACTCAATAGAAGTTTAATTGATTTTCTACACCAAATTCCAACCAATAAAAGCCAATAAGGAGCCATTAAATTTCATGTAGTGAATTATGCCAATAAAGTTGTAGGAACCTGTAATTGTTCAGATTCACGAGTGTGAATGACGATATTCTTGTGCCTGTAACAATCTCAAAAAATTTTAAAAATCATATTTATTCCTCTAGCATATATTGTTCTTCTAGCTTCATCTTCTCCTAGAGCCTTTAATGATCTCCCATTAAACCTTGTGCTCTGCAAGATTAATATAATACATATTTTCAGTAAACACAATGAAATTGATGATATCATAATTAACTCATACATACAGTTCTATTCAACAAATAGTCATAATTGCAATTAGAGATAAATTATAGCAAAAATTACTTTGAATCCACAATGGTACCTACATTAACCAGTTAGAAATGTTTCAACTCCTACATTAATAATCACAATTCTGACAGATCAATTGGAGAATATTCCAAATATTCTACAATTATACCTAGTAAGATATTCCCACTTATATCGACATTGTTTCTGTCTTTGTGATTGTTTGGAAAGAGTCTAGTGTGATGCCGTTTCTTAACAACACAAATGTTACTAAAGGTTGGTTGGTTAGGTTCCAAAGATACACAAGCCTACACATATTGAAAATTCAAGAATGTTATAAATTCATAATCAACATGAAAAAATATAACTGTTTTGAGATGTTGTTTCTCAGACTCAGTAGTCAGTACCTTGTGGATTGCATCGAGCTCGAATTACAAAACCTGGAAGGCTTGTCCATCCTTTACCCAATCTCTATAAAATATTATCAAATATGGTTTTTTCCTGTCGCCTTTTGAAATGAAAGCCAGTCTTGTCTGCAACAGCACAAGATGTTTGGTTTTAGAAAATGTGTAACTAAATTACCTGATCATGCCGCCGTAAACGAGACCATGCTGTGAACCGTTCCAAAATTTGAAAATATCTTGATTATGTTCCTCGTAAAGAGTCTGAGCACATAAAAATCCTGCATATTTGCTCACTTCCGACCAATCTTGAGAGGCTACGACCTGAAAAACATTCTGCATTGAAATGACAAGAATTAAAATCCACTGTTAAAATAAACTATAATTTGTGTTTGTCTAAAGCTAACCTTGTTAAGGCTTTGTAATTTCTACTTTCACACCTCTTAAGCCTTTCTTAATCTACTTGAGTCATACCATAAATATAAAATTTCTAGAGGTCTCCGCAACTTCAATTGCGTCTGCTTTTTGCAACAATATCAAGGTTTGCAGCGTAACCGCAATTTTGTTGTTTCTAAATAACTTACATCATATTGGCTCAAGTTAGATACTGTTATATATGTAAGGAAGTGATTAGCTTTGACAACACACTTTGTTCGAAGTTTTCCATAGCCATGCCTAGAAGGAAGAACAAGACTTTTGCAAGAGGAAGAAAAACATCAAGTTAATTGAGATTCAAGTCCAGTTTCTTGGACTTTATCTTCTTCCTTCGTTTGTAATGGCTAGATATCTCTGTAGAAATTAAACAAGAAACTTTCACTAATTTTCATGCAGTGGTTAATTCTTGAAGAAAAACAAGATCAATAAAGTACAAAAGAATGAGAAAAACAATAACTTTTTGTAATAGTTGTTACAGGATATAAAGAAAGAAAGTAAAGGTACAACACATACTACTATAGAAATTAAACAATCATAGTATAACATCATTGCACATACTACTATAAAATGCATCTCTCTTCACATGAAGGGGTGAAAAACATTAATGTCACACATTTAACCAATACTAACATATACTACTATGTTTTTTACATAAGCAGACAGATGAAAACAGAAAAGTTTAGAGGAAAGACTAAGGTACTTACATGCATTATCATTATTAGAAAAGCTTCTCTTGGGAGTGGGATTGGCCAACTGAAGTGATGTGAGCTAAATATAAAGTTTAGAGTACAAAAATGAAGATGGAACTAACTCATAATTCAGGTTTAGAGTGAGAAGCTCTACCTTCTCTCTACATTTGTGACTTTTCATATTCATCGGTTAGTTCTTTCTTTTTTACGCATAGTCAAATTCAAACTCTGTATCAATATACCAAGTCCATTAATCTTAGATCGGAGAACCGTGTCCGCCCGTTCACCTGAGTTTTAGGGTTTGCCTCTGTTAGGTCTATTAGGGTTTGGTTTAAAGTCCTAGCCCTAAGGCTAGGGACCTTCCTCCCTGTGGATCTTCTTCACAGAGCTTTTCCCTTTAACTTCGGTTGTTCTGGACTTTCTCTACACATTTATAGTTTCTGGGTTGGGGTAAGCTAAAATGCAGTCGAGGAAGGAGGAAGAATGGAAAAAGGTCAATAGAAACAGTTACAGGAAGGTGGCAACAGCGAGGAGGTCTGTGTGGAAATCTCATGATGGAAAAAGCACTAAGTCAGATTTTAACATGGCGTCTTCTTTTTTTTCTCAGAATTTCCAGAGGCATTCGAAGCAAAACAAATGTTTAATATCTTTAGAGAATATGGAATTGTGTTGGAGGTATACATTCCGCCGAGAAGAGATAAGAGGGGAAAGAGATTTGGTTTTGTGAAGTTTAAAGAGGTGGAGGATGAACATCTCCTTGCCATTAAATTGGACAACATTGTCATTAATGGCAAGAAGATATTCGCTAATAAACCTATATTTCAAAGGAGAGACAGGGAAGTTCAACCTAAAGATCAGAAGGCTCATCAAGCTACGGGGATGAATACGAATGATTTTAGGTTCCAAAGGAGCAATGTAAAAACAGTTGAAAATGGAAATCTATCTTATGCTCAGGTTACTCAAATGGACAGAAGAGGTCAACAGGGCCATAAGAAGGTTTCGAATCAATGGTTAATGGGAGATAAACCAGAGTTCGCACATCTTAGGTTCAACGTAAACATGGAAGAAACGGTAAGATTTGAAAAAAAAATTGTCGGTGTTTTGGAGGAACCTGGTACTGCATTCGAAATACAGGAGGAATTACATGTCAAAGGCTATTTTAATATCAAAGCTACCCCATTAGGAGCGAATTTATGCTTATTGGAGAAGGAGGAAATTGGGGGCATCATGAAAATGGTGAAAGAAGATGAAGATTGGATTTCCAGATGGTTCTCCGATATCCATCCTTGGTCTCCAGATGATGTTGACAAGGAAAGACTAACTTGGATCAACATTTACGGGTTGCCTTGTCATGTGTGGGGTGACAAGTTCTACAAATTCCTAGCTGGTCGGATAGGAGAGTATGTGAAAGCAGACGAGGAGACTAAAAGTATGACAAGATTGGATGTTGCAAGGATTCTAGTCAGAACTAAATTTGCTATGAACTTCAACGAAGTGTTCAACATTGAAGTTAATGACAAGGTTTATAGGATTAAAGTAAGAGAAGATTCAATTGGCATTAGAAAACCTTGGGTTGCAAATGAGCTTTCCAGGGAAGACAGTTCATATATTTCTTCGTCGGATAGTGATGGAGATGTGTCCATTATTAATGAAAGTATTGAAGACGATGAAGTTCTGAAGGTTGATGAAGAACTTCATAAGGAGGATGTAGGTGGTAGCGTAGAAAAAGAGGAGGAGAGAGGCTCTCGGGGGGGGGGGGGGGGGGGGGCATCAAAAAGTAAATGAGGAGTGGGATTCAAATGGAGATAGGGAGGGGCCCGAGGAGAGTAGGTCTATTCCTTGTACTGAAGTAAACCAAAGGAATGGACAAAGTAGCCCTGTGGCTAGTGGAGATAAGGAATTGACTGAGCTAGTCGGTAATCAAAAGCAAGGTAGACAGGTTGACATATCTTTTCAATTTTCAGAACCTCATGACTCTTTACATAAAGTAAGACAGCGACACAAAATAGATGAAGAATCACGGGTAGAAACTACAAAAGTAAATAGAGGTGGGGAAGATGGAAGATTAGCCGTAGGTTTGAATAAAGAGTTAAGAGAAAGTTTTGAAGAGCAAATTCAGCAGACTGGAGGCTCTGAGAAGAGGATAGAGAAAAAGGTTATTCTACTTGATGAAATATATCAGAAAATTAAGATACCTTTTGCTCCGTCGTATTACGCAACACTACTGAACGAACATAAATCGTATGGAGAAGTTGTAACGCCCCGATTTTGATTATTTCCCAATTATGTGGAGTCTTTTATTTTAATTGGATGATAAATTATTTTAAATGTGAATTTGGTGTGTTAAATGTTATTTTACCGTTTTGAGAGCTTTTGGGGAAATTAGAATGGAGAGTATTTTAGACTTTTCTCAATTAATGATAAATTAGAAATTTAGTGGAATTAGAATCGGTGAGAAAAATGAATTAATTGATTGTTTGGAAAATGAGAGAAAGAAATAGAAAAGAAAGAAATAGAAAGAAAAGAGATAGAAAGGAAAAATAGTAAGAAAAGGGAATTAGAGAAAAGAAGAAGAGAAAGAAAGAGGAGGAAGAGAAAAGAAGAGGAAAAGAGGAAAACTAGGAAAATTCATCAAGATCAATCACATAGCAAGTTGGAATCCGGGTAAGGGTGTGAAATGTTGTTATCTTAGCAATGTGTATGATTATGTATGATTGTATTGTTGATTTTGTTGATTTTCATGAGTTTTGGAACTAAACCCATTTGTGTAGAAAATGGTAGAAATCGATGTTTTCGCGGATAGAAATCGATATAAATTGTGTTGTATGATCTATATGTGTGTATGAACCACTGCTAGTAGTTGTTTTGCTGTTGGAAATGATTTGGGGAAGAAAATGGGAAAAATTGGAGGTGTGGAACAGTGTTCACGCAGCAGAATTTTTCTGCTTCTGGTGCTGAGTGTTGGGCGAAAGGTCCTGAGCGCCGGGCGATGCATCCTTTTCGCCGGGCGGTTCGAGAGACGCAGAGGTGCCAAGCTTCTGCCTCTTTGAATTATTTTGGGGATTTGGTGTCGCCTGTGCTTCGTCGGGGGAAGCAGAGGCGAATCACGTTTCGCCGGGCGGTGAGCATGCTTCGCCGGGCGGTTGTTCTGTTTTTGAAAAATAATTTCTTTTTTTTTTACAAAATTCATAATTTTCGAACCGTAACTCCGATTTAGGCGTTCTTTATATCGTTGGAAAGCTATTGAGCTGTACTTTATGATTATGATGGTGTGGAAACTATTGGCCGATTTTATTATGTCGGAAAGTCGGGAATAGTGCTATTTAGCGACTTTTACCGTTTTGATGGTGTATTTGAACGTGAATCATACAATAGTGCATTGATGTGAATGTATATAGATTGTATGTGATTGTATGAGATGAATGCATGAATATATTGTGAATATGTATGCATTTCAAGAATGTTTTGTGTCAATTTGCATGTGAGGCATCATGAAATACATTCTTGTGTTGAGCGATTCTAATGAGAATCCGTGGTAACATCGTGTGCCTATGTGAGGTGTGAGCGATGGTTACGAACGATTGTGTGCCTATGTGAGGTGTGAGCAATCGGATTGTGTGCCTAGGTGAGGTGTGAGCAATCAGATCGTGTGCCCGCATGTGGGGTGTGAGCGATCGGGTCGTGTGCCCAGGTGGGGTGTGAGCGATCCATAAACATTGTGTGCCCATGTGGGGTGTGAGCAATGGGGTGAACATCGTAGGCCCGACGGGGAGTTACTTTGGTAATGAGCGATGGTTCCAGCAGAAGTTCTTGAGTGAACTTGAGATGATTGAGTCGGTACCGCGTTGCATTTGCATAGAGTCGTGAGTCGGTCTCTATGATTTGCATTTATCATCTTTATAATGATGTGTTGTTGAGTAAACATAATTGTGTATGTTTATGTGGAATGATTGGGAATTGTGAAAGTATGCATGATGAATATGCTTGGTTGATATGTAGATATACATTGTGATGTATATGGAGGAAATTGTGATGGATTGTGGTGAGAATGTGGAATATGTGTCTTTTTATGTTTATATATATAATTATATACATTGTTATATTGATAATATTTCTCACCCTTCTGCTGTTTTATAATGCTCTATGAGGCATTGCAGAGTAGGTATGCTGGTGGTCTTTTGTGAAGCGTGTCTTCATTCTTTTGGTCGGTTGGCTCTGATATGTAGCACCGGGTAGCTAGGAGGGCTATGATTCTTTTGTGATACATTGTATATGTATCTTGTTGATAAATGTTGATGTAAACATGAATTAAGTTGGCGGATAATACTTGGCGATGTATATATGTGTATGTATAAATGTTGGTTGTTACTCAATGTTTAGATTTTCCGCTTTTATTCTAAATATTGAAATGTGGGTGTAAGGACTAAGTTCCTCTGTTGTAAGTTACCCCACTGTTCCATATCTTCTTGTTGAGCAGGTGTTGTATGTTGTATAATTGTGTTAGATGTGACATGCCTCTTTTATGCCATGTTATAATTATACTCTGACGAAATTTTAATATGTGCCTAAATGATTATTTGATTATTTGGGGGTATAGAAAGGGGGTGTTACATTAAGTGGTATCAGAGCCAGAGTTGAGTCAGTTGTGTCTGTCTTGTTGTCTTATTGTTTGAATTGTTGTTTAACCTTGTTGTTATTTTTGGGGAATGATTAGAATATGGCTGGTAGAAACGACAATGCGATGGCTGCTGCTTTGGAAGCAATGGCTAGGGCGGTGCAAGGTGCGCCGAATGTGAATGCTAACGACGAGTTCAGAAAGAATCAACCACCGGTTTTCAAAGGAAGATTTGATCCCGATGGTGCTCAACTTTGGTTGAAAGAGATTGAAAGGATCTTCAGAGTCATGGACTGTGAGGAAGAGAATAAAGTGAGGCTTGGGTCTCACATGCTGAAGGAGGAAGCCGACGATTGGTGGGTCGGTATGCGTCAAATTCTTGAGGTGGATGATGAAGAGGTAACTTGGGATTTATTTCGTACTGAGTTTTTAAGGAAGTATTACCCTGAAAGTGTGAAAGGGAAGAAGGAGATAGAGTTCCTTGAATTGAAACAAGGTAGTATGTCCGTGGTGGACTATACTGCTAAGTTCGTGGAGTTGGTTCAATTCCATCCTCACTATGCTGCAATCACTGCTGAGTTCTCAAAGTGTATTAAATATGAGAATGGTTTGCGTCCTGAGATTAAACAGGCTGTGGGATATCAAAGGATAAGAAGGTTTTCGGATTTGACGGAATGTTGTAGAATCTTCGAGGAAGATAGCAGGGCTCGTTCTACACATTACAAAAGTTTGAATGAGAGGAGGGGAAAACAACAAGTTAGAAGTGGACCTTATGTGACACCTGTTGATAAGGGCAAGCATAAGGGAAATTTTGAGAAGAGATCTGGAGGAGGAGTTTCGGGTCCCATTAAGTGTTATAAGTGTGGGGAAATAGGTCATAAATCATTTGAGTGTGGGAAGCCAGTGGTGAAATGTTCTAATTGTGGAGGTACTGGGCATGCTGCTACAGATTGTAGAAGGAATATGGTGAAGTGCTATAATTGTGGAGAATTTGGTCACATTAGTACTAAGTGTACTAAACCGAAACAAGCTCAAGCGGGCGGAAAGGTGCTTGCATTGGCAGGGACTCAAACTACTAGTGCAGACCGTTTGATTAAAGGTACATGCTTTATTAATAGTACGCCTTTAGTTGCTATTATTGATACGGGAGCGACTCATTCGTTTGTTTCGTCTGAGTGCACGAAGCGTTTGAATCTTGTGTTGTCTGTGATGGATGGTAAGATGGTTATTGATACTCCAGCGATGGGGTCAGTAACTACTTCTTTGGTTTGTGTGAGTTGTCCTTTGACCATTTATGGTAAAGACTTCGAGATGGATTTAGTGTGTTTGCCGTTGGAAGGTTTAGACGTAATCTTGGGTATGAACTGGTTCCGATTTAATCGAGTTCATATAGATTGCTATCACAAGTTAGTAAGGTTTCCTTCTTTGGAAGATGATGAAGATGAGAGTGTCCTATCCACTAAAGAATTGAAGAAACTTTTAGCGGACGAAGCTCAATTGTTCGGGTTGTTTGCATCATTGTCTGTGGATGGTCAAGTGTCACTTGATGTGTTTCTTGTTGTTTGTGATTTTCCTGAGGTGTTTCCTGAGGATATTAAGGATGTACCGCCGGAAAGAGAAGTTGAGTTTTCTATTGATCTAGTTCCGGGTACGAGACCGATTTCGACGGCACCGTATCGTATGTCGGCATCGGAGTTGGTAGAATTAAAGAGGCAATTGAATGACTTGTTGGACAAGAGATTTGTAAGACCAAGTGTTTCTCCGTGGGGTGCTCCGGTATTGTTGGTAAAGAAAAAGGATGGAAGTATGCGGTTGTGCATTGATTATCGACAATTAAACAAGGTGACAATTAAGAACAAGTATCCGCTTCCAAGGATCGATGATTTGTTGGATCAATTGGTTGGTGCGCGTGTTTTTAGCAAGATTGATTTGAGATCGGGATATCACCAGATTCGTGTGAAAGAAGAGGATATTCAGAAGACTGCCTTTAGGACACGGTATGGCCATTACGAATATTCCGTGATGCCATTCGGGGTTTCTAACGCGCCGGGTGTGTTTATGGAATACCTGAATCGTATTTTTCATGAATAGTTGGATCGTTTTGTGGTTGTGTTCATCGATGATATTTTGATTTACTCTAAGTCTCAGGAGGAGCATGAAGAGCATTTGAGAATTGTGTTACAAATTTTTAAAGAGAAACGATTGTATGCTAAGTTATCAAAATGTGAGTTTTGGTTATCGGAAGTAAGTTTTCTTGGACATGTTATTTCCGGTAGTGGTATTAGTGTTGATCCATCCAAGATTGATTCAGTGATGCAATGGGAGACTCCTAGATTGGTTACGGAGATTCAAAGCTTTTTAGGATTGGCTGGTTATTATCGGAGGTTTATTGAGGGATTTTCAAAGTTGGCACTTCCGTTAACGCAATTGACTTGTAAGGATAAGGCTTTCATTTGGGATATTCATTGTGAAGAGAGTTTCAATGAGTTAAAAAGAAGGTTGACAGCGGCTCCGATCTTGATTTTGCCAAATCCTACGGAACCATTTGTTGTGTATTGTGATGCTTCATTGGTTGGTTTAGGTGGTGTTTTGATGCAAGATGGAAAAGTTGTGGCTTATGCTTCAAGACAATTGAGAGTACATGAAAAGAATTATCCGACGCATGACTTGGAGTTGGCGGCCGTGGTGTTTGTTTTGAAAATTTGGAGACACTATCTTTATGGTGCAAGATTTGAAGTTTTTAGTGATCACAAGAGCTTGAAATATTTATTTGATAAAAAAGAATTGAACATGAGACAAAGAAGGTGGTTAGAGCTTTTGAAGGATTATGATTTTGGCTTGAATTACCATCCGGGTAAGGCAAATGTAGTGGCCGATGCTTTGAGTCGGAAGTCGTTACATATGTCTGCATTGATGATGAGAGAATGGGAACTTTTGGAGAATTTTAGAGACTTGAGTTTGGTTTGTGAAATGACACCGAGAAGTGTGAGACTTGGTATGCTACATGTTACGAATGACTTTCTTGCAACCGTGTGTGAAAAGCAAAAGTTGGATTTAAAATTTGTTGATTTGATGATGAATGAGAATGAGGATTTCAAGGTCGATAATTTTGGAGTTTTGAGATTCCGTGGTCGTATTTGTATTCCCGATGATGTAGAGTTGAAAAAGATGATATAGGAAGAAGGGCACCGAAGTAACTTAAGTATTCATCTGGGAGCGAATAAAATGTATCAAGATTTGAAGAAAATCTTTTGGTGGTCCGGGTTAAAGAGAGATGTGGCTCAATTTGTATATGCGTGCTTAACTTGTCAAAAGTCGAAGGTAGAACATCAAAAGCCTAGTGGATTGATGCAACCGTTGGACATTCCAGAGTGGAAATGGGATAGTATATCGATGGATTTTGTTACGGGATTGCCGAATACGCGAAGAGGTCATAATGTTATTTGGGTAATTGTTGATAGGCTTACTAAATCTGCTCATTTCATTCCAATTGATATTAGTTATCCTTTGGAGAGATTAGCCGAGATTTATGTTCTTGTGGTTGTGAAGCTACATGGGGTTCCTAAGAGTATTGTATCGGATAGAGATCCTAGATTCACATCGAGGTTTTGGGAGAGTTTACAAAAGGCTTTGGGTTCTAAGCTAAGATTGAGTTCGGCTTATCATCCGCAAACGGATGGTCAAACCGAGAGGACAATTCAATCGTTGGAGGATTTATTGCGTGCTTGTGTGCTCGAGCAAGGTGGTGCTTGGGATAGTTATTTGGCATTGATTGAGTTCACTTACAATAATAGTTTCCACTCGAGTATAGGTATGGCACCATTTGAGGCTTTATATGGTCGGAGATGTCGAACACCTTTGTGTTGGCATGAAACAGGTGAGAGGACGGTAGTTGGGCCGGAGATGGTACAACAAACGACGGAGAAAGTGAAGTTTATCCGTGAGAAGATGAAAGCTTCTCAGAGTAGACAAAAGAGCTACCATGACAAGAGAAGAAAAGATCTTGAGTTTCAAGAAGGCGACCATGTGTTTTGTAGAGTTACGCCGATTACGGGTGTGGGTCGTGCTTTGAAATCGAAGAAGTTGACTTCTCGTTTTATTGGTCCGTATCAGATTTCTGCACGAGTTGGTGTTGTGGCTTACCGTGTGGCGTTGCCTCCGAATCTTCCAATTTGCATGATGTATTCCATGTTTCGCAACTTCGGAAGTATGTTCCGGACCCGTCACATGTTATTCCTATGGACGAGATTGAAGTGAGAGATAACCTTACGGTTGAAGCTTTACCGATTAGGATTCTGGATCGTGAAGTTAAGAAGCTAAGAGGCAAGGATATTGCGCTTGTGAAAGTAGCGTGGGGAGGCGTTGCGGAAGGCGATATGACTTGGGAGCTAGTGAGTAGGATGCGAGAGTCGTATCCGGAGTTGTTTGAATCAGGTATTATTTTCGAGGACTAAAATTTCTAAAGTGGGGGAGAGTTGTAACGCCCCGATTTTGATTATTTCCCAATTATGTGGAGTCTTTTATTTTAATTGGATGATAAATTATTTTAATTGTGAATTTGGTGTGTTAAATGTTATTTTACCGTTTTGAGAGCTTTTGGGGAAATTAGAATGGAGAGTATTTTAGACTTTTCTCAATTAATGATAAATTAGAAATTAAGTGGAATTAGAATCGGTGAGAAAAATGAATTAATTGATTGTTTGGAAAATGAGAGAAAGAAATAGAAAAGAAAGAAATAGAAAGAAAAGAGATAGAAAGGAAAAATAGTAAGAAAAGGGAATTAGAGAAAAGAAGAAGAGAAAGAAAGAGGAGGAAGAGAAAAGAAGACGAAAAGAGGAAAACTAGGAAAATTCATCAAGATCAATCACATAGCAAGTTGGAATCCGGGTAAGGGTGTGAAATGTTGTTATCTTAGCAATGTGTATGATTATGTATGATTGTATTGTTGATTTTGTTGATTTTCATGAGTTTTGGAACTAAACCCATTTGTGTAGAAAATGGTAGAAATCGATGTTTTCGCGGATAGAAATCGATATAAATTGTGTTGTACGATCTATATGTGTGTATGAACCACTGCTAGTAGTTGTTTTGCTGTTGGAAATGATTTGGGGAAGAAAATGGGAAAAATTGGAGGTGTGGAACAGTGTTCACGCAGCAGAATTTTTCTGCTTCTGGTGCTGAGCGCCGGGCGAAAGGTCCTGAGCGCCGGGCGATGCATCCTTTTCGCCGGGCGGTTCGAGAGGCGCAGAGGTGCCAAGCTTCTGCCTCTTTGAATTATTTTGGGGATTTGGTGTCGCCTGTGCTTCGCCGGGGGAAGCAGAGGCGAATCACGTTTCGCCGGGCGGTGAGCATGCTTCGCCGGGCGGTTGTTCTGTTTTTGAAAAATAATTTCTTTTTTTTTACAAAATTCATAATTTTCGAACCGTAACTCCGATTTAGGCGTTCTTTATATCGTTGGAAAGCTATTGAGCTGTACTTTATGATTATGATGGTGTGGAAACTATTGGCCGGTTTTATTACGTCGGAAAGTCGGGAATAGTGCTATTTAGCGACTTTTACCGTTTTGATGGTGTATTTGAACGTGAATCATACAATAGTGCATTGATGTGAATGTATATAGATTGTATGTGATTGTATGAGATGAATGCATGAATATATTGTGAATATGTATGCATTTCAAGAATGTTTTGTGTCATTTTGCATGTGAGGCATCATGAAATACATTCTTGTGTTGAGCGATTCTAATGAGAATCCGTGGTAACATCGTGTGCCTATGTGAGGTGTGAGCGATGGTTACGAACGATTGTGTGCCTATGTGAGGTGTGAGAAATCGGATTGTGTGCCTAGGTGAGGTGTGAGCAATCAGATCGTGTGCCCGCATGTGGGGTGTGAGCGATCGGGTCGTGTGCCCAGGTGGGGTGTGAGCGATCCATAAACATTGTGTGCCCATGTGGGGTGTGAGCAATGGGTGAACATCGTAGGCCCGACGGGGAGTTACTTTGGTAACGAGCGATGGTTCCAGCAGAAGTTCTTGAGTGAACTTGAGATGATTGAGTCGGTACCGCGTTGCATTTGCATAGAGTCGTGAGTCGGTCTCTATGATTTGCATTTATCATCTTTATAATGATGTGTTGTTGAGTAAACATAATTGTGTATGATTATGTGGAATGATTGGGAATTGTGGAAGTATGCATGATGAATATGCTTGGTTGATATGTAGATATACATTGTGATGTATATGGAGGAAATTGTGATGGATTGTGGTGAGAATGTGGAATATGTGTCTTTTTATGTTTATATATATAATTATATACATTGTTATATTGATAATATTTCTCACCCTTCTGCTGTTTTATAATGCTCTATGAGGCATTGCAGAGTAGGTATGCTGGTGGTCTTTTGTGAAGCGTGTCTTCATTCTTTTGGTCGGTTGGCTCTGATATGTAGCACCGGGTAGCTAGGAGGGCTATGATTCTTTTGTGATACATTGTATATGTATCTTGTTGATAAATGTTGATGTAAACATGAATTAAGTTGGCGGATAATACTTGGCGATGTATATATGTGTATGTATAAATGTTGGTTGTTACTCAATGTTTAGATTTTCCGCTTTTATTCTAAATATTGAAATGTGGGTGTAAGGAATAAGTTCCTCTGTTGTAAGTTACCCCACTGTTGCATATCTTCTTGTTGAGCAGGTGTTGTATGTTGTATAATTGTGTTAGATGTGACATGCCTCTTTTATGCCATGTTATAATTATACTCTGACGAAATTTTAATATGTGCCTAAATGATTATTTGATTATTTGGGGGTATAGAAAGGGGGTGTTACATTAAGTGGTATCAGAGCCAGAGTTGAGTCAGTTGTGTCTGTCTTGTTGTCTTATTGTTTGAATTGTTGTTTAACCTTGTTGTTATTTTTGGGGAATGATTAGAATATGGCTGGTAGAAACGACAATGCGATGGCTGCTGCTTTGGAAGCAATGGCTAGGGCGGTGCAAGGTGCGCCGAATGTGAATGCTAACGACGAGTTCAGAAAGAATCAACCACCGGTTTTCAAAGGAAGATTTGATCCCGATGGTGCTCAACTTTGGTTGAAAGAGATTGAAAGGATCTTCAGAGTCATGGACTGTGAGGAAGAGAATAAAGTGAGGCTTGGGTCTCACATGCTGAAGGAGGAAGCCGACGATTGGTGGGTCGGTATGCGTCAAATTCTTGAGGTGGATGATGAAGAGGTAACTTGGGATTTATTTCGTACTGAGTTTTTAAGGAAGTATTACCCTGAAAGTGTGAAAGGGAAGAAGGAGATAGAGTTCCTTGAATTGAAACAAGGTAGTATGTCCGTGGTGGACTATACTGCTAAGTTCGTGGAGTTGGTTCAATTCCATCCTCACTATGCTGCAATCACTGCTGAGTTCTCAAAGTGTATTAAATATGAGAATGGTTTGCGTCCTGAGATTAAACAGGCTGTGGGATATCAAAGGATAAGAAGGTTTTCGGAATTGACGGAATGTTGTAGAATCTTCGAGGAAGATAGCAGGGCTCGTTCTACACATTAAAAAAGTTTGAATGAGAGGAGGGGAAAACAACAAGTTAGAAGTGGACCTTATGTGACACCTGTTTATAAGGGCAAGCATAAGGGAAATTTTGAGAAGAGATCTGGAGGAGGAGGTTCGGGTCCCATTAAGTGTTATAAGTGTGGGGAAATAGGTCATAAATCATTTGAGTGTGGGAAGCCAGTGGTGAAATGTTCTAATTGTGGAGGTACTGGGCATGCTGCTACAGATTGTAGAAGGAATATGGTGAAGTGCTATAATTGTGGAGAATTTGTCACATTAGTACTAAGTGTACTAAACCGAAACAAGCTCAAGCGGGCGGAAAGGTGTTTGCATTGGCAGGGACTCAAACTACTAGTGCAGACCATATGATTAAAGGTACATGCTTTATTAATAGTACGCCTTTAGTTGCTATTATTGATACGGGAGCGACTCATTCGTTTGTTTCGTCTAAGTGCGCGAAGCGTTTGAATCTTGTGTTGTCTGTGATGGATGGTAAGATGGTTATTGATACTCCAGCGACGGGGTCAGTAACTACTTCTTTGGTTTGTGTGAGTTGTCCTTTGACCATTTATGGTAAAGACTTCGAGATGGATTTAGTGTGTTTGCCGTTGGAAGGTTTAGACGTAATCTTGGGTATGAACTGGTTCCGATTTAATCGAGTTCATATAGATTGCTATCACAAGTTAGTAAGGTTTCCTTCTTTGGAAGATGATGAAGATGAGAGTGTCCTATCCACTAAAGAATTGAAGAAACTTTTAGCGGACGAAGCTCAATTGTTCGGGTTGTTTGCATCATTGTCTGTGGATGGTCATGTGTCACTTGATGTGTTTCCTGTTGTTTGTGATTTTCCTGAGGTGTTTCCTGAGGATATTAAGGATGTACCGCCGGAAAGAGAAGTTGAGTTTTCTATTGATCTAGTTCCGGGTACGAGACCAATTTCGATGGCACCGTATCGTATGTCGGCATCGGAGTTGGTAGAATTAAAGAGGCAATTGAATGACTTGTTGGACAAGAGATTTGTAAGACCAAGTGTTTCTCCGTGGGGTGCTCCGGTATTGTTGGTAAAGAAAAAGGATGGAAGTATGCGGTTGTGCATTGATTATCGACAATTGAACAAGGTGACAATTAAGAACAAGTATCCGCTTCCAAGGATCGATGATTTGTTGGATCAATTGGTTGGTGCGCGTGTTTTTAGAAAGATTGATTTGAGATCGGGATATCACCAGATTCGTGTGAAAGAAGAGGATATTCAGAAGACTGCCTTTAGGACACGGTATGGCCATTACGAATATTCCGTGATGCCATTGGGGGTTTCTAACGCGCCGGGTGTGTTTTTGGAATACCTGAATCGTATTTTTCATGAACAGTTGGATCGTTTTGTGGTTGTGTTCATCGATGATATTTTGATTTACTCTAAGTCTCAGGAGGAGCATGAAGAGCATTTGAGAATTGTGTTACAAATTTTGAAAGAGAAACGATTGTATGCTAAGTTATCAAAAGGTGAGTTTTGGTTATTGGAAGTAAGTTTTCTTGGACATGTTATTTCCGGTAGTGGTATTAGTGTTGATCCATCCAAGATTGATGCAGTGATGCAATGGGAGACTCCTAGATCGGTTACGGAGATTCGAAGCATTTTAGGATTGGCGGGTTATTATCGGAGGTTTATTGAGGGATTTTCAAAGTTGGCACTTCCGTTAACGCAATTGACTTGTAAGGATAAGGCTTTCATTTGGGATATTCATTGTGAAGAGAGTTTCAATGAGTTAAAAAGAAGGTTGACAGCGGCTCCGATCTTGATTTTGCCAAATCCTACGGAACCATTTGTTGTGTATTGTGATGCTTCATTGGTTGGTTTAGGTGGTGTTTTGATGCAAGATGGAAAAGTTGTGGCTTATGCTTCAAGACAATTGAGAGTACATGAAAAGAATTATCCTACGCATGACTTGGAGTTGGCGGCCGTGGTGTTTGTTTTGAAAATTTGGAGACACTATCTTTATGGTGCAAGATTTGAAGTTTTTAGTGATCACAAGAGCTTGAAATATTTATTTGATAAAAAAGAATTGAACATGAGACAAAGAAGGTGGTTAGAGCTTTTGAAGGATTATGATTTTGGCTTGAATTACCATCCGGGTAAGGCAAATGTAGTGGCCGATGCTTTGAGTCGGAAGTCGTTACATATGTCTGCATTGATGATGAGAGTATGGGAACTTTTGGAGAATTTTAGAGACTTGAGTTTGGTTTGTGAAATGACACCGAGAAGTGTGAGACTTGGTATGCTACATGTTACGAATGACTTTCTTGCAACCGTGTGTGAAAAGCAAAAGTTGGATTTAAAATTTGTTGATTTGATGATGAATGAGAATGAGGATTTCAAGGTCGATAATTTTGGAGTTTTGAGATTCCGTGGTCGTATTTGTATTCCCGATGATGTAGAGTTGAAAAAGATGATATTGGAAGAAGGGCACCGAAGTAACTTAAGTATTCATCCGGGAGCGAATAAAATGTATCAAGATTTGAAGAAAATCTTTTGGTGGTCCGGGTTAAAGAGAGATGTGGCTCAATTTGTATATGCGTGCTTAACTTGTCAAAAGTCGAAGGTAGAACATCAAAAGCCTAGTGGATTGATGCAACCGTTGGACATTCCAGAGTGGAAATGGGATAGTATATCGATGGATTTTGTTACGGGATTGCCGAATACGCGAAGAGGTCATAATGCTATTTGGGTAATTGTTGATAGGCTTACTAAATCTGCTCATTTCATTCCAATTGATATTAGTTATCCTTTGGAGAGATTAGCCGAGATTTATGTTCTTGTGGTTGTGAAGCTACATGGGGTTCCTAAGAGTATTGTATCGGATAGAGATCCTAGATTCACATCGAGGTTTTGGGAGAGTTTACAAAAGGCTTTGGGTTCTAAGCTAAGATTGAGTTCGGCTTATCATCCGCAAACGGATGGTCAAACTGAGAGGACAATTCAATCGTTGGAGGATTTATTGCGTGCTTGTGTGCTCGAGCAAGGTGGTGCTTGGGATAGTTATTTGGCATTGATTGAGTTCACTTACAATAATAGTTTCCACTCGAGTATGGGTATGGCACCATTTGAGGCTTTATATGGTCGGAGATGTCGAACACCTTTGTGTTGGCATGAAACAGGTGAGAGGACGGTAGTTGGGCTGGAGATGGTACAACAAACGACGGAGAAAGTGAAGTTTATCCGTGAGAAGATGAAAGCTTCTCAGAGTAGACAAAAGAGCTACCATGACTAGAGAAGAAAAGATCTTGAGTTTCAAGAAGGCGACCATGTGTTTTTGAGAGTTACGCCGATTACGGGTGTGGGTCGTGCTTTGAAATCGAAGAAGTTGACTTCTCGTTTTATTGGTCCGTATCAGATTTCTGCACGAGTTGGTGCTGTGGCTTACCGTGTGGCGTTGCCTCCGAATCTTCCAATTTGCATGATGTATTCCATGTTTCGCAACTTCAGAAGTATGTTCCGGACCCGTCACATGTTATTCCTATGGACGAGATTGAAGTGAGAGATAACCTTACGGTTGAAGCTTTACCGATTAGGATTCTGGATCGTGAAGTTAAGAAACTAAGAGGCAAGGATATTGCGCTTGTGAAAGTAGCGTGGGGAGGCGCTGCGGAAGGCGATATGACTTGGGAGCTAGTGAGTAGGATGCGAGAGTCGTATCCGGAGTTGTTTGAATCAGGTATTATTTTCGAGGACTAAAATTTCTAAAGTGGGGGAGAGTTGTAACGCCCCGATTTTGATTATTTCCCAATTATGTGGAGTCTTTTATTTTAATTGGATGATAAATTATTTTAATTGTGAATTTGGTGTGTTAAATGTTATTTTACCGTTTTGAGAGTTTTTGGGGAAATTAGAATGGAGAGTATTTTAGACTTTTCTCAATTAATGATAAATTGGAAATTAAGTGGAATTAGAATCGGTGAGAAAAATGAATTAATTGATTGTTTGGAAAATGAGAGAAAGAAATAGAAAAGAAAGAAATAGAAAGAAAAGAGATAGAAAGGAAAAATAGTAAGAAAAGGGAATTAGAGAAAAGAAGAAGAGAAAGAAAGAGGAGGAAGAGAAAAGAAGACGAAAAGAGGAAAACTAGGAAAATTGATCAAGATCAATCACATAGCAAGTTGGAATCCGGGTAAGGGTGTGAAATGTTGTTATCTTAGCAATGTGTATGATTATGTATGATTGTATTGTTGATTTTGTTGATTTTCATGAGTTTTGGAACTAAACCCATTTGTGTAGAAAATGGTAGAAATCGATGTTTTCGCGGATAGAAATCGATATAAATTGTGTTGTATGATCTATATGTGTGTATGAACCACTGTTAGTAGTTGTTTTGCTGTTGGAACTGATTTGGGGAAGAAAATGGGAAAAATTGGAGGTGTGGAACAGTGTTCACGCAGCAGAATTTTTCTGCTTCTGGTGCTGAGCGCCGGGCGAAAGGTCCTGAGCGCCGGGCGATGCATCCTTTTCGCCGGGCGGTTCGAGAGGCGCAGAGGTGCCAAGCTTCTGCCTCTTTGAATTATTTTGGGGATTAGGTGTCGCCTGTGCTTCGCCGGGGGAAGCAGAGGCGAATCACGTTTCACCGGGCGGTGAGCATGCTTCGCCGGGCGGTTGTTCTGTTTTTGAAAAATAATTTCTTTTTTTTTACAAAATTCATAATTTTCGAACCGTAACTCCGATTTAGGCGTTCTTTATATCGTTGGAAAGCTATTGAGCTGTACTTTATGATTATGATGGTGTGGAAACTGTTGGCCGATTTTATTATGTCGGAAAGTCAGGAATAGTGCTATTTAGCGACTTTTGCCGTTTTGATGGTGTATTTGAACGTGAATCATACAATAGTGCATTGATGTGAATGTATATAGATTGTATGTGATTGTATGAGATGAATGCATGAATATATTGTGAATATGTATGCATTTCAAGAATGTTTTGTGTCATTTTGCATGTGAGGCATCATGAAATACATTCTTGTGTTGAGCGATTCTAATGAGAATCCGTGGTAACATCGTGTGCCTATGTGAGGTGTGAGCGATGGTTACGAACGATTGTGTGCCTATGTGAGGTTTGAGCAATCGGATTGTGTGCCTAGGTGAGGTGTGAGCAATCAGATCGTGTGCCCGCATGTGGGGTGTGAGCGATCGGGTCGTGTGCCCAGGTGGGGTGTGAGCGATCCATAAACATTGTGTGCCCATGTGGGGTGTGAGCAATGGGTGAACATCGTAGGCCCGACGGGGAGTTACTTTGGTAACGAGCGATGGTTCAAGCAGAAGTTCCTGAGTGAACTTTAGATGATTGAGTCGGTACCGCGTTGCATTTGCATAGAGTCGTGAGTCGGTCTCTATGATTTGCATTTATCATCTTTATAATGATGTGTTGTTGAGTAAACATAATTGTGTATGTTTATGTGGAATGATTGGGAATTGTGAAAGTATGCATGATGAATATGCTTGGTTGATATGTAGATATACATTGTGATGTATATGGAGGAAATTGTGATGGATTGTGGTGAGAATGTGGAATATGTGTCTTTTTATGTTTATATATATAATTATATACATTGTTATTATGATAATATTTCTCACCCTTCTGCTATTTTATAATGCTCTATGAGGCATTGCAGAGTAGGTATGCTGGTGGTCTTTTGTGAAGCGTGTCTTCATTCTTTTGGTCGGTTGGCTCTGATATATAGCACCAGGTAGCTAGGAGGGCTATGATTCTTTTGTGATACATTGTATATGTATCTTGTTGATAAATGTTTATGTAAACATGAATTAAGTTGGTGGATAATACTTGGCGATGTATATATGTGTATGTATAAATGTTGGTTGTTACTCAATGTTTAGATTTTCCGCTTTTATTCTAAATATTGAAATGTGGGCGTAAGGACTAAGTTCCTCTGTTGTAAGTTACCCCACTGTTTCATATCTTCTTGTTGAGCAGGTGTTGTATGTTGTATAATTGTGTTAGATGTGACATGCCTCTTTTATGCCATGTTATAATTATACTCTGACGAAATTTTAATATGTGCCTAAATGATTATTTGATTATTTGGGGGTATAGAAAGGGGGTGTTACAGAAGTCACTACTAAACCAATTCTCTCGAGCTTTGAATCCGAGGAAGATATTTCTAGTATTGGAGGAACTCCTTCATCTGGGGGCAATTCTATAGGTGATGAGGAGGTACAAAAAAGTAATTCGAGGATAAAAAAAAAGTTAGATAATCTCCCTCATAGAATTTGGGATGCCATAAAGAAGATGGGAGTAGAAACTGAAGAAGATGATGGGATTTTTGAGAATTGCATTAGGAATTTTGAAACAGAGGAGGGGCAGGGAAGCAGAGTTATGAAGGGTGCAGCTAAGGGTAGATTATGAATTTTATGACATATAATATAAGAGGATGTGGAAGCAGCATTAAGAGGAGGAGGATTTGGAAACTAATACAAAATGAAGGTGTAGATGTAGAATTTGTACATGAAACCAATTGTGAGCTGATGACTGATGAAGTAGTTCATGAAATGTGGGGAGATGATAGTTGTTTGTGGTCTAGTTCAGGCGCTGTGGGATATGTAGGTGGGATCCTCACTATCTGGAGGATAAATTGTTTGGTTCCGGTTAGCAGTTTTAAAGGAAAGGGATACCTTGGAGTGAACGCTTGGTGGAAAGGGCACAATGTTTATTTCTTAAACATTTATTCATCTTGCTCCAATTCAGACAAGAGGTTACTATGGAACAAAATCATTCAACTGAAAGACACTTTGACAGCAGGCGAATGGGTCATTGGTGGGGACTTTAACGCCATTAAAAATAGAAGAGAGCGACGTGGTAGTTGTATACAAAGTAGAAGAATCATGGAGGATTTTAAAGAATTTATTGAAATGACTGGGTGTGTGGATATCCCTGTACGTGGCAATATATATACTTGGTTTAACGCATTTGGTAAGTTTGCTAGCAGGTTAGACAGATTTATTATCTCACCTGGTCTTCTTAGTAATTGGAATTCGATTACACAAAATGTGAGATCTAGAGACATCTCTGATCATAGGCCAGTGACGATTATGGCAAAAAATATCAACTGGGGACCAAAACCGTTCAAAGTGTTGAACTGTTGGTTAGAGCATCATGAGTTTCTCCATTTTGTTAGAGATGTGTGGGAATCTTACAAGGTTGAGGGTGATGTGTTTTATGTTTTATCCAAGAAGTTCCATCATTTAAGGAATCGGTTACGCTGGTGGAATGCTAATGTTTTTGGATGGATTGATACTAAGATCAGTGAGAATACTAGTACTATTAATGAAGTTGAAGATTATATTGCTCAAAACAGTGTAGAGATCAATACTGATATGTTGAAGTCGAGAAGGGTAACTGAAGATGAGTTATGGAAGCATCTGAGAATCAAGGAAAGTATCCTTAAACAGAAAGCGAGAACGAAATGGATTAATGAGGGGGATGCAAACACCAAGTTTTACCACGCTGCCATTAGGAATAGAAACAGGTTGAACACAATTAGTGCGATTCAAGTTGAAAGTGAATTAATTGAAGATGTAGATGGTATTAAAGAAGCTGTGGCAAGTCACTTTGAAAGAAGGTTTAAGAAAGATTGCAGAGTTATGCCTAAGATTGGTAGTGATGGTTTCATGAGTATGAATGAGGAAGAAAGTATGTCGCTGGAGGTTCCATTCACGCATGAAGATGTGAAGCAAGTAGTGTTTTCAAGTGAAGGAGACAAGAGTCCTGGGCCAGACGATTTTAACCTAAAATTCATAAAGAAATGTTGGGAGGTGTTGGGTACGGATTTCTCTAACTACATACTTCAGTTCTTTGAGAAGGGTGTTCTCCCAAAGGTGTTTACTTCTTTTTGCATTGCACTGATTCCAAAAAAGGAAGATCCATGTGGCTTGGAGGATTTTCGTCCTATTTGTTTAATAGGGTTGATTTACAAAGTCGTTTCAAAGCTTTTGGTGGTGAGAATTAAGAAAGTTATGGACAGTATTGTCTCGGCCACTCAAACGGCGTTCATAGAAGGATGTAACATCCTAGATGGCGTTTTGGTTCTAAATGAATTAATTGATTATGCAAGGAGGAGCAACTCTAAGACATTAATGCTAAAAGTGGACTTTGCTTTAGCTTATGACAGGGTTGAATGGAGTTAATTAAAGGACATTATGCGTCATATGGGCTTTGGAAGTAAATTTATGGGGTGGATTGAAGGAACTGTAATGAGTAGTTTTATGTCTGTCATGGTAAATGGGAGCCCAACCCGGGATTTCAAGGTTTCGCGTGGTTTACGTCAAGGCGACCCTATCTCCCCCTTCCTTTTTGCAATAGCTGCTGAAGGACTTGCTGTACTGATAAAACGAGCTTCTTAGAATGCTAGTTTTAATGGTCTAAAACTCAATTCAAAAATATCATATGAATTATTACAATATGCTGATGACACAATATTAGTGGGAGACGGTTCTTGGTCAAATCTCTGGACTGTCAAAGCTTTGCTGAAAGGCTTTCAACTGGTGTCGGGGCTACAAATAAACTATAAGAAAAGTTCCTTATATGGCATAGGTGTGGAGGAGTATGTTTTAAGAACTGCAGAATGCTTTCTTGGTGTTCAAGTAGATACATTTCCATTCAAATTTTTGGGAGTATATGTTGGTGGAAATCATAGGAAGATCGCATTTTGGAAACTAATGATTCTGAAAATTAAAGAGCGGCTCTCAACATGGAAAGGTAAATTATTGTCAATGGCTGGCAGGGCCACTCTCATCAATACTGTGTTATCTAATTTACCTATACACTATATGTCTATGTATATGCTGCCGTGTAAAGTGGTTAAGCTCATAACAAGTATTCAATGCCGGTTCCTTTGGGGTGGTTCTGCTCTGTCCAAAAGAATTTCATGGTTAAGGTGGAGTGAGGTGTGTAAACCGAAGGTGGAAGGTGGACTGGGAGTCAAACATGTCAAATGGTTTAATGTTGCTTTAATGGCAAAATGGTTATGGAAGTTGTTATCTCTAAAAAGGAGGATATGGCAAGGAGTTGTGCAGGTTAGGTACCCGGACCACATTGTAGATCTACATATTAGTGTCCTGCCGAATTATAGTCTCGAACTGTCACTGTGGTGGAGAGATTTATTTAAGATTTGGGAAATGTTTGGTGTTGGAGGATTTTCGCAACATCTGAAACATGACATAGGTTGTGGGGATAACACCCTGTTTTGGTTATCCAAATGGTGTGGAAACCAATCCTTGGCTGTCTAATTTCCTAGCTTATGGGAGAATTCCTGTAATAAGAGAGGCAAGGTCATGGAGTTTCGCAGCAGCAACATGAACGCAAGTATTTGGTCCCTTGATTTTGTCAACAACATTCCTATAGGTAGCAGTTTGCAGGACTGGTGTGAATTGAATAGAATGTTACCAGTCGATACCTTGTCGCTATCAGAAGAATATTGTGTGATTTGGGAGGTTGGAGACGTCACGCAGTACACGTCAAGTTCAGGTTATGACTTGTTAATTAAGGCACACAGTCTGCAACATTCTCAACATATGTTGGTTGATGTTTTTAAATTGATCTGGCTGTCATCTGCTCACCCAAAAATCCAGATGTTTGGTTGGAGATTATTTCAGGATAGGTTGGCTACGAGAGAAAATTTACGTAAACGACACATTGCTTTGAGTGGTGAATATATGTTGTGTCTGTTCTGTCAAAGGGTTTAGGAGAGTGTACTTTATCTATTATATTCATGTGAAAAGTCATTGAAGATTTGGAGTTTTGTTGGAAAATGGTTAGACATTGTTATAGGAAATCATGACTCATTGCCGGAATTGTTCCATTACTGGTTGCAAGCGCTTTTAGCCAAGAAGGTTGCTATAAAAAATGCAGTAAGCCTTTGGTTGATAATAGGTTGGTGTCTATGGTCAACTAGGAATAACATTGTGTTTAATAGAGAGGTGTGGGATTTCGATTTGATAGAGAAGAGAATCATTTGTATACTTGGTGGTGGTTAGGAAAACGGACTAACGGAAGATATACATGTAATTACTATGAATGGACCAAATCCCCTTGTGAGTTTTTGTAGTTTCATAAGGGTTTAAGTTGGAATTTTTTGTAGATGGGTTGGATACACCCTTTTGTATCCAATTTGAATAGATTTTTCGCTTATTAAAAAAAAAATTATATTCATAGCTTATTGGTTTAATATACTCATTTTCAGCTAGCTTTAGGTAAATAAATGCTATTTCTTTAATGCAAATCTCATAACAGAAAAATGTACAAACACAAACATGAAAGAGACAGTCCTAAAATTCAAGTACTTGCAGGGTCGGCCCTGTGCAAGTGCAGCAAGTGCTACTGCACAGGGCCCCAAATTTTAGAGGGCTCCAAAATTGGAAAACTTCAATATTTTTTCATAAATATTAATAGAAATAAATAAAATGTTATAATAAAACTCAATAAATGAATAAAATGATTTGATAAAAATCTAATATATAAAAAAAAAATGAGAGTGATCAAAATTCAAAATAATTATAACTAAATTTATTTTTAATTAATACATCATTGTATTTTTGTGTGTTTTTTTTAATTATTATAATACTTTTTCTTTTAAATTGAGGTCCATTTCTTAAATTAGAACGGGGCCTCCGAGATCATTGGTCCGGCCCTGAGTACTTGTATCACAGAAGATTAAATAAATAGCAATTATGTAACTGAAGATTTAAAAAGAAACTTACTTTCATCCCTCTTCACGCCAGGGAGAGACATGCGAAATAGGTACGCACCTTCACACTCTCCAATGTCTACAGGTCCTATGATGGGTCCAACCTGCCCCGTAGCCGCACTTCCAGTCAACCCAAAACCATTCTTAGTAGCAGCCACAATGTTAGACCATTCCTTCTTAGTAGGACGAGAAGGAAGAAACAACACAGCCGGACCATCAACTTTCGCTGAATCATCATCACCTTCATCTCCAAGAGCCATGCCATCATTAAACGGTATACTCCTAATAGGCTTCACAACATGGTCATGTGGCATTTGATACTTGAGCTCAGAAAAATTTTCACTTTCATCTACTTTAGGAACAACTACTAGTTTTCCTAACCTTACTACGCAAATCATTACCATCAAAATGGTTATACAACCTAGCAGCATCTATGTCCACAAGAAAATCCTATATTAAAAATTCGCGTTTAGTGACCGAATTAGAGACCGAAAAAGCCTAAAAATCGGTCACTATAACGTTTAGCAATAACCTTTAGAGACGAATGCACTCTTCTTTGTGAGGTTTTTGGGTGTCCACTAAACCACTTGGTTTTTGTTGTATAATTTACATTTGAAATGTATATATTATTAATGAAATAGAACTTTAAAATATTATTTAAAAAGATTCATACACTAATTGTTATTAAAATTATATTTTACCTAAATTAATAAATTTGTATGAATTAATTATTTATATAAATATATGTTTTATTTGTTAAAACAATACAAATGTAAAATTTTGACTAAAAGGTTTAAAAAATAAATAAAAGGAGAATATTGGGAGGGAGGCAACTAAATAATGAAAAAACAAAAAAAAAATTATTAGTGACCGAAATTTCGGTCACTGAGTTTTTTTATGAATTAATTTATATAAAAATAATTATTTGAGATTGAAAATTATGGTCACAAAATATCAGTCGCTAATTCGGTGACTTATTTTATTTAGTGACTGATTTAGTGAATTTTAAAATTTTACAAACATGATATCTGATTTTAGTGGCTAATTCGGTCACTAAAGTGACTGAAAATTTTCAGTCACTAATTCGATCACTAAAAATGAATTTTCTAGTAGTGATCCTCAATCCCACTCAATCTCCTAAACCTTTCAACCTCCTCAGAATTAAGATAAAACATTTGTCAATAAACACGATACTGTCAATGACTTTATACTGACACTTATACTTAAATTGAGGATGCAATTCAAGCGGAAACAAATCAGTAAACTAAGGGTAATTGCAATTAGAGGAACATTCTAACAACCCTTTTAACGAAACCGCGTAAAAAACTTAACTTTACTATTAATGACTTATCAACATTCCTAAGTATGTAATAGTAAATACGCTCTAATTCAGATTCTTTGATGAAAGAAGTTGTTAACTGATCACGTGTGTAAGAAGGAAGACCTTTGATATGAGGACCAAAGTATGTGCCCATAATGAAGTAAAGGAGAAAACATTGATCATCGTTAGGTTGATCGGATTTTAGGTTATTGGTTTCTATTAATGCTAATGCGGTTGGATATTTGTTACGTTGTTGATGTTGATCCATTGTATTTTCAAGGTGAAACCATGATTCTGCAAGAGTATGACGATTGTTTAAAAAGCCTAACAGATACATCAGCTAAATTTATGAATGTTTTCAATATTAAAAAATACTTTATTTTACAGTTTCTAAACCAGTCACTTTATTAGCCAAGCAGCTTCTTGGTATTATAATAGGAATAACAACCTTACTTCTTTAGAATGTTGTTAAATAGAATCAGAGTTACAAAGAGGAGCTTAAAGCTAACATATTTTGTGTTATATTTTGTATGAAGATTTAGTCAGTATTCTAAATGTATCTCGAAACATGTTCAATTGTACGAAGAACAGTTATACGATGTATGAACAAATATGATTGATTATTAATCCATTGCTTTTTCTAACCAAATTTATATTAAATAAGAAAATGGCATAAGCTATGCCATAGGAGTACAACACCAGAGTCTCTGATAGGAAAGTTCATAGAAAAACAAACTACAAGAAGCAACTGCTAATGCCAAAACCTGAACAAACAGACTCAATGTCGGGCCACCCTAAACACTGCAAAACCAAGCAAAAGAACCAGAAGAAATTGCAAACAACTAACTGACAGAAACTTCTCTAAAATGACCTCATCCACACCAGACCAGTCACAAAAAAAAACTAAACCAATAACTTCGCGCTAGAACACAAAAAACCGGAACTGCTGGAAATAATAATGGGTGGTAGTTTAATTGTCAATAGTGTTGCACATTGTGAGTGTTAAGTACAATACAAACTTAAAATTTCAAGTCTCTCCATCATTTTACTCTTATTGTTTAATTAGATCTGAAGTTTACTTGAGTTCAAACTAGTAATAAAGAGAGAAGATATTCCTTTCTTGTCCCCTACTCTATATCCATGCATTCACTACTATAAAACGCTAAAACAACAACGTCAGGCTTACAACGCATCCTTTTATGTCGTTGTAATAGGTTAAAAATTTCTCGCCCATGTAAAAGTTGAGTCATTTAATGACGGTTGAATGAAACCACCGTAATAATAAATAAAATGTATCAAGCTTCGATTCTCTGCAACTACATTTTTTCTATTTTTTAGAGTACATTTAGCGTGTGACAATTAAGTCCATTATTTTAAAAATAAATTGTAAATTATTTTACAACGGTTAAGATGAACAACCGTAGTAATAAATGAAATGTAACAAGCTTTGATTCCCTGCAACACATTTTTTCCTTCTTTTAGGATACATTTAGCGTGTGTCACTTAAGATTCCACGACGGTTTGTTTCTCCAACCGAGATTAAAAGGTTTACTGATAAATTAAAACAAAACTTATTATGTGCTTCTTTCATAAGACGCCCTAATCGAACAAGTGAGCCAGAGACGCCCTAACCTTTACCCTCTTCGTATCCATTCATTTGGAGCTCAAATATTGCTCAAATAAGGTACTCTTCAACATCTTCATTCCTTTTTTCTTGGTTTATGCTCAAATATTGACCGTCTTCATTCATTTGCTTCTTCAGCTTCGAAGTAAGGTACTCTTCAACATCTTCATTCCTTTTTTCTTGGTTTATGCTCAAATATTGATTGTCTTCATCATTCATTTGTTCTTCAGCTTCGTGTCGTAACCCAAAATTTGACCTCCTTTTTTTATTTTTTGCATAAGCATCGCTGGCATATGCATTCGCACTTTCTCTATGATTTTGTTGCAGGAATATTCAGGTTTTCCATGCCCGATTAATCACATCCTCATAAGGTCATCACATCATCAAAACAAGCACCAAATAAGGGTTTCTATGTCTATTTATCAAAGCAAGAGGTTGAAAATCGGAACCGTGGCCACAACATCATTTTCAGGCAAAATTTGGTATATTTTGGTCTGGTTAATCGATTAACCATTTGTAGTGCAATTATGTTAATAGATTAACCAGTGTAAATTTGTTGTTTTGCAAGTGTTAATCGATTAACACTTTGCAGTGCAATTATGTTAATCGATTAACACGTGCAAATTTTGCATAATTTGCTGCTTTTTCAAGACAACAACGTTCCCTCCACATTTTGAGATTCTACATTGGTCTAGTATCATGTGGAACATTCTGGAATCTTCAAGAATTCACCTACATTTGTTCCAATGCATCATTTTCAAATAAGTACACCATGTTCCTTGATCTCCAAGCATATCAACCTTTGGATGTTGGAACTCACATTGGGATTGTTACCGAGTTGATCCTAATTAACCGAGTTAACCACCTTAAATCAGTGAGTCAAGTGTAACTAACTCCTAGCTGTCGCTCCCAGGATTTTCATCCAAGTACAAACGCGAAAGTGGCGCGGAAACAGAGTCGCCAAAAATGTGTATTTATCCCAAGAGAGGGAAAGGAAACACTGCGTAAACCTGAGGGGAAGGAAAAGAGCATGGTCTCGCGACCAAGAGAAATGGGTAAGGGAGTCGGTTACGCGAGGGGAAGGTATTAGCACCCTCATGCGTCCATCGTACTCGATGGGATCCACGCTTGCTTGTTATCGATCAAAGGGTTTCGTCGTCTGGAGCTCCACTGCTACTGGAAAGGAAAAAAAATGGGAAACGAAGAAGAACGAAGAAACGGGGGAGAAAAGAAAAAGAAGTTACTCGATAGGACATCATCGGAGTCCTAGGCCTACGTATTCCCTCGGGAGCGGGAAAGTCAGAGTCAACGTAGTTTGGACTACGGTTTGGGGGGAAGGGCGAAAGAATTGTGCTCGGAGAAATCTCGCACGATCTCCTGCCTACGTATCTCGTTCGCACGCGAGAATCAGAGCGACGTAGTTCCCCTCACTAGGGATGGACTGGTTTGTTGGTTTTTTTTAACAGAAGACGCCAAGGTTCGCGTTCGAGCAGTTAGGTGTCGCAGCTCGTTGTACGGAGTCTTAGGCATTTACCTGTTTGCGGTAGAACGGAAGTGACACATCCTTTATGAAAGGAATGAGGAAGATGAGAAAAGAATTGTTTTTTTTTTGTCTTTTAGAAGGAGCGTTTTGATTATTTTGTATTTATAACATATATTGCATTAAAGTCTATGACATAGGATCGAATGCCTCGCATATCGACCCAAGACGGGACGTACGCTAAACACTCTAAGAAAATGAAAGAAGATCCTCCACTATCTTATTTCCCACATGCAAGGCTCAAGGGCAATACATATTAATCCTTTTATTAGATGTTTTTGTTTTCTGTTTTGAGATGAGAAAGTGAGACTCAAAGAGAAGAAAGGACAAAGTCTAAGTGGGGACTAATTATCCTAAAGGTATCATGCATGGAGATCCTATGGATATGTGAGGTAATAGGAGCCACCTAAGTCTAAAAGAAGAGAGGGATAACACTACCTAAGGCTTATCCTACCTCACCTTAATAAAAAATTAAGGATGAGCTAGGATCCCTAAGGGATGTGAGAAAGTTACACACACAAAGCATTATATCATGCTATTCACAAAAGAGAATGATAAGTAAAAGAGATGAGAGATGAAAGAAGAGATGAGTATGGATCAACATCCATTTACTCAAGTGACTTACCTCTGCCCCTATACAGAAGTTTAATGCATTATTATCACAAGTAATGAAAACTAGTACAAGAAACCTAAACCAAACACAACTATTTGATTTTAGGAGACAAGTTAATAAGAAAATGAAGTTCAAACCAAAAGGGAAGGGTCCTAATGGTTAAGGGACATGCCAAGTCAGTAGGTATATGCTAAGGTACTATACTAATGTAAACATGTCATATGATATCACACAAAGTCAAACTATACACCAAACAATCATGCAAATGTGAGTTGAACATTAACTACACAAGATGTATATAATTGGAAAGTAAACATGGATAAATGAATATGTAAACATCAAAGTCAGAAGTAAATTACATTTAAGAATGTGTGAAGAGGTTATTCAAATGGCATATGATTCACAAGAGTAAGCAATGATCAACCAAACAAAAGATGGGAGCAAACATCATTAAAGTTCCAATAATGCATCATACAAGACATGCAAGCAAGAAATGAATATGCAAATTGAATAACCAAACAAAATTAATGCAAGTCAGTAGCTTAGGAAATTTAAAATGACATTTAGAGGTCAAGAATGTAAGCCCAAAATTCATACAATTTTCATGTTGAAGTACTTAGAAGATTAAGAGCAAACAAGTTCAAGTTAGGTCAAACAAGTTCAAACAAAGTATGCAAAAGTTTGTGAGCTTTAGAAACATGTAACATGAAATTATAGGTCATGGAATATGATTGAAAATGGTTGAAAACATAAGTATATCATGATCAAGGAATGATTTGGGATCACTCGTGTATTGGGCAAACATGTATTCAAAGAAGATTAGAGAAGAGAACACAATTACACAAGATATTTCACTTTAGAACATGTGCACTAACATCATATAAGAATGAACTTTGGTTGACTTAGGACATGGTAAAAATGACCTATAATATTCATACAACATGAATTAAAAACCTCCTCAAATAGTCAAAGAATATTAGCATATAATACAAATTAAAACCTAAGCACAACTCCTCTAATGCCTACACAAACACACATGCATTTTAATGGATCAAAGTGGCATTTAAAGGCTCAACAAAATAGTGAGATTCAAGTTATTTGAAGTACAACCAGTGGGTAAACATATCACAATAAGGTGGCTCAAAAATCATTGAGGAACATGCTCAAAGAGGCCTCACAATATCATACAAAGAACATTAACAATTGACCCAAAGACATCAATCAAAAGTCATCAAGAAATGACTTATAAAATTCACAAAAATGTATAACATGCCTCATCATATCATAGAGGTACATATCAATTATTAGGCAAAAAACAATGTACAACTATGTCAAATAAAATCAAGATGTAGCATGTGTCATGATGAAATACACAAACAAAAGAAAATGAAAGAAAATTCCTGGAGATATGGAAAAATACAATAAAACCTGAAAATAACATGACCAGAAATTATTTAAATGCGTTTATATGTCTCATGAATTTTTATGGAATTTTCTGATGCTTAGAAACAATTTTAGAAATTAAAAATGGAACAACTATGCAAAAGAAAAATAAAAAAAAAAACAAGAAATAATGCAGGGAGGTGCAACATTAGCAAAAAATTCAGTTCAGAATGGCTTGGGCTCAAAAGTGAGGGGTGCACATAGCAACATAGGTCTAATCCAATAACACGTATTCTGATAAGGCGCATAGCATAGGGATCAGTCAACAATTTGACTCAATAAAAGCCCTCAGATTATGTCCACGTATGATGATCAACAAAGTAGAACAATCACACGTATCAAAAGGCACACACATGAAATGATAGCATGAGATCACTACACACGAGCACAAAAATCAAATAACCCAGAAAAAAAACATCACGTGCCAAGGAGATGGTTCGGTAATGCGCTGGCACGCTCCTGGCCATCAGATCAAATCAATCGAACGGTCATGATTTAAACTGAGATTAACACCCTAGGGTTTAACATGTGAAGAACACCACCGGCCAGAGAAGTCTCCAGTCATCTTCTTCGGCCACTCACCACCGTGGTTCAAGTTGCAGGTCACCAGAAATGGACAAATCGCACATCAAAATAATCTTTAAGTCACGTAGATCACAAATCCACCAATGAAAATTTCAAACAAATCACACACAGGGAGATCCGAAGAGAAATAATTTGCCCTAGAATTTCAACTAAGCATCTAAGAAGCCTATCAACTAGTCGGATATTCACATTGCTCCTACTGAGCTTCAATCATGCAAGAACAAGCTTAAATATGTAGAAATGGCAAGAAAAAGATCTAAACAAAACCTGTTGTAGATGGAGCTTTGAGCAAGAGAAGACCAGAGGTGAGATTCCTTGCTGATTGAACTTGCTTTTGGCCAAATAAAGGCTTAATATGCTTGAAATCAGTGAGATTTGGAAGAAAAAGCAGATGCAATTTGAGGCTTCAGTGCTACGTCTCAAGTTCCCTTGATGATGATTGATGAATGGAGAAGAAGATTGAACCACTTGCAGAGAGAAAGAGCACGAGAGGGAGCAAAACTCAGAGAGAAAATGTGTGAGGTTTCAAGGAGAATGGAGAGTGGAATGTTGAGAGAAACTAAAGAATGAGCCTAAGTTTTTCAAAATTCTGTTGGAGATTGAATTTATAAGGTGAGTTAACTGTTAACCACCTTGGTTAACAGTTAGAACTCAAGTTAACTGAGTTAGTGGTGATTCAATTATGTTATACCCGAGTCATGGTGTTGTGTTAGAGTGAAGAGAGACCATGGCATGCTATGGTGGTGGTGAAGTTGGATGGTGATGATGTACCACGGGTAGCAGCAAGGCTTGCTCTGCAAGTTTCTTTCATTTCCTCTTATGTTTGAAAAAACATGGCAAATCATGCATGAGGCACATTGTAACAGCCCGATTATGATTATCTCCATTTTGTGCTAATTTGTATTATTTTGTTGAGTCTTTTATTTAATTTGGGTGATAATAATGTTATTGTGAAATTGGTGTTTTAATCTGATATGTTGGCGTGTTATATTATTTTAGCGTTTTTGAGAGTTTTCGGGGGAAATTAGATTGGAGGGTATTTTAGACATTTCATAATTATTGTTAAGTTAGAATTTAAGTGAGGAATGATTTAAGGGTATTTGTGAGATATTTAAAGTAAAGAAAAGAAAGTAGTAAGAAAAGAAATAGAAAGAAAAGTATAAGAGTTAGAAAAGAGAGAAAAGGAGAGTTAGAGAGAAAAATAGAGAGAAAGAAGAACAAGAGAAGAAAAAGAGAAGAAAAGATTGGAAAAGCTAGGAAATCGTCAAGACAACTCTAGGAATCGAATTTAATCGGGTAAGGGTGTGAAATATTATTATCTTATCCATGTGTATGATTATGTATGTGTGTGTTTGAATTGTTTAGATTGTTTTAGAGATATATGTGGTTAGGTTGAATTGGACAAAGTCGATAAAAACCAAGGTTTTCACGGTTAGAATTCGAAATAAATTACGTAGTTGTATCGAGTAAGGTTAAGTCGTCATATAGCGTGCTTTTTATTCGATTTGGTGATGTTTGAAAATTCTGGTTTTTGAAAGGTTGAAATTTAATCGAAAAATCGAACGTTGTAGAAATTTCGTTTATGTGTTCTAAATTGTTCTTATGTATTTGGTGGTTGCGCGTATATGTTTGTTTCGGTGAAAATGTTCGATTTAGTCGAGTTTTCGGGCATTTCGTAAAAATTACAGCAAGGGTGTAATTTGAGAAATCTGGTTTTTGAGAAAAACAGAGTTATGCATCGATACATAACAACCATGTATCAATACAAAATGTTTTATGTATTGATACATAACCCTTATGCATCGATACATACTGTAGAATTTTAAGAAAACAGAATTTTCACTACAGCATGCGTCGACACATGCGTGCTATGTATCAATACATGTTGCCTTTTTGCATCGATACATAAACCTATGTATTGATACATACTGAGCTGTACCAGAAAATTCTGGTTTTTCGGGGAAACTTCGGAAATTCATATCTCCTTAACCGTAAGTCGGTTTTGACCCCCGTTCGAAGCGTTGGAATGCTAATGAGATGTTCTTTCTAGGAAAAATGGTTTTGAGGTCTGAACCTGGTTCAATTAGAGCAGTATTTTCAAACCGTATCGTAGTGTCAGTCCTCCGGTTTATGTTTTTGCGTTATTTTGAAATATCCATATCTTTTGCGTTGTTTATCCGATTGAGGTGTTCTTTATATGGATGGGAAGCTAAAAATATGTTCTATGATTTGGTGATGAAAAATATTATTTTTAGCCGACTTTTAACCGACTTTTTCGGTAAACCGTAAATCGAATTGTTTGGTTATTTGTGAAAACGTTCGGTTGCCGTTTGGCACAATTGATGTGAATGTATGTGGATTGTGTGTGATGAATGCATGACTATATTGTGATTATGTATGCATGTTAAGAGTGTCATGAGTCATGTTGTATGTGAAGCATCATGATGTGCATTCTTGCATTGAGGGGTTCTAACATGAATTCGTTGTAACGTCGTAAGCCTTTTGAGAGGTGGGGGCGATGATTACAAACGATTGTAAGCCTTTTGAGAGGTGGGAGCAATCGGATTGTAAGCCTTTTGAGAGGTGGGGGCAATCCATAAACATTGTAAGCCTTTTGAGAGGTGGTAGCAATGGGTGAACATCGTATGCCCGACGGGGAGTTACACTACGTAACGAGCGATGGTTCCAATAAGTTCTTCAATTGAACTTGAGATGAAATGAGTCGGTACCGCATTGCATTTGTATAGAGTCGTGAGTCGGCTCTATGAATTGCATTGGTCATCCTTGTATTTGTGCATGGATGAATGAACATGAATATATGTGTTTATGTTGAATGATAAGCATTGTCATGAATATGCTTGGTTTTGTATATATATATATATATATATATATATATATATATATATATATATATATATATATATATATATATATATGCCTTGCGATGTATATTGAATGAGATGTGATGAATTGTGATAAGAATTGTATCGTTGTAATGATGCATTGAAGAATGAATATAATATGTATGTTTATGTGGAATGGTAGAATGGTGAGAATGTGTTACGTGTATACCTTTGTGTTGAGATATATGATTATATGCATTGTTATTATGATAATATTTCTCACCCTTCTGCTGTTTTATGATGCTCTACGAGGCATTGTAGATTAGGTATCTGGTGGTCTTTTGTGAAGCGTGTCTTCATACCCTTTTGGTCAGTTGGCTCTGATATGTAGCACCGGGTAGCTAGGATGCTTATGTTTGATTCCTTTTTTGGGATACATTCGTGTATGTATCTTGCTGATGAATCTGTGTATATAAACATGAATGATGTTGTTGTATCATACTTGTTGATGTATATATATATATATATAATGTATATATGTTTGATGTTATCAATGTTTAGATTTTCCGCTTTTATTCTAAATATTGAGATGTGGGTGTAAGGACTGAGTTCCTACGTTGAAAGTTACCCCACTGTTGCATATCATTTGTTGAGCAGGTGTTGTATGTTTTAATTTCAAGCATAATGTGACATGCCTTTTTATGCTGTGTTTACAATTATACTCTGATGAAATTTCCAATACATGCCTAAATGATTTATTTGATTATTTGGGGGTATAGAAAGGGGGTGTTACATTTAAGTGGTATCAGAGCCAAGGTTGAGTCAGTCGTGTCCGTCTCGTTGTTGTGTTGGTTGAACTGTTGTTTAACCTTTGTTGTTATTTTTGGGAATGATCAGAATATGGCTGGTAGAAACGATAATGCGATGGCTGCTGCTATGGAAACAATGGCTAGGGCGGTGCAGGGTGCGCCGAATGTAAGTGCTAATGAAGAGTTCAGGAAAAATCAACCACCGGTCTTCAAAGGAAGATTTGATCCCGATGGTGCTCAACTTTGGCTGAAAGAGATTGAAAGAATCTTCAGAGTCATGGACTGTGCGTAAGAGAATAAGGTGAGGCTTGGATCTCACATGCAGAGGGAAGAAGCCGACGATTGGTGGGTTGGTATGCGTGAAATTCTTGAGGTGGATAATGAAGAGGTAACTTGGGAATTATTTCGTACCGAGTTTTTGCTGAAGTATTACCCTGAAAGTGTGAAAGGGAAGAAAGAGATGGAATTCCTGGAATTGAAATAAGGTGGTATGTCAGTGGTGGACTATACTGCTAAGTTTGTGGAATTGGTTTAATTTCATTCTCATTATGCTGCGATTACTGCTGAGTTCTCAAAGTGTATTAAATATGAGAATGGTTTGCGTCCTGAGATTAAGCAAGTTGTGGGATATCAAAGGATTAGGAGGTTTTCGGATTTGACTGAATGTTGTAGAATCTTCGAGGAAGATAGCAAAGCTCGTTCTACACATTACAAGAGTGTGATTGAGAGGAGAGGGAAACAGCCAGCTAGAAGTGGACCTTATGTGACCCCCGCTGATAAGGGTAAATATAAGGGAAACTTTGATAAGAGATCTGGAGGAGGAAGTTCTGGGTTCATTAAGTGTTTCAATTGTGGTGGAATGGGTCATAAAGCAAATGAGTGTAGGAAGGCCGTTGGGAGATGTTCTAACTATGGAGGTATTGGGCATTCTACTGCTGAGTGTAGGAGGAATATGGTGAAGTGTTTTAACTGTGGAGAAGTGGGTCACATTAGTACTAAGTGTACTAAGCCGAAACAAGCTCAAGCGGGCGGAAAGGTGTTTGCATTGGCGGGGACTCAGACCACTAGTGCAGACCGTTTGATTAAAGGTACATGCTTTATTAATAGTACACCTTTAGTTGCTGTTATTGATACGGGAGCGACTCATTCGTTTATTTCGTCTGAGTGCGCGAAGCGTTTGAATCTTGCGTTGTCTTTGATGGGTATTGAGATGTGTTAGTTCCTGGATTGGCTAGAATTTTGGTAAAACAAAGGTTATTCAATGTTGATGTCAAGGTGATGATGTTGTAACATTGAAGTCTTAACACTGGGCTGTGTTAAGTAGTTAAAGGCTGAAGTTGGATGTCTGATGTCACACAGGTGATGTTGTAACATCAGACCTGCAGAATTAATAACAGCAGGTTATGTTATTAGGTTACGCGTATTAGCTGGAATTGTGGAGAGTGGTTGACTCATTGGATGAGAATATCTTGGGATAGATATTTTCTGTTACATGGGAGATTTGATTGCAGGTCTGTTGGAGAATTAAAAGGTTGAAGATTTAAAAAGATTTTGGGGATAAAATCTGTTTTGAAGATTCAGTTTTAATTAAAAAATCTGATCAAATATTGTAACAAGTCCAAGCCCAATTCAGGAGCTATATAAAGCGCACAAGACCAAAGGGAAAAAGGGACAGAAAACATTCAGAAGATCAAGAGCAGGAGGCTTAGTGTTTAGAGTTTGTTTAAAGTGCTTGTATTTACACTATTCTAGGGTTTGAATAGGTGTTGAGTTTCTGTCCTCTCTAGAAGCTGTGAAGCAATAGAGAGTGTGTAATTTGATCGAAGCTGTGAAGTAAGATCAAGGGTACTCAAAGTGGTTTCTTTGAGTGTTTGTAAGGGATTGAGTGGTGTTCTCATACCTAAGTTGTTTCTTAGGTAAGAAGTCATTAGTAGAGTATAAGTTTAGGAGATTGTCAACGGGTTGTTGAGTCTGTAAATTATATCTACAAGTAGTGAATTCCATCCCTGGCTTGGTAGCCCCCAGAGTAAGTTGGTTGTAACCGAACTGGGTCAACATTTCTTGGTGTTGTTTTACTGTTCTTGCTGTCCATTGTGCAAAGTGTGTTGTTGTGACATCATACCTTAACATCACACGTCTGATACCGGAATTACAATTGGTATCAGAGCAGGCATCCTGTCTGTCTCTGGGTGAGATCTAGGGAAGTTACTTTCTGGTAAAAAGATGGACAAAGAAGTTGGAGGATTCGTCAACAGACCCCCTATTTTGGATGGATCCAATTATGACTATTGGAAGCCAAGGATGACCACCTTCTTAAAATCCTTGGACAGTAGGGCTTGGAAGGCTGTTATTAAAGAGTGGAAAGCACCTGTTGTATGTGAGAAGGATGATGCTGGTAAAGATAAAGAAGGCACCTCCAAACTAAAGCCTGAAGAAGAATGGACCAAGGAGGAAGATGAGCTCGCCCTTGGAAATTCCAAAGCTCTAAATGCCATCTTCAATGGAGTGGATAAGAATATCTTCAGGTTAATCAATTCCTGTGAAGTTGCTAAAGAAGCGTGGGATATCTTGCAGGCTACTCATGAAGGAACATCTAGAGTCAAGATGTCACGACTTCAGATTTTAACATCAAAATTTGAAAGCCTGAAGATAAAGGATGATGAAACCATTCATGACTTCCACATGAATGTTCTGGAACTGGCTAATGCATCCAGTGCTCTTGGTGAGAAGATGTCAGAGGAAAAGCTCGTAAGAAAGATCCTTAGGTCCTTACCTAAGAGGTACAAGATGAAAGTGACTGCCATTGAAGAAGCTCAAGACATCAGCAAGATGAGAAAAGATGAGCTCATTGGATCTCTTCAGACTTTTGAACTTGGGTTAAATGAAGAAGAACCAGAAAAGAAACCCAAGGGTATTGCTTTGGTCTCCACCTCTGCAGAAAATAAGGTAGTCAAAGACTCTCAGGAAGATTTGTCATAAGCCATTGCAATGTTGGGAAGGCAGTTCAACAAAGTGTTAAAAAGATGGAACAATAACTCCAAGCCTAGTGTCAAGAACAGTTCCTCTGATACCACCAATCCAAAAGAGAAAGATGAAGAGAAGACTACTCAGGATAGAGGTGTTCAGTGCTTTGAATGTGAAGGGTATGGACATGTCAAGAAAGAATGTCCCACATTCTTGAAGAAGCAGAAGAAGGGCATGTCAGTTTCCTGGTCTGAATCTGATAGTGAAAGTGATGGTGAGTCAGCAAAGCATGCTAGAGCCTTAACAGGAACTGTTGTGTCTGATGATGGTAGTGATGAAGAAATAACTTATGAGGAGCTAGCTTCTACTTATCGAGAGCTGTGTTTGAAAAGTGCTGATATTTGTCAAGAAAACAAATATCATAAGCAACAGATTGCTCAGCTCGAAAATGAAAAAGCTGATCGGGAAAACGAAGTTGTGCTAGTTAAGTCCCAACTGGATCAGATGACTAAATTCATTAGGATGATGAACAGTGGTACTGCTAATCTTGATAAAATTCTTCAGGTAGAGATATCTGCTGGAGATAAGTCAGGCATAGAATATGTGACTAGCACTTCAGGAACAAAAAGGGAGATGTCTCATCCGTTGTCTCAACATCAATCTACGAAACAGGTCCCTTCCCCAAAGAAGGTTGTTCAGCCCCAAAATGCTGAGAAGAAGAATGGCTCTCATCTGAGGAAGATACAGCCCCAAGGAGCTAGTCAGTATATGCCTCCCCAATATCACCAGAATATGCAAGCTGTCAAGTTCAAGCAGAACATGTCTCAGCAGAGGTATCAACATCAGGAAAAATGGTATGGTTATGCGTACAAAAATGCTGTGACTTATGGAAGAAGGAAACCTCATCACCATAGAGGACAACCTAAGAGACAGCTTCATCAATACAGCAGAAGAAAATTCAACTATGGAATAAGGAGACAACAGTATGGGTGGCAGCCACAAAATTATCAAAGTGGGAGAAGATTTAACCACTTTAGAAACGGGAGAGTCAGATGCTTCTATTGTGGCAGGATTGGTCATATGCAGTCCTCGTGCTTCAAGCTTCACGGATATCCTAATTCTACTCATCAACCCAAACAGCAAGAAGTTAGGCCTAAGGTGATGAAGAAATGGTTACCTAAACTTACCAGCTTGATAGCTCACACGTCCTTGAGGGTTTCTACAAAAGATGACTGGTATTTTGACAGTGGGTGTTCAAGACACATGACTGGAGTAAAGAATCTGCTTGTTGATGTGAAACCTCAGTCTTCTGGCTATGTTACATTTGGTGATGGGATCAAAGGAGAGATAAAGGGAATTGGAAGACTAAACTATGACAGTACTCCCACTGGAGAATGTTCTTCTTGTTAAAGGACTAGCAGCTAATTTGATTAGTATTAGTCAACTTTGTGATCAAGGATTCAAAGTAGACTTCACAAAGTCCGAATGTAATGTGAAAGATGACAAAGGAGAAGTCATTATGAAGGGAGCCAGATCTAAGGACAACTGTTATCTTTGGGTGCCGCAAAATTCAAATTCCTCCACGTGTGTGCTTGCTAAAGAAGATGATGTCAAAATCTGGCATCAGAAGCTGGGACATCTTCACCTAAAGGGAATGAAGAGAATTATCTCCTCAGAAGCAGTCAGAGGGATTCCCAAACTTAGTATTGAGGAAGGAAAGGTGTGTGGAGACTGTCAAAAAGGAAAACAGACAAAGATGTCTCATCCGAAGCTTCAACATGACACCACCTCCAAAGTATTGGAACTCCTTCATATGGATTTGATGGGACCTATGCAGGTTGAAAGTCTGGGTGGAAAGAAATATGCTTATGTTGTTGTGGATGACTACTCTAGATACACCTGGGTGAATTTCATCAAAGACAAATCTGAGGTGTTTGATGTCTTTAAAGAGCTCTGTCATAAACTCCAACGAGAAAAGGAGAGTAAGGTCATCAGAATTAGAAGTGATCATGGAAGAGAGTTTGAAAATAGTAAGTTTGAAGAATTTTGCTCGTCTGAAGGTATAAGTCATGAGTTTTCATCTCCTATCACCCCTCAGCAAAATGGAGTTGTTGAGAGGAAGAACAGAACTATACAAGAGTCGGCTAGAGCAATGATTCATGCCAAGAAACTATCTTATCACTTCTGGGCTGAAGCCAGGAACACTGCCTGTTACATTGACAACAGAGTCACCCTAAGAAGAGGCACTTCATCCACTCTATATGAACTATGGAAAGGAAGAAAACCTAATGTTAAGTACTTCCATGTGTTTGGTAGTAAATGTTACATTCTGGCAGATAGAGAGCAGAGAAGGAAATTAGATTCCAAAAGCGATGAAGGGATATTTTTGGGGTACTCCATCAACAGCAGAGCTTACCGGGTCTTCAACTCCAGGACCAAAGTAATGATGGAGTCAATCAATGTTGTGATTGATGATGAAGAAAAGCTTGATGGTGAGGATGTCATAGAAGATGTTGGAACATTAACTGATGAGATAGCTGTTGAAGTTGAAGAAAGAAATCCATCCTCAAGTACTGCTAACACTGAGCCTGAGCAACCTCAGAAGGATCCTTCTATCAGGATTCAGAAGGATCATCCTAAGGAGCTGATCATAGGTGATCCAAATTCTGGAGTAAGAACTAGGTCCAGAGAAATCATAGCTAGCTCGTGCTTCGTATCCAAAATTGAGCCAAAAAATGTCAAGGAAGCTCTGACAGATGAATTTTGGATAAATGCTATGCAAGAAGAACTGGAGCAGTTCAAGAGAAATGAAGTGTGGGAACTTGTGCCAAGACCAGAAGGGGTGAATGTTATTGGAACAAAGTGGATCTACAAAAACAAGTCAGACGAGCTTGGAGTGGTTACAAGAAACAAAGCGAGACTTGTTGCACAAGGTTATACTCAAGTGGAGGGAATTGACTTTGAAGAGACGTTTGCTCCAGTGGCAAGACTAGAATCCATCAGACTACTTTTGGGTATGGCTTGTAACCTAAGATTCAAGCTGTTCCAAATGGATGTGAAGAGTGCCTTTCTAAATGGCTATCTGAATGAAGAAGTCTATGTAGATCGACCTAAAGGATTCGCTGATCCAAACTTCCCCGATCATGTGTTCAAACTAAGGAAGGCTCTGTATGGCCTAAAACAAGCTCCAAGGGCCTGGTATGAGCGGTTGACAGAATTCTTAGTAGCAAATGGGTATAGAAAAGGAGGCATTGACAAAACCTTGTTTGTCAAGGAAGAAGGAGGAAAATTAATGGTAGCCCAAATTTATGTGGATGACATTGTATTTGGGGGGATGTCAGATGCTATGGTAAAATAGTTTGTCCAACAAATACAATCAGAATTTGAAATGAGTTTGGTTGGAGAACTTAGCTACTTCCTTGGGTTGCAAGTCAGACAAATGGAGGATTCTATCTTTATTTCTCAAAGCAAATATGCTAAGAGCATAGTAAAGAAGTTTGGCCTAGATAAAGCCAATCACAAAAGGACACCTGCTCCCACCCATTTGAAGCTATCCAAGGATGAGAATGGAGTGAGTGTGGAACACAGCTTGTACAGGAGTATGATTGGGAGTTTATTATATCTCACAGCAAGCAGACCTGATATTTCCTTTGCTGTTGGAGTGTGTGCTAGATATCAGTCTAATCCTAAGGTAAGTCACTTGAATCAGGTGAAGAGGATTCTGAAATATGTAAATGGCACAAGTGACTATGGAATGTTATATAGCCGTGATTCTGGGACAGTTTTAAAAGGATACTGTGATACTGATTGGGCTGGAAGTGCAGATGATAGAAAAAGCACTTCAGGAGGATGTTTCTTTCTAGGGAACAATCTGATTTCCTGGTTCAGCAAGAAGCAGAACTGTGTATCTCTCTCAACTACTGAAGCGGAGTACATAGCAGCAGGAAGTAGTTTCTCTCAGCTGGTATGGATGAAGCAGATGTTGAGTGAATACAATGTTAAACAAGATGTTATGACTTTGTACTGTGATAATCTCAGTGCAATTAATATATCTAAAAATCCTATACAGCATAGTAGGACAAAGCACATAAACATAAGGCATCACTTCATAAGGGATCTGGTAGAAGAAAAAGTTATTACCTTGGAACATGTAGCCACAGAGAACCAGCTGGCTGACATATTCACTTAAGGCTTTGATTGCAAACCAATTTGAAAGGTTAAGAAACAAATTGGGGATCTGCATTTATGAAGACTGAATTTGTAAGAAGGGTTGTGGGCAGTTGGGGTGATTTTGAAAATGTGTAGTAAACTGCCAGGAGAAGTTTGCCTAATTGTGGCTAAAAAGGGAGAGAAAATAGCCAAGATAGCCAAGAGTATTACTTCCATATGCTGCTGATGTGGTGCAGAGATTAAGGGGGAAATAGATTGATGCTGCTAAAAGGTGTTTTGTTGAAAAGTGGTAATGTAGTTATTGATGCTGTTATTGAGGGGGAGTGATAATTGAAGAGTGCAGCCAAGCAGATATCTAGGGGGAGAAGCTCCACATGATGAGCTACTGAACAACTGTGATGCTGGTTCACATTCTTGAGGGGGAGCACCAATTAGCTGTTGTCAATAATGAAGATGGTGCTGCAGCAGTTCAAGTGATAAAGACTGTAAAGATTAAAGTGTCAAACTGCTAATAATGTGTTTCAATTTTTTGAAGATTATTCCGCTGCTGAAATCTCTGAAGGTGCAGAGTGCAGAGGTTGTTTTAGCCAAAATTAGCCAAAGGGGGAGATTGTTAGTTCCTGGATTGGCTGGAATTTTGGTAAAACAAAGGTTATTCAATGTTGATGTCAAGGTGCTGATGTTGCAACATTGAAGTCTTAACATTGGGCTGTGTTAAGTAGTTAAAGGATGAAGTTGGATGTCTGATGTCACACAGGTGATGTTGTAACATCAGACCTGCAGAATTAATAACAGCAGGTTATGTTATTAGGGTACGCGTATTAGCTGGAATTGTGGAGAGTGGTTGACTCATTGGATGAGAATATCTTGGGATAGATATTTTCTGTTACATGGGAGATTTGATTGCAGGTCTGTTGGAGAATTAAAAGGTTGAAGATTTAAAAATATTTTGGGGATAAAATCTATTTTGAAGATTCAGTTTTAATTAACAAATCTGATCAAATATTGTGACAAGTCCAAGCCCAATTCAGGAGCTATATAAAGCGCACAAGACCAAGGGGAAAAAGGGACAGAAAACATTCAGAAGATCAAGAGCAGAAGGCTTAGTGTCTAGAGTTTGTTTAAAGTGGTTGTATTTACACTATTCTAGGGTTTGAATAGGTGTTGAGTTTCTGTCCTCTCTAGAAGCTGTGAAGCAATGGAGAGTGTGTAATTTGATCGAAGCTGTGAAGTAAGATCAAGGGTACTCAAAGTGGTTTCTTTGAGTGTTTGTAAGGGATTGAGTGGTGTTCTCATACCTAAGTGGTTTCTTAGGTAGAAAGTCATTAGTAGAGTATAAGTTTAGGAGATTGTCAACGGGTTGTTGAGTCTGTAAATTATATCTACAAGTAGTGAATTCCATCCCTGGCTTGGTAGCCCCCAGAGTAGGTTGGTTGTAACCGAACTGGGTCAACATTTCTTGGTGTTGTTTTACTGTTCTTGCTGCCCATTGTGCAAAGTGTGTTGTTGTGACATCGTACCTTAACATCACACGTCTGATACCGAAATTACAATTGGTATCAGAGCAGGCATCCTGTCTGTCTCTGGGTGAGATCTAGGGAAGTTACTTTCTGGTAAAAAGATGGACAAAGAAGTTGGACAGTAGGGCTTGGAAGGCTGTTATTAAAGAGTGGAAAGCACCTGTTGTATCTGAGAAGGATGATGCTGGTAAAGATAAAGAAGGCACCTCCAAACTAAAGCCTGAAGAAGAATGGACCAAGGAGGAAGATGAGCTCGCCCTTGGAAATTCCAAAGCTCTAAATGCCATCTTCAATGGAGTGGATAAGAATATCTTCAGGTTAATCAATTCCTGTGAAGTTGCTAAAGAAGCATGGGATATCTTGCAGGCTACTCATGAAGGAACATCTAGAGTCAAGATGTCACGACTTCAGATTTTAACATCAAAATTTGAAAGCCTGAAGATAAAGGATGATGAAACCATTCATGACTTCCACATGAATGTTCTGGAACTGGCTAATGCATCCAGTGCTCTTGGTGAGAAGATGTCAGAGGAAAAGCTCGTAAGAAAGATCCTTAGGTCCTTACCTAAGAGGTACAAGATGAAAGTGACTGCCATTGAAGAAGCTCAAGACATCAGCAAGATGAGAGTAGATGAGCTCATTGGATCTCTTCAGACTTTTGGACTTGGGTTAAATGAAGAAGAACCAGAAAAGAAACCCAAGGGTATTGCTTTGGTCTCCACCTCTGCAGAAAATAAGGTAGTCAAAGACTCTCAGGAAGATTTGTCATAAGCCATTGCAATGTTGGGAAGGCAGTTCAACAAAGTGTTAAAAAGATGGAACAATAACTCCAAGCCTAGTGTCAAGAACAGTTCCTCTGATACCACCAATCCAAAAGAGAAAGATGAAGAGAAGACTACTCAGGATAGAGGTGTTCAGTGCTTTGAATGTGAAGGGTATGGACATGTCAAGAAAGAATGTCCCACATTCTTGAAGAAGCAGAAGAAGGGCATGTCAGTTTCCTGGTCTGAATCTGATAGTGAAAGTGATGGTGAGTCAGCAAAGCATGCTAGAGCCTTAATAGGAACTGTTGTGTCTGATGATGGTAGTGATGAAGAAATAACTTATGAGGAGCTAGCTTCTACTTATCGAGAGCTGTGTTTGAAAAGTGCTGATATTTGTCAAGAAAACAAATATCATAAGCAACAGATTGCTCAGCTCGAAAATGAAAAAGCTGATCGGGAAAACGAAGTTGTGCTAGTTAAGTCCCAACTGGATCAGATGACTAAATTCATTAGGATGATGAACAGTGGTACTGCTAATCTTGATAAAATTCTTCAGGTAGAGATATTTGCCGGAGATAAGTCAGGCATAGGATATGTGACTAGCACTTCAGGAACAAAAAGGGAGATGTCTCATCCGTTGTCTCAACATCAATCTACGAAACAGGGCCCTTCCCCAAAGAAGGTTGTTCAGCCCCAAAATGCTGAGAAGAACAATGACTCTCATCTGAGGAAGATACAGCCCCAAGGAGCTAGTCAGTATATGCCTCCCCAATATCACCAGAATATGCAAGTTGTCAAGTTCAAGCAGAACATGTCTCAGCAGAGGTATCAACATCACGAAAAATGGTATGGTTATGCGTACAAAAGTGTTGTGACTCATGGAAGAAGGAAACCTCATCACCATAGAGGACAACCTAAGAGACAGCTTCATCAATACAGCAGAAGAAAATTCAACTATGGAATAAGGAGACAACAGTATGGGTGGCAGCCACAGAATTATCAAAGTGGGAGAAGATTTAACCACTTTAGAAACGGGAGAGTCAGATGCTTCTATTGTGGCAGGATTGGTCATATGCAGTCCTCGTGCTTCAAGCTTCACGGATATCCTAATTCTACTCATCAACCCAAACAGCAAGAAGTTAGGCCTAAGGTGATGAAGAAATGGTTACCTAAACTTACCAGCTTGATAGCTCACACGTCCTTGAGGGTTTCTACCAAAGATGACTGGTATTTTGACAGTGGGTGTTCAAGACACATGACTGGAGTAAAGAATCTGCTTGTTGATGTGAAACCTCAGTCTTCTGACTATGTTACATTTGGTGATGGGATCAAAGGAGAGATAAAGGGAATTGGAAGACTAAACTGTGACAGTACTCCCACTGGAGAATGTTCTTCTTGTTAAAGGACTAGCAGCTAATTTGATTAGTATTAGTCAACTTTGTGATCAAGGATTCAAAGTAGACTTCACAAAGTACGAATGTAATGTGAAAGATGACAAAGGAGAAGTCATTATGAAGGGAGCCAGATCTAAGGACAACTGTTATCTTTGGGTGCCGCAAAATTCAAATTCCTCCACGTGTGTGCTTGCTAAAGAAGATGATGTCAAAATCTGGCATCAGAAGCTGGGACATCTTCACCTAAAGGGAATGAAGAGAATTATCTCCTCAGAAGCAGTCAGAGGGATTCCCAAACTTAGTATTGAGGAAGGAAAGGTGTGTGGAGACTGTCAAAAAGGAAAACAGACAAAGATGTCTCATCCGAAGCTTCAACATGACACCACCTCCAAAGTATTGGAACTCCTTCATATCGATTTGATGGGACCTATGCATGTTGAAAGTCTGGGTGGAAAGAAATATGCTTATGTTGTTGTGGATGACTACTCTAGATACACCTGGGTGAATTTCATCAAAGACAAATCTGAGGTGTTTGATGTCTTTAAAGAGCTCTGTCATAAACTCCAACGAGAAAAGGAGAGTAAGGTCATCAGAATTAGAAGTGATCATGGAAGAGAGTTTGAAAATAGTAAGTTTAAAGAATTTTGCTCGTCTGAAGGTATAAGTCATGAGTTTTCATCACTTATCACCCCTCAGCAAAATGGAGTTGTTGAGAGGAAGAACAGAACTATACAAGAGTCGGCTAGAGCAATGATTCATGCCAAGAAACTATCTTATCACTTCTGGGCTGAAGCCACGAACACTGCCTGTTACATTCACAACAGAGTCACCCTAAGAAGAGGCACTTCATCCACTCTATATGAACTATGGAAAGGAAGAAAACCTAATGTTAAGTACTTCCATGTGTTTGGTAGTAAATGTTACATTCTGGAAGATAGAGAGCAGAGAAGGAAATTAGATTCCAAAAGCGATGAAGGGATATTTTTGGGGTACTCCATCAACAGCAGAGTTTACCGGGTCTTCAACTCCAGGACCAAAGTAATGATGGAGTTAATCAATGTTGTGATTGATGATGAAGAAAAGCTTGATGGTGAGGATGTCATAGAAGATGTTGGAACATTAACTGATGAGATAGCTGTTGAAGTTGAAGAAAGAAATCTATCCTCAAGTACTGCTAACACTGAGCCTGAGCAACCTCAGAAGGATCCTTCTATCAGGATTCAGAAGGATCATCCTAAGGAGCTGATCATAGGTGATCCAAATTCTAGAGTAAGAACTAGGTCCAGAGAAATCATAGCTAGCTCGTGCTTCGTATCCAAAATTGAGCCAAAAAATGTCAAGGAAGCTCTGACAGATGAATTTTGGATAAATGCTATGCAAGAAGAACTAGAGCAGTTCAAGAGAAATGAAGTGTGGGAACTTGTGCCAAGACCAGAAGGGGTGAATGTTATTGGAACAAAGTGGATCTACAAAAACAAGTCAGACGAGCTTGGAGTGGTTACAAGAAACAAAGCGAGACTTGTTGCACAAGGTTATACTCAAGTGGAGGGAATTGACTTTGAAGAGACGTTTGCTCCAGTGGCAAGACTAGAATCCATCAGACTACTTTTGGGTATGGCTTGTAACCTAATATTCAAGCTGTTCCAAATGGATGTGAAGAGTGCCTTTCTAAATGGCTATCTGAATGAAGAAGTCTATGTAGATCGACCTAAAGGATTCACTGATCCAAACTTCCCCGATCATGTGTTCAAACTAAGGAAGGCTCTGTATGGCCTAAAACAAGCTCCAAGGGCCTGGTATGAGCGGTTGACAGAATTCTTAGTAGCAAATGGGTATAGAAAAGGAGGCATTGACAAAACCTTGTTTGTCAAGGAAGAAGGAGGAAAATTAATGGTAGCCCAAATTTATGTGGATGACATTGTATTTGGGGGGATGTCAGATGCTATGGTAAAACAGTTTGTCCAACAAATACAATCAGAATTTGAAATGAGTTTGGTTGGAGAACTTAGCTACTTCCTTAGGTTGCAAGTCAGACAAATGGAGGATTCTATCTTTATTTCTCAAAGTAAATATGCTAAGAGCATAGTAAAGAAGTTTGGCCTAGATAAAGCCAATCACAAAAGGACACCTGCTCCCACCCATTTGAAGCTATCCAAGGATGAGAATGGAGTGAGTGTGGAACACAGCTTGTACAGGAGTATGATTGGGAGTTTATTATATCTCACAGCAAGCAGTCCTGATATTTCCTTTGCTGTTGGAGTGTGTGCTAGATATCAGTCTGATCCTAAGGTAAGTCACTTGAATCAGGTGAAGAGGATTCTGAAATATGTAAATGGCACAAGTGACTATGGAATGTTATATAGCCGTGATTCTAGGACAGTTTTAAAAGGATACTGTGATACTGATTGGGCTGGAAGTGCAGATGATAGAAAAAGCACTTCAGGAGGATGTTTCTTTCTAGGGAACAATCTGATTTCCTGGTTCAGCAAGAAGCAGAACTGTGTATCTCTCTCAACTACTGAAGCGGAGTACATAGCAGCAGGAAGTAGTTTCTCTCAGCTGGTATGGATGAAGCAGATGTTGAGTGAATACAATGTTAAACAAGATGTTATGACTTTGTACTGTGATAATCTCAGTGCAATTAATATATCTAAAAATCCTATACAGCATAGTAGGACAAAGCACATAAACATAAGGCATCACTTCATAAGGGATCTGGTAGAAGAAAAAGTTGTTACCTTGGAACATGTAGCCACAGAGAACCAGCTGGCTGACATATTCACTTAAGGCTTTGATTGCAAACCAATTTGAAAGGTTAAGAAACAAATTGGGGATCTGCATTTATGAAGACTGAATTTGTAAGAAGGGTTGTGGGCAGTTGGGGTGATTTTGAAAATGTGTAGTAAACTGCCAGGAGAAGTTTGCCTAATTGTGGCTAAAAAGGGAGAGAAAATAGCCAAGATAGCCAAGAGTATTACTTCCATATGCTGCTGATGTGGTGCAGAGATTAAGGGGGAAATAGATTGATGCTGCTAAAAGGTGTTTTGTTGAAAAGTGGTAATGTAGTTATTGATGCTGTTATTGAGGGGGAGTGACAATTGAAGAGTGCAGCCAAGCAGATATCTAGGGGGAGAAGCTCCACATGATGAGCTACTGAACAACTGTGATGCTGGTTCACATTCTTGAGGGGGAGCACCAATTAGCTGTTGTCAATAATGAAGATGGTGCTGCAGCAGTTCAAGTGATAAAGACTGTAAAGATTAAAGTGTCAAACTGCTAATAATGTGTTTCAATTTTTTGAAGATTATTCCGCTGCTGAAATCTCTGAAGGTGCAGAGTGCAGAGGTTGTTTTAGCCAAAATTAGCCAAAGGGGGAGATTGTTAGTTCCTGGATTGGCTGGAATTTTGGTAAAACAAAGGTTATTCAATGTTGATGTCAAGGTGCTGATGTTGCAACATTGAAGTCTTAACATTGGGCTGTGTTAAGTAGTTAAAGGATGAAGTTGGATGTCTGATGTCACACAGGTGATGTTGTAACATCAGACCTGCAGAATTAATAACAGCAGGTTATGTTATTAGGGTACGCGTATTAGCTGGAATTGTGGAGAGTGGTTGACTCATTGGATGAGAATATCTTGGGATAGATATTTTCTGTTACATGGGAGATTTGATTGCAGGTCTGTTGGAGAATTAAAAGGTTGAAGATTTAAAAAGATTTTGGGGATAAAATCTATTTTGAAGATTCAGTTTTAATTAACAAATCTGATCAAATATTGTGACAAGTCCAAGCCCAATTCAGGAATTATATAAAGCGCACAAGACCAAGGGGAAAAAGGGACAGAAAACATTCAGAAGATCAAGAGCAGAAGGCTTAGTGTCTAGAGTTTGTTTAAAGTGGTTGTATTTACACTATTCTAGGGTTTGAATAGGTGTTGAGTTTCTGTCCTCTCTAGAAGCTGTGAAGCAATAGAGAGTGTGTAATTTGATCGAAGCTGTGAAGTAAGATCAAGGGTACTCAAAGTGGTTTCTTTGAGTGTTTGTAAGGGATTGAGTGGTGTTCTCATACCTAAGTGGTTTCTTAGGTAGGAAGTCATTAGTAGAGTATAAGTTTAGGAGATTGTCAACGGGTTGTTGAGTCTGTAAATTATATCTACAAGTAGTGAATTCCATCCCTGGCTTGGTAGCCCCCAGAGTAGGTTGGTTGTAACCGAACTGGGTCAACATTTCTTGGTGTTGTTTTACTGTTCTTGCTGCCCATTGTGCAAAGTGTGTTGTTGTGACATCGTACCTTAACATCACACGTCTGATACCGAAATTACAATTGGTATCAGAGCAGGCATCCTGTCTGTCTCTGGGTGAGATCTAGGGAAGTTACTTTCTGGTAAAAAGATGGACAAAGAAGTTGGAGGATTCGTCAACAGACCCCTTATTTTGGATGGATCCAATTATGACTATTGGAAGCCAAGGATGACCACCTTCTTAAAATCCTTGGACAGTAGGGCTTGGAAGGCTGTTATTAAAGAGTGGAAAGCACCTGTTGTATCTGAGAAGGATGATGCTGGTAAAGATAAAGAAGGCACCTCCAAACTAAAGCCTGAAGAAGAATGGACCAAGGAGGAATATGAGCTCGCCCTTGGAAATTCCAAAGCTCTAAATGCCATCTTCAATGGAGTGGATAAGAATATCTTCAGGTTAATCAATTCATGTGAAGTTGCTAAAGAAGCATGGGATATCTTGCAGGCTACTCATGAAGGAACATCTAGAGTCAAGATGTCACGACTTCAGATTTTAACATCAAAATTTGAAAGCCTGAAGATAAAGGATGATGAAACCATTCATGACTTCCACATGAATGTTCTGGAACTGGCTAATGCATCCAGTGCTCTTGGTGAGAAGATGTCAGAGGAAAAGCTCGTAAGAAAGATCCTTAGGTCCTTACCTAAGAGGTACAAGATGAAAGTGACTGCCATTGAAGAAGCTCAAGACATCAGCAAGATGAGAGTAGATGAGCTCATTGGATCTCTTCAGACTTTTGGACTTGGGTTAAATGAAGAAGAACCAGAAAAGAAACCTAAGGGTATTGCTTTGGTCTCCACCTCTGCAGAAAATAAGGTAGTCAAAGACTCTCAGGAAGATTTGTCATAAGCCATTGCAATGTTGGGAAGGCAGTTCAACAAAGTGTTAAAAAGATGGAACAATAACTCCAAGCCTAGTGTCAAGAACAGTTCCTCTGATACCACCAATCCAAAAGAGAAAGATGAAGAGAAGACTACTCAGGATAGAGGTGTTCAGTGCTTTGAATGTGAAGGGTATGGACATGTCAAGAAAGAATGTCCCACATTCTTGAAGAAGCAGAAGAAGGGCATGTCAGTTTCCTGGTCTGAATCTGATAGTGAAAGTGATGGTGAGTCAGCAAAGCATGCTAGAGCCTTAACAGGAACTGTTGTGTCTGATGATGGTAGTGATGAAGAAATAACTTATGAGGAGCTAGCTTCTACTTATCGAGAGCTGTGTTTGAAAAGTGCTGATATTTGTCAAGAAAACAAATATCATAAGCAACAGATTGCTCAGCTCGAAAATGAAAAAGCTGATCGGGAAAACGAAGTTGTGCTAGTTAAGTCCCAACTGGATCAGATGACTAAATTCATTAGGATGATGAACAGTGGTACTGCTAATCTTGATAAAATTCTTCAGGTAGAGATATTTGCCAGAGATAAGTCAGGCATAGGATATGTGACTAGCACTTCAGGAACAAAAAGGGAGATGTCTCATCCGTTGTCTCAACATCAATCTACGAAACAGGGCCCTTCCCCAAAGAAGGTTGTTCAGCCCCAAAATGCTGAGAAGAAGAATGACTCTCATCTGAGGAAGATACAGCCCCAAGGAGCTAGTCAGTATATGCCTCCCCAATATCACCAGAATATGCAAGTTGTCAAGTTCAAGCAGAACATGTCTCAGCAGAGGTATCAACATCACGAAAAATGGTATGGTTATGCGTACAAAAGTGCTGTGACTCATGGAAGAAGGAAACCTCATCACCATAGAGGACAACCTAAGAGACAGCTTCATCAATACAGCAGAAGAAAATTCAACTATGGAATAAGGAGACAACAGTATGGGTGGCAGCCACAGAATTATCAAAGTGGGAGAAGATTTAACCACTTTAGAAACGGGAGAGTCAGATGCTTCTATTGTGGCAGGATTGGTCATATGCAGTCCTCGTGCTTCAAGCTTCACGGATATCCTAATTCTACTCATCAACCCAAACAGCAAGAAGTTAGGCCTAAGGTGATGAAGAAATGGTTACCTAAACTTACCAGCTTGATAGCTCACACGTCCTTGAGGGTTTCTACCAAAGATGACTGGTATTTTGACAGTGGGTGTTCAAGACACATGACTGGAGTAAAGAATCTGCTTGTTGATGTGAAACCTCAGTCTTCTGACTATGTTACATTTGGTGATGGGATCAAAGGAGAGATAAAGGGAATTGGAAGACTAAACTGTGACAGTACTCCCACTGGAGAATGTTCTTCTTGTTAAAGGACTAGCAGCTAATTTGATTAGTATTAGTCAACTTTGTGATCAAGGATTCAAAGTAGACTTCACAAAGTACGAATGTAATGTGAAAGATGACAAAGGAGAAGTCATTATGAAGGGAGCCAGATCTAAGGACAACTGTTATCTTTGGGTGCCGCAAAATTCAAATTCCTCCACGTGTGTGCTTGCTAAAGAAGATGATGTCAAAATCTGGCATCAGAAGCTGGGACATCTTCACCTAAAGGGAATGAAGAGAATTATCTCCTCAGAAGCAGTCAGAGGGATTCCCAAACTTAGTATTGAGGAAGGAAAGGTGTGTGGAGACTGTCAAAAAGGAAAACAGACAAAGATGTCTCATCCGAAGCTTCAACATGACACCACCTCCAAAGTATTGGAACTCCTTCATATGGATTTGATGGGACCTATGCATGTTGAAAGTCTGGGTGGAAAGAAATATGCTTATGTTGTTGTGGATGACTACTCTAGATACACCTGGGTGAATTTCATCAAAGACAAATCTGAGGTGTTTGATGTCTTTAAAGAGCTCTGTCATAAACTCCAACGAGAAAAGGAGAGTAAGGTCATCAGAATTAGAAGTGATCATGGAAGAGAGTTTGAAAATAGTAAGTTTGAAGAATTTTGCTCGTCTGAAGGTATAAGTCATGAGTTTTCATCACTTATCACCCCTCAGCAAAATGGAGTTGTTGAGAGGAAGAACAGAACTATACAAGAGTCGGCTAGAGCAATGATTCATGCCAAGAAACTATCTTATCACTTCTGGGCTGAAGCCACGAACACTGCCTGTTACATTCACAACAGAGTCACCCTAAGAAGAGGCACTTCATCCACTCTATATGAACTATGGAAAGGAAGAAAACCTAATGTTAAGTACTTCCATGTGTTTGGTAGTAAATGTTACATTCTGGAAGATAGAGAGCAGAGAAGGAAATTAGATTCCAAAAGCGATGAAGGGATATTTTTGGGGTACTCCATCAACAGCAGAGTTTACCGGGTCTTCAACTCCAGGACCAAAGTAATGATGGAGTTAATCAATGTTGTGATTGATGATGAAGAAAAGCTTGATGGTGAGGATGTCATAGAAGATGTTGGAACATTAACTGATGAGATAGCTGTTGAAGTTGAAGAAAGAAATCTATCCTCAAGTACTGCTAACACTGAGCCTGAGCAACCTCAGAAGGATCCTTCTATCAGGATTCAGAAGGATCATCCTAAGGAGCTGATCATAGGTGATCCAAATTCTAGAGTAAGAACTAGGTCCAGAGAAATCATAGCTAGCTCGTGCTTCGTATCCAAAATTGAGCCAAAAAATGTCAAGGAAGCTCTGACAGATGAATTTTGGATAAATGCTATGCAAGAAGAACTAGAGCAGTTCAAGAGAAATGAAGTGTGGGAACTTGTGCCAAGACCAGAAGGGGTGAATGTTATTGGAACAAAGTGGATCTACAAAAACAAGTCAGACGAGCTTGGAGTGGTTACAAGAAACAAAGCGAGACTTGTTGCACAAGGTTATACTCAAGTGGAGGGAATTGACTTTGAAGAGACGTTTGCTCCAGTGGCAAGACTAGAATCCATCAGACTACTTTTGGGTATGGCTTGTAACCTAATATTCAAGCTGTTCCAAATGGATGTGAAGAGTGCCTTTCTAAATGGCTATCTGAATGAAGAAGTCTATGTAGATCGACCTAAAGGATTCACTGATCCAAACTTCCCCGATCATGTGTTCAAACTAAGGAAGGCTCTGTATGGCCTAAAACAAGCTCCAAGGGCCTGGTATGAGCGGTTGACAGAATTCTTAGTAGCAAATGGGTATAGAAAAGGAGGCATTGACAAAACCTTGTTTGTCAAGGAAGAAGGAGGAAAATTAATGGTAGCCCAAATTTATGTGGATGACATTGTATTTGGGGGGATGTCAGATGCTATGGTAAAACAGTTTGTCCAACAAATACAATCAGAATTTGAAATGAGTTTGGTTGGAGAACTTAGCTACTTCCTTAGGTTACAAGTCAGACAAATGGAGGATTCTATCTTTATTTCTCAAAGTAAATATGCTAAGAGCATAGTAAAGAAGTTTGGCCTAGATAAAGCCAATCACAAAAGGACACCTGCTCCCACCCATTTGAAGCTATCCAAGGATGAGAATGGAGTGAGTGTGGAACACAGCTTGTACAGGAGTATGATTGGGAGTTTATTATATCTCACAGCAAGCAGTCCTGATATTTCCTTTGCTGTTGGAGTGTGTGCTAGATATCAGTCTGATCCTAAGGTAAGTCACTTGAATCAGGTGAAGAGGATTCTGAAATATGTAAATGGCACAAGTGACTATGGAATGTTATATAGCCGTGATTCTGGGACAGTTTTAAAAGGATACTGTGATGCTGATTGGGCTGGAAGTGCAGATGATAGAAAAAGCACTTCAGGAGGATGTTTCTTTCTAGGGAACAATCTGATTTCCTGGTTCAGCAAGAAGCAGAACTGTGTATCTCTCTCAAATGCTGAAGCGGAGTACATAGCAGCAGGAAGTAGTTTCTCTCAGCAGGTATGGATGAAGCAGATGTTGAGTGAATACAATGTTAAACAAGATGTTATGACTTTGTACTGTGATAATCTCAGTGCAATTAATATATCTAAAAATCCTATACAGCACAGTAGGACAAAGCACATAAACATAAGGCATCACTTCATAAGGGATCTGGTAGAAGAAAAAGTTGTTACCTTGGAACATGTAGCCACAGAGAACCAGCTGGCTGACATATTCACTAAAGCCTTGGATGCAAACCAATTTGAAAGGTTAAGAAACAAATTGGGAATCTGCATTTATGAAGACTGAATTTGTAAGAAGGGTTGTGGGCAGTTGGGGTGATTTTGAAAATGTGTAGTCAACTGCCAGGAGAAGTTTTCCTAATTGTGGCTAAAAAGGAGGAGAAAATAGCCAAGATAGCCAAGAGTATTACTTCCATATACTGCTGATGTGGTGCAGAGATTAAGGGGGAAATAGATTGATGCTGCTAAAAGGTGTTTTGTTGAAAAGTGGTAATGCAGTTATTGATGCTGTTATTGAGGGGGAGTGACAATTGAAGAGTGCAGCCAAGCAGATATCTAGGGGGAGAAGCTCCACATGACGAGCTACTGAATAACTGTGATGCTGGTTCACATTCTTGAGGGGGAGCACCAATTAGCTGTTGTCAATAATGAAGATGGTGCTGCAGCAGTTCAAGTGATAAAGACTGTAAAGATTAAAGTGTCAAACTGCTGATAATGTGTTTCAATTTTTTGAAGATTATTCCGCTGCTGAAATCTCTGAAGGTGCAGAGTGCAAAGGTTGTTTTAGCCAAAATTAGCCAAAGGCGGAGATTGTTAGTTCCTGGATTGGCTGGAATTTTGGTAAAACAAAGGTTATTCAATGTTGATGTCAAGGTGCTGATGTTGCAACATTGAAGTCTTAACATTGGGCTGTGTTAAGTAGTTAAAGGATGAAGTTGGATGTCTGATGTCACACAGGTGATGTTGTAACATCAGACCTACAGAATTAATAACAGCAGGTTATGTTATTAGGGTACGCGTATTAGCTGGAATTGTGGAGAGTGGTTGACTCATTGGATGAGAATATCTTGGGATAGATATTTTCTGTTACATGGGAGATTTGATTGCAGGTCTGTTGGAGAATTAAAAGGTTGAAGATTTAAAAAGATTTTGGGGATAAAATTTGTTTTGAAGATTCAGTTTTAATTAACAAATCTGATCAAATATTGTGACAAGTCCAAGCCCAATTCAGGAGCTATATAAAGCGCACAAGACCAAAGGGAAAAAGGGACAGAAAACATTCAGAAGATCAAGAGCAGAAGGCTTAGTGTCTAGAGTTTGTTTAAAGTGCTTGTATTTACACTATTCTAGGGTTTGAATAGGTGTTGAGTTTCTGTCCTCTCTAGAAGCTGTGAAGCAATAGAGAGTGTGTAATTTGATCGAAGCTGTGAAGTAAGATCAAGGGTACTCAAAGTGGTTTCTTTGAGTGTTTGTAAGGGATTGAGTGGTGTTCTCATACCTAAGTGGTTTCTTAGGTAGGAAGTCATTAGTAGAGTATAAGTTTAGGAGATTGTCAACGGGTTGTTGAGTCTGTAAATTATATCTACAAGTAGTGAATTCCATCCCTGGCTTGGCCCCCAGAGTAGGTTGGTTGTAACCGAACTGGGTCAACATTTCTTGGTGTTGTTTTACTGTTCTTGTTGTCCATTATGCAGAGTGTGTTGTTGTGACATCACACCTTAACATCACACGTCTGATACCAGAATTACAAGATGGTTATTGAGACTCCTGCTTCAGGGTCGGTAACTACGTCTTTGGTGTGTGTAAGTTGTCGTTTGACCATTTATGGTAAAGACTTCATTATGGATTTAGTGTGTTTGCCGTTGGAGGGATTGGATGTAATCTTGGGTATAAACTGGTTGCAATTTAATCGAGTTCATATAGATTGCTATCATAAGTTGGTAAGGTTTCCTTCTCTAGAAGATGATGAAGATGAGAGTTTTCTATCTACTAAAGAGTTGAAGAAACTTTTAGGGGATGAAGCTCAATTGTTTGGTTTGTTTGCATCATTGTCAGTGGAGAGTAAGATTGGTATTGATGTGTTTCCAGTGGTGTGTGATTTTCCAGAAGTGTTTCCGGAGGATATTACGGATGTACCACTGGAAAGAGAAGTTGAGTTCTCTATTGATCTAGTTCCTGGCACTAGACCGATTTCGATGGCACCGTAGCGTATGTCGGCATCGGAGTTGATAGAATTGAAGAAGCAGTTGAATGACTTGTTGGACAAAAGATTTATAAGGCCAAGTGTTTCTCCTTGGGTTGCTCCGGTATTGTTGGTAAAGAAAAAGGATGGAAGTATGCGGTTATGTATTGATTATCGACAGTTGAACAAGGTGACAATTAAGAACAAGTATCCGCTTCCAAGGATTGATGATTTGATGGACCAATTGGTTGGTGCGCGTGTCTTTAGCAAGATTGATTTGAGATCGGGATATCACCAAATTCGTGTGAGAAGCGAGGATATTCAGAAGACGGCATTTAGGACACGGTATGGTCATTACGAATATTCCGTGATGCCATTCGGGGTTTCTAATGCGCCGAGGGTGTTTATGGAATACATGAATCGTATTTTTCATGAACAGTTGGATCGTTTTGTGGTTGTGTTCATCGATGATATTTTGATTTATTCTAAGTCTCAAGAAGAGCATGAAGAGCATTTGAGAATTGTGTTGCAAATTTTGAGAGAGAAACAATTATATGCTAAGTTGTCAAAATGTGACTTTTGGCTATCGGAAGTAAGTTTTCTTGGACATGTTATCTCCGAGAGTGGTATTAGTGTTGATCCATCTAAGATTGATGCAGTGATGCAGTGGGAGACTCCTAGATCGGTTACGGAAATTCAAAGCTTTTTAGGCTTGGCGGGTTATTATCGGAGGTTTATTGAGGGATTTTCGAAGTTGGCACTTCCGTTAACGCAATTGGCTTGTAAAGGAAAGGCTTTCATTTGGGATATAGATTGTGAAAAGAGTTTCATTGAGCTAAAAAGAAGGTTGACAACGGCTCCGATCTTGATTTTACCAAATCCTAATGAACCATTTGTTGTATATTGTGATGCTTCATTGATTGGTTTAGGTGGTGTTTTGATGCAAGATGGAAAAGTTGTGGCATATGCTTCAAGACAATTGAGAGTGCATGAAAAGAATTATCCTACACATGACTTGGAGTTAGCGGCGGTGGTGTTTGTTTTGAAAATTTGGAGACACTATCTTTATGGTGCAAGATTTGAAGTTTTTAGTTATCACAAAAGCTTAAGATATTTATTTGATCAGAAAGAATTGAACATGAGACAAAGAAGATGGTTAGAGCTTTTGAAGGATTTTGATTTTAGTTTGAATTACCATTCGGGTAAGGCGAATGTGGTAGCCGATGCCTTATGTCGAAAGTTGTTACATATGTCCGCATTAATGATGAAAGAATGAGAACTTTTGGAGGATTTCAGAGATTTGAGTTTGGTTTGTGAAATGACGCTGCGAAGTGTGAGACTTGGTATGTTACATGTTACGAATGATTCTCTTGCAACGGTTAGTGAAAAGCAAAAGTTGGATTTGAAGTTCGTTGATTTAATGATGAATGAGAATGAGGATTTCAAGGTTGATAACTTTGGAGTTTTGAGATTCCGTGGTCATATTTGTATTCCCGACGACGCGGAGTTGAAAAAGACGATTTTAGAGGAAGGACACCGAAGTAATTTAAGTATTCATCCGGGTACGAATAAGATGTATCAAGATTTGAAGAAGATCTTTTGGTGGTCCGGTTTAAAGAGGGATGTGGCTCGATTTGTGTATGCGTGTTTGACTTGTCAAAAGTCGAAGGTGGAACATCAGAAGCCTAGTGGTTTGTTGCAACCGTTGGATATTTCGGAATGGAAATGGGACAGTATATCGATGGATTTTGTTACGGGATTGCCGAATACGCAAAGAGGTCATAATGCTATTTGGGTGATTGTTGATAGGCTTACTAAATCTGCTCACTTTATTCCAATTGACATTAGTTATCCTTTGGAGAAGTTAGCCGAGATTTATGTTCGTGTGATTGTGAAGTTACATGGTGTTCCTAATAGTATTGTATTGGATCGAGATCCGAGATTTACATCGAGATTTTGGGTGAGTTTACAAGAGGCTTTGGGTTCTAAGCTAAGATTGAGTTCGGCTTACCATCCGCAAACAGATGGTCAAACCGAGAGGACGATTCAATCGTTGGAGGATTTGTTGCGTGCTTGTGTGCTAGAGCAAGGTGGTGCTTGGGATAGTTATTTAGCGTTGATTGAGTTCACCTATAATAACAGTTTTCATTCGAGTATTGGTATGGCACCATTTGAGGCTTTGTATGGTCGGAGATGTCGAACACCTTTGTGTTGGCATGAAACTGGTGAAAGGGCGATTGTTGGACCGGAATTGGTACAAGAAACGACGGAGAAAGTGAAGTTTATTCGGGAAAAGATGAAAGCTTCTCAAAGTAGACAAAAGAGCTATCATGACAAGAGAAGGAAAAATCTTGAGTTTAAAGAAGGCGAACATGTGTTTTTGAGAGTTACACCAGTTACGGGTGTGGGTCGTGCTTTGAAGTTGAAGAAGTTGACTTCTCGTTTTATTGGTCTGTATCAGATTACTGCACGTGTTGGCGCTGTGGCTTATCGTGTGGCGTTGCCTCCGAATATTTCAAATTTGCATGACGTTTTCCATGTTTCGCAACTTCGGAAGTATGTTCCGGATCCGTCACATATTATTCCTATGGACGAGGTAGAAGTGAGAGATAATCTTACGGTTGAAGTTTTACCGATTAAGATTTTGGATCGTGAAGTTAAGAAGCTAAGAGGCAAGGATATTGCGCTTGTGAAAGTAGCGTGGGGAGGCGCTTCGGAGGGCAATATGACTTGGGAATTAGAGAGTGGGGTGCGAGAGTCGTATCCGGAGTTGTTTGAATCAGGTAATATTTTCGAGGACGAAAATTTCAAAGTGGGGGAGAGTTGTAACAGCCCGATTATGATTATCTCCATTTTGTGCTAATTTGTATTATTTTGTTGAGTCTTTTATTTAATTTGGGTGATAATAATGTTATTGTGAAATTGGTGTTTTAATCTGTTATGTTGGCCTGTTATATTATTTTACCGTTTTTGAGAGTTTTCGAGGGAAATTAGATTGGAGGGTATTTTAGACATTTCATAATTATTGTTAAGTTAGAATTTAAGTGAGGAATGATTTAAGGGTATTTGTGAGATATTTAAAGTAAAGAAAAGAAAGTAGTAAGAAAAGAAATAGAAAGAAAAGTATAAGAGTTAGAAAAGAGAGAAAAGGAGAGTTAGAGAGAAAAATAGAGAGAAAGAAGAACAAGAGAAGAAAAAGAGAAGAAAAGATTGGAAAAGCTAGGAAATCGTCAAGACAACTCTAGGAATCGAATTTAATCGGGTAAGGGTGTGAAATATTATTATCTTATCCATGTGTATGATTATGTATGTGTGTGTTTGAATTGTTTAGATTGCTTTAGAGATATATGTGGTTAGGTCGAATTGGACAAAGTCGATAAAAACCGATGTTTTCACGGTTAGAATTCGAAATAAATTCCGTAGTTGTATCGAGTAAGGTTAAGTCGTCGTATACCGTGCTTTTGATTCGATTTGGTGATGTTTGAAAATTCTGGTTTTTGAAAGGTTGAAATTTAATCGAAAAATCGAACGTCGTAGAAATTTCGTTTATGTGTTCTAAATTATTCTTATGTATTTGGTGGTTGTGCGTATATGTTTGTTTCGGTGAAAATGTTCGATTTAGTCGAGTTTTCGGGCATTTCGGAAAAATTACAGCAAGGGTGTAATTTGAGAAATCTGGTTTTTGAGAAAAACAAAGTTATGCATCGATACATAACAACCATGTATCAATACAAAATGGTTTATGTATTGATACATAACCCTTATGCATCGATACATACTGTAGAATTTTAAGAAAACAGAATTTTCACTACAGCATGCGTCGACACATGCGTGCTATGTATCAATACATGTTGCCTTTTTGCATCGATACATAAGCCTATGTATTGATACATACTGAGCTGTTCCAGAAAATTCTGGTTTTTCGGGGAAACTTCGGAAATTCATATCTCCTAAACCGTAAGTCGGTCTTGACCCCCGTTTGAAGCGTTGGAAAGCTAATGAGATGTTATTTCTAGGAAAAATGGTTTTGAGGTCTGAACCTGGTTCAATTAGAGCAATATTTTCAAACCGTATCGTAGTGTCAGGCCTCCGGTTTATGTTTTTGCGTTATTTTGAAATATCCATATCTTTTGCATTGTTTATCCGATTGAGGTGTTCTTTATATGGATGGGAAGCTAAAAATATGTTCTATGATTTGGTGAAGAAAAATATTATTTTTAGCAGACTTTTAACCGACTTTTCTGGTAAACCGTAAATCGAATTGTTTGGTTATTTGTGAAAACGTTCGGTTGCCGTTTGGAACAATTGATGTGAATGTATGTGGATTGTGTGTGATGAATGCATGACTATATTGTGATTATGTATGCATGTCAAGAGTGTCATGAGTCATGTTGTATGTGAAGCATCATGATGTGCATTCTTGCATTGAGGGGTTATAAGATGAATTCGTTGTAACGTCGTAAGCCTTTTGAGAGGTGGGGGCGATGATTACAAACGATTGTAAGCCTTTTGAGAGGTGGGAGCAATCGGATTGTAAGCCTTTTGAGAGGTGGGGGCAATCCATAAACATTGTAAGCCTTTTGAGAGGTGGTAGCAATGGGTGAACATCGTATGCCCGACGGGGAGTTACACTACGTAATGAGCGATGGTTCCAATAAGTTCTTCAATTAAACTTGAGATGAAATGAGACGGTACCGCATTGCATTTGCATAGAGTCGTGAGTCGGTCTCTATGAATTGCATTGGTCATCCTTGTATTTGTGCATGGATGAATGAACATGAATATATGTGTTTATGTTGAATGATAAGCATTGTGATGAATATGCTTGGTTTTGTATATATATATATATATATATATATATATATATATATATATATATATATATATATATATATATGCCTTAAGATGTATATTGAATGAGATGTGATGAATTGTGATAAGAATTGTATCGTTGTAATGATGCATTGAAGAATGAATATAATATGTATGTTTATGTGGAATGGTAGAATGGTGGGAATGTGTTACGTGTATACCTTTGTGTTGAGATATATGATTATATGCATTGTTATTATGATAATATTTCTCACCCTTCTGCTGTTTTATGATGCTCTACGAGGCATTGCAGATTAGGTATCTGGTGGTCTTTTGTGAAGCGTGTCTTCATACCCTTTTGGTCGGTTGGCTCTGATATGTAGCACCGTGTAGCTAGGATGCTTATGTTTGATTCCTTTTTTGGGATACATTCGTGTATGTATCTTGCTGATGAATCTATGTATATAAACATGAATGATGTTGTTGTATCATACTTGTTGATGTATATATATATAATGTATATATGTTTGATGTTATCAATGTTTAGATTTTCCGCTTTTATTCTAAATATTGAGATGTGGGTGTAAGGACTGAGTTCCTACATTGAAAGTTACCCCACTGTTGCATATCATTTATTGAGCAGGTGTTGTATATTTAAATTTCAAGCATAATGTGACATGCCTTTTTATGCCGTGTTTACAATTATACTCTGATGAAATTTCCAATACGTGCCTAAATGATTTATTTGATTATTTGGGGGTATAGAAAGGGGGTGTTACACACATGATGTGTGTAAGGTATTGGTTTAGCTTTATATGGCAATGATGACATGGGATGATTGTAGTCATACGCATAAAAATAACAACAATGTAACATGCTTGGCTGATTTGCTTGCTTGAACTAGAAGGAAATCAGTTGTGATGAGATGGTCTTTGGAACATTGTATCTCAATGGTTAATGAATGGAATCACAAGGTTTTGGTTATATGGAGAGAGGAGATGTGATAGAACAAGCTTTATGTTCACAATGAATGGAAATAACACCTCTAAGGTACCGAAAAACAATGATGAACATGCTTGGTTACCACCGAGTTACACATGTATCTTGCCCTACTCGTGCCTGGCCATGTGCATGGGAATGAATCAGTTGAAAACACCTAAATTTGAACTACTCTATCTCTCCACTGGTTGATCAAATGAAAATTTGTTCAACATAATAGTTGAAGAGGACATGGAAATGAACAAGATTGATGTTGAAAATTTTTCCATTTGAAGCTTGCATCAATGATAAATTTGGCTTGGAAGTTGGACAAAACATGCACACAAGATGTTTGATGAAATGACTATGTGCTGGCTGGCCCATGACTTGCCTTGCTGGTCAAAAATGCCCTACAAATCTCCAACTTTAATCAATCATAACTCCTTCAATTTTAATCCAATGGAGATGTTCTTGGTATGTATTTGAAGCTTGAAATGTGAACTTTTGACAGGCCTCCCAAGCCCCTCCATTTGGTTCTTGGAGCATACAGAAAGAAAGCCGCAAATTTGACCTCTCACCTTGCCAAAACTTGCCATAAATAGAAACCCTAATTTCTATTTTTGGCAACTTTGCACATTTCTTGATTTTTGATGACTCTTTCATTATTTCTTGACCAAACCCTCACCAATGATCATGTTTGACATGAGGAACATGGATTTGACCTCAAAAAGTCAAGAGCTGACTTTTTCCTATGCACAGTTGACTTTTCCCAATTCTCCTGATTTTCAATCAATTGGTCAATTGAACCCCTTCCAAATCAAATTAATGGACAATTCTTCTTCCTTAGAACCTTGAGGATATGTAGCATACCATAGAATCAAGTTTTGCTAAAAAAAATCAGAAATAAACTGATTTTATGGTAAACCCTAATTTTGACCCCTCAGTCTAGGAGAAATCAGCACATCCTCCAAATCTAAATTCCTCTGAGTATGATGTACATCCTCTCTAACAAAGATGAAATATGCCATTTGGAAATGATAAAAGCTCCAATATCCTACCCATTGGGGTATTATAATTCAAAATTCCAAAACCCTGGTTTGCACTAGTTAGGAGAATATAACTTCCTTCAATCTTTTGTTGAATTCTCATCTTGTGATGACTTGAGGACTCAAATGAGATGAATTGAGATATGAAAAGTCCTTGTGACTTATTTGGAAAAGCTTTTCTCTTGTCCTTTGACCTTGCACTGTTTATGCCTGGAGACACCTGATCCCATGCCTTGCAACCAATTGTGTATATGATTTATTATGACCTATTATGACATGCAAATGAGTGAAACATAAGCCAATTATTGAAAAATATAAGAGGGAAAATTTTGGGGTATTACAGCTGCCCTTATTCAATCAACTGTGGACCTGAAGTGATGAGAGCAACGGTTGTTAGAAACTCAAAGTACATAGGGATTGAATACAAAAATAACCAGAAAATTTGCGCTCTGGGGGTAAAAAGAATGGATACATGACAACCACAGCAGTTGTGGTGATGGATGTTGATGGAAAAGAGTTTGGAACAAATGAATTTCAAAGGTCGCCCGTCGGGAACGGCTAAGGTCTAAAGGTTATAATATGCCTGTCGGGAACGGCTGAAATATGCCTGTCGGGAACAGCTAGGTTTAAAACATAAAAGGGCACATGTCGGGAACGGCTAAAGTTGAAAACCTGTGCTTACCAGTCGGGAACGGTAAATGGGCCAGTCGGGAACGGCTAGGTTTAAAACTCAAAAGGGTGCCAGTCGGGAACGGCTAAAGTTGAAAACCTATGCTTACCAGTCGGGAACGGTAAATAGGCCAGTCGGGAATGACTAGGTTTAAAACTCAAAAGGGTGCCTGTCGGGAACGACTAAAGTTGAAACCATGTGCTTACCAGTCGGGAAGGGTAAATGGGCCAGTCGGGAACGGCTAGGTTTAAAACTCAAAAGGGTGCCAGTCGGGAACGACTAAAGTTGAAAACTTGTGCTTACCAGTCAGGAACAGTAAATGGGCCAGTCGGGAATGACTAGGTTTAAAACTCAAAAAGGTGCCAATCGAGAACGGCTAAAGTTGAAAACCCGTGCTTACCAGTCGGAAACGGTAAATGGGCCAGTCGGGAACGGCTAGGTTTAAAACTCAAAAGGGTGCCAGTCAGGAACGACTAAAGTTGAAAACCTGTGCTTACCAGTCGGGAACGGTAAATGGGCCAGTCGGGAATGGCTAGATTTAAAACTTACAAGGGTGCCTGTCGGGAACGGCTAAAGGAATCCTATCTGGAATGGTTCCTGAAAAGATACGGTTGAAACGTAAGATCAAAAGATCTACCAACCGAGAAACTAGGACTCTGGTGGGGAGTAAAGTGGTGAAACCCTGATATTACTTTGAAATGTCTGTTGAGGAATGAGCGAGGCATTCTTTTTGGCTTTGTCAATATGATAGAAGGGAAATAGTTTTGGGCTCTCGCACGAGGTATCAAAACTGGATTATGCTTCACATGCATATATTTGAATTTTTTTATGGCGCAATGCTCCATCTCGAATGGAAATGCTACGCATTTTTGAGGATGCAATGAATAATATATGCAAAATGCAAGGAGGTTCCTCAGTAAAATAAATGCTGAGGAAAAGAAGGTAACTCCGCTGGGGATAACAAACTGAATTGTCCTCGTGTTCGTAACTCATGCTGAGGAAAACAAAATGACTTGATCTTCTAATCTAGGCTCTGAACCGACAAATCCGTTGAGATTACTGTAAGGAATAATGACCTTGCTGGGGAGGCATCATCTGAACCAGTTTGCTTGGGGAATTATTATAATCATAGAACTCTGCTGGGGAAATGACCACTTTCTGACCTGGCTGATAAGGAGTTGTGATCAAACGAACTCTTGCTGAGGAAGGAAATACCTGCCGAGGGACTGAGATCAACCATATTCCTCCTGGGGATGACAATTTCAAGGAAGAAAATTCCTGTTGAGGTAACCGTTTCCCCTTGGGGAGAACTTTTATTTGAGTCCTGCTGGAAAAGACACTGAAGACATTACGCGTTCTTGATGGGCTAATCAGCGAACCTTAACACCTGCAAACAAAATAGTGTGCACACATGCCCCAGGGTATTACTGGGTTTTGAATTCATCATCCAAGAACACCTGGCATTTAAAACAATTTTAATTGTTTTCTTTTGCACGCATGTCATTGTAAAACCTTGATGTTTTCAAATGCAATGTTTATAAAAAACTTGGACGTTTTTTGCAATCAAAACAAACTGTAAAAGAAAACATAAGAAATGGATATTCTGAATAAAGAAAATTTTATTGATTGAAAAGCCTGAAAATAGGCGTTTACATCAAGAGGCAATTCCTGGAAAGAGGTAATTGCTTAAAAGAGAAAAGAAACTATCCTAATGGCAATGTGGAAAACGGAAATCCATTTAGTTTCAATCCTGCTATGATTCACATGTCTTCAAGATTTTCCAAGTGCTTCACTTTCTGAGGGGGATGACTGGACCGATTCATATCCTTCGAAATGCCCCTTGTTAAAACGAGACAGGGTACAGATTACTCAGATCGCAGCCATTCGCTAAATCCCTCTTTTGCCTAGATCGTCCTTTGCGGGTATTCAATCCACCGGGATACCCATTTTTGCCCAAGTTGCCCTTTCGGGTTTTCAACTTACCGGGTGTACTCATTTTTTTTTATTTTATCCCTAATTTTTTCCCGAACCTTTTTCTTTTTTTTTATGGTTCGCCGGGATGCCCTTTTTTGCCTGGACTATCTTTTTACTGTCCAGCGGGTCCATTTATGCAAAGTATTTTTTTACTGCGTCTGAGTTCACAGGCGATGGGAAATCCTCACCATCCATAGTTGTAAGCAACAAGGCTCTCCCCGAGAAAACCTTCTTGACAACATATAGACCTTCGTAATTCGGAGTCCACTTGCCCCTGTGATCTGTAATAGGAGGAAGAATCCTTTTCAACACCAAGTCACTTGTTTGATAAGTCCAAATGCTCGTTTCATCCTTCTCTGATACAATTGCCCATGGCATACTGCTTCCAATCTCCTCTCTTCTATGAGACTCAACTCGTTGAACCTCGTTCGAACCCATTCAGCCCCATCGAGCTTGACATCCATCATGACCCTCAGAGAAGGAATCTCAACTTCAACTGGCAAAACCGCTTCCATACCATACACAAGAGAAAACGGGGTTGCCCCAGTAGACGTACGTACTGATGTACGGTACCCATGCAAAGCGAAAGGCAACATTTCATGCTAATCCTTGTATGTCACAACCATCTTTTGCACAATCTTCTTGATAATTTTATTAGCTGCCTCGACGGCACCATTCATCTTTGGGCGGTATGGAGAAGAATTGTGATGTTCAATCTTGAAGCTCTGGCACAGCTCTTGCATCATTTTATTATTAAGATTATAACAATTATCAGTGATGATCCTTTCGGGCACCCCGTATCGACAAATAATCTCTTTCTTGATAAACGGGGCAACCACCTGCTTGGTGACATTTGCAAACGAAGCAGCTTCCACCCATTTGGTGAAGTAATCAATGGCCACCAGGATAAAACGATGTCCATTAGAGGCAGTGGGCTCAATCTTCCCAATCATATCAATGCCCCACATGGCAATGGACCAAGGGGAACTCATCACGTTTAAAGGATTCGGTGGTACATGCACTTTATCAGCATAAATCTGGCACTTGTGGCATTTTCGAGCATATTTGAAACAATCAGCCTCCATGGTCATACAGTAATAACCGGCTCGCAATAATTTATTTTCCATGGCATGTTCACCCGCATGGGTACCAAAAGAACCTTCGTGCACTTCTTGCATTAACATGTCTGCTTCGTGTCTATCCATGCATCTGAGCAAGACCATGTCAAAATTTCTCTTGTAGAACACACCATCTTCATTCAGGAAGAAACTGCCCACTAACCTTCTCAAAGTCTTCTTGTCATTTGTGGATGCCCCGACCGGATACTCTTGACTCCTCAAGAAATGGTTGATATCATAATACCAGGGTTTATCATCGGTCGCTGTATCGGTTGCAAACACATGAGCAGGCCTATCAAGCCGCATCACATCAATTTTGGGTATATGATTCCACCAATTCACTGAAATCATTGAAGATAACGTTGCCAAAGCGTCTGCCATTTGATTCTCATCACGAGGTACATGATACAGTTTCACTGTTGTGAAGAAAGTCAACAGTCTTCTCGTATAATCTCTGTAAGGGATCAAGTTGGACTGATGGGTGTGCAATCTCTGTTGACCTGATTGATCACTAGAGCGGAGTCCACAAATACATCAAGAGTCTTGACCCTTAAATCAATGGCTTCTTCAATACCCATAATGCAGGCTTCGTATTCAGCTTCATTGTTGGTGACATCAAAAGTCAGTCTGGCAGTGAAAGGTATATGGGAACCTTTCGGAGTTATGAGAACTGCCCCAACGCCACTACCGTTAGTATTAACAGCCCCGTCAAACATCAATTTCCACTTGTCGTCAGGATCTGGTCCTTCATCAACTGGTGGCTCGTCACAATCTTTCATTTTTAAGTACATGATGTCTTCATCAGGGAACTCAAACTTCATTGGCTAATAATCATCAATTGGTTGCTCAGCGAGATAGTCAGACAGAATACTACCCTTTATGGCTTTCTGGGAAGTATATTGTATGTCATACTCTGTCAACACCATCTGCCAACGGGCAACCCTTCCGGTGAGAGCTGGCTTTTCAAAAATGTACTTGACTGGATCCATCTTTGATATCAATAAAGTTGTGTGAGTCAGCATATATTGTCTCAAACGCTTAGCAACACATGCAAGTGCACAACATGTCTTCTCAAGCATTGAGTATCTAGACTCGCAATTTGTGAATTTTTTACTCAGGTAGTATATAGCATGCTTGTTCCCACCTGTCTCGTCTTGTTGACCGAGAACACAACCCATTAAATTTTCACGTACTGACAAATACACTATCAGTGGTCTCCATGGAACTGGTGGCATAAGAATCAAAGGCTTCTGCAAATACTCTTTTATTTTATCAAATGCCCTTTGGCAATCATTATTCCAACAAATTGATGGATCTTTTCTCAACAGTTTGAAAATTGGTTCACAAGTGGCCGTAAGATGAGATATGAATCTAGCAATGTAGTTCAATCTCCCTAAGAAACCACGAACTTGTTTCTCTTTTCTTGGCTCGGGCATATCTTGTATTGCTTTTACTTTTGCTGGATCAACCTCGATTCCCCTTTCACTGACAATAAAGCCCAACAACTTACCAGATCTCACCCCAAAAGTACACTTATTCGAGTTCAGCCTCAGCCTGAATTGTCTCAATCGTTCAAAAGCTTTTTCAGATTCACCAAGTGCTCTACCTCAGTCTGCGACTTAGCAATCATATCATCAACATAAACCTCAATCTCTTTATGAATCATGTCATGAAAGAGCGTCACCATAGCACGCTGAAAAGTTGCCCCTGCGTTTTTCAAACAAAAAGGCATCACCTTATAGCAGAACGTGCCCCACGGGGTAATAAATGTTGTTTTCCCCATATCCTCCGGTGCCATTTTAATCTGATTATAACCGGAAAAGCCATCCATTAAGGAAAATACCGAGAATTGAGCTGTATTATCTACCAACACATCAATGTGAGGTAGTGGAAAATCATCTTTCGGACTTGCTCGATTTAAATCACGGTAGTCAGCACACATCCGGACCTTACCATCTTTCTTAGGTACCGGGACAATATTCGCAACCCATGGTGGATAGCTAGTTACAGCCAGGAAACCTGCATCCAACTGTATTTGCACCTCCCCTTTAATCTTGATGGCCATTTCTTGTTTAGTTCTTCTGAGCTTCTGTTTGACGGGGGAACAAACTTCTTTGAGAGGCAACCTGTGCACAACAATATATGTATCAAACCTCGGCATATCTTGATAAGACCAGGCAAAGATATCAACATATTCACGTAGCATCTCGAACAACTCTTTCTTCACATTCTCTGCTAGGCTTGCCCCTATTCTGACCTCTTTCTTCGCGTCCTCGGTGCCAAGGTTGATGACTTCTAATGACTCTTGATGAGGCTGAATAGTTTTTTCCTCCTGTTTCAATAATCTGGCCAATTCTTCGGGAAGTTCACAATCTTCCTCGTCCCCCTCTTCAGCTTGGTAAATTGGATTATCAAAGTCATACCGAGCCATAGTGTAATACCCCAAATTTTTACCACTAAGATTTCCCATCATTGTGCAAATCATCATCACAATATGGATGAACCATTATGCCTCATCAATCTCCTCAAGGGTTGTTGAGCATTCACTACAATCAGAATTAGGGTTTCAAGCCCTCTCAAAGCTTTTAGACAAAGGATCAATCAAGGAATGACTTGATCTTCAACTTTTCTAACCTCTCAAACATCCACAAAGGATCAAAAGGACTCCCACTTCAAGGATTAAGCACAAAGCTGCTCCCTTCTAGGTGGATCAAGCCTCCAGATCGACTGTGTCACCAAATTAGGGTTTTGATCGCCCAGGGCCTCCAGATGAAAAATTTCATCTGGGCATGAGCCAATGATCCAAAACATAACCTAATATACTTCATGGAGCCTCATGAACCCAATCATCAAGTCAATTTTGCCTCAGGGGATGCATACATCAAAAATCAGGAATTAGGGTTTCTTGACCTAATTCACCCCTAAGTTGACTTTTGGGACAAACCATGAACCAAGACCTCAAGACATGATTTGAGGGTCTCCAATATACCATATTGATCTATTTGGAACAATGGATTGATCCAAAAAGCTTGAGCAATAAGTCTCAATTTCATCTGCACTACAATTAGGGTTTCGCGAGAAAAGTCAACTGTAACTTTGACTTTTGACCTGGACATGCTCCCAAGCCCTAAGACTTGATTCAATATATCATATGACACCCATGGAACATGTCCATCAAGTTTGATTTAGGTCAAGGACATGATTTCCTGAAGAATTGCACAGTTTGGAATTCATCTGATAAAAAGTCAACTGTGAACAAAAAGTCACCAAAATAGATTTTTAACCCTAAAATGATGTTAATGTATGATTTGAATCATCATTCATCAAGAAAAATCGAGAAAAGTTGGATAACTTGTAAAAGGGGTAACCATAAAAACTTAGAAAATTTTCTAAGTTAAAAATTAAAGTGGCTAGGGTACCAACTTTGGAGGACCATAACTCCTAAACCACAAGGCTATTTTTTCTCATCCAAAGATGGATTTGTAGCCCTCATTATCATCTACAAAAAATTCAACTACAAGTCATTCCAATTCATTAAGGATTTTGAGTTATGGAGTGATCAAAGTGGCTGAAAAGTGAAAATGTCACTTTTTCCAACACTTAGTGAAATTTTCACTAAGTCAGAATCTGCCTTCACTTTTTGCCAAATGTAGGGGGATTTTTCACTTGGAATCATAAGAGATCAAAACTAAACTTGTTCAAACAGTTGTTGTATCATGTAAGAGCTTTCCAAAATGGCCAAGAACATTGCCAAATTCAACTTACACCATGAGATATGACATTGTCAAGTTGCCTTGCTGAAATCTGTCAAAGCAAGGCAGATTTTGCATTTTGGCTCGATTTGCCAAAATCAGCCAATTTCAAATGCTCCTATCCACTTGGACACCTCTGAGGATTGAATCTAAAGGGGACAATCACTGAGCCAAGCCTCCAAAGTCCATGGAACAAGAAATAGCATGTTGAACCTAGAATGGCCAAAATAGGGACAAAACTTCAATTTTGGAATGAGGCATTCAATGGAACCATCAAGGTGGCATGGACTGAGCCATTCTCATCTAAAATGAGTCAAGACTTATCCAAGACCAAGGGGACCAAAGCTCTGTTCCCTAACCTCTAGTCAATGGCTAGAGGAGACTTGAATTCTCATTGGACAACATTGGCCAAACCTACTTACCAGCTGCCATTCACTATTCCTTGCAAAACAAACTTGCTCTACTATAAAAAGATCTCATTTGTGTTCAGTTTGAGTACACCAAAGCCATCTAACAGATGCGTTCCTCAAAATCTATTTCTCTTGGCAAAAATGCCTTTCTTAGCAAGGTAGCTATCGGGTTTTGAGTTTGAGAGCAGTTCCAATCAAACCAATCACTCACACACCTCACATACATCATATAGAAGTGATCCAAACACTCAAACAACATCTGGAACACAGATTTCACAAAATCACCAGTCAATTGCTCAAGGTTTTAACCAAGTTGCAGTTGAGATGCCATGAAGTGATCCAGCCAATTTCAATCAAGTCCAAGCATTCAAACACACTCCATAGGGTGTAGGGAAGCTGTTCAGATCATCATTACTCATCTGTAACACCTCCAAATCAGAAATCAATTTGCTCTTGCTGTCACGACTTGGAGGTAAGCCTAAGCTTGGTCATCTCTCAATCTATGCATATTTCCTCGCACAATAATTTGGCCATATGTTCATAATCATGCATGGAATGTTTTCCCTCAATTAATTGCATTGTTTGAATCGTGTATCAAAAATCCTAGCCTTCATGCAGAAATTAGGGTTCTTGAGGTTTCTTCGTGATTTTTTGTTGTATGTTTAATTTAAATGAAATTAAAGTACATAGACATGATCGTGAGGTTGAGACGAGCACAATGATATGTGGATTGCATGGTATAATCAAGTATTCAGTGAGATTGGATAGAAAATGCAAATCTGGGCAAACCCAAAACACGCGCGTGTTCTTGGGTGTTCTTGGCGCCATTTTTTGAATATTTGAATATTTGAATTTTGTGATTTTATTTAATTGATTCAAAAATTTATTTCTCTCTGAGTTTTAATGATTTTGAGTTGATTCTTTTTTTAATAATTCACAAAAATGTTAAAATATTTTAGTTTCCAAAAAAATCCCAAAAATATTATATATTTTATATAATTAATATTTTTGCAAATAATTAATGTTTTAATTGTTTTTAACATTTGAAATATTTTTTTCCACATTGATTTTGCAACTTTTAATGCTTTCTAATTATTTTGTAGGTCAATACTTAATTTTTGAAGCATTAATCCAAGATCACAATTTGTTTTCCATGTGTTAAACAATTTTGATCATTTTAATTGAATTTTTTATTCAATTAAATACATTTTTGAAAACAAAGTAGGGTTTTGGATTAATTCAACCCTCATAAATCATTTTCAAAACACTTTTTGGGCTTCTAATAGAGTGTAAGACCCAATCCTTTTTTGACCTAACCTTTTGGGCCTCACTTATTGTATAAGTCCCGATACCGTCAAAAAACGAACGACGCGATCGTCGCCTTTTCAAAAATCATCTGGGCCTACCCTCGAGTAGTAAGACCCATTTCTTTTCTTTAACACATTTTGGGCCTCTTGAGAGAGTGTAAGACCCACACCCCCTTGTACAAAAACGTTTTGGGCCTCACTCATTGTATAAGTCCCTCTGTACAAGTAAACGGCGCGATCGTCGCCCGTTTAAAAATAAACCATTTGGGCCTCTCCTTGAGCTATAAGACCCATTCAAAACTTTTTTGGGCCTCTATTAGAGTGTAAGACCCAATCCCCTTTTAACCAAAACCTTTTGGGCCTCACTTATTGTATAAGTCCCTCTGCGTTAAAAGAAAATCTCGGCGCGATCACCATTTTAAACGAAAAATTATCTGGGCCTACCCTCATGTTATAAGCACCACTCTTCTTCTTTAAAACTTTTTTGGGCCTCTTGAGAGAGTGTAAGACCCATCCCTTTGTACAGAAAACTTTTTGGGCCACAGTCACTTGTATAAGACGCTCTGTACAAATTCAACAGTGCACTCACTGATAAAACCCTGGGCCTCTCCTTGAGCTGTAAGCCCCAAATCTTTCTTTTTTAAAGCACCTTCTCCTTTGATTTTGAATATACTGTTGTTTTAAAATTTTCTTTGTTGAACAACAAACCAAACAGCATGGAAGCTCTACAACCGAGTAAGTGTTTATTCGCTTTCATTTACTGCTTTCATATCATATAACTGTATTGTGGGGCTGATCACTGTAAGTCTCCTTTCATAAACTCATATCGACTGTGTAGTAATAGTATAGATATTGGAGTTTCCCCGACAACTACGTCTAGCACTAGGTAAAGCCGTTTCGTTTATTCGTAGAAATAGACAGCTAGATCCCCAATAGGATCACCAGATACAGTCTTCTCTTCGGCTTTCCTCCTTAGGAATCGTCAAGAAACTCTACTCCCAAAGATGAAATGTATTCTCCGTGAATGGCATCTTTGAGTTTCTTCCAAATTCTCGAACTTTCCTAACTTGCTCTATTCTTTGTGAATAGCTTGCCTTGAATTTCTCGGGGTTTGGGGACCCACGGGCTTCTTAAAAGCATCGGCCTCCTCTTGGGCATCGTACAAGGACCTACCGGCTTCCTATAAGCAACCCCGCCTCCTCTTGGGCTTAGTACAAGGACCCGTCGGCTTCTTAGAAGTATTGACAGCCTCCTTTTAGGCTTCGTATAATGATCTCTTCCTCCGGGAATGATAGCCTCCTCTTGGGCTTAATACAAGGACCGATCGACTTCTTAAAAGCTTCCAGCCTCCTCTTGGGCTTCGTACAAATTGTCCCGACGACCTCCTACAGGTATAGGAACAGAACTTAGTAATCTTCATAGAGCAGTCCTTTCCAGAGTCTACTACTGTTTCTCAAAACATAGTACAAAAGATGAAACTCCAGACTTGGACAGTCTATTTTCCTTGAGTCTCAAAGACATTCTCAAGTGACCCCTTCAAAAATAGGAAGGAAACCTGTAGACTCGGACAGTCTCAATACCTTTTGGATTTCCCCTTTCCTTAAAGAAACAGGAAATAACCTGGGTCCTCGAACCAAATCCTCGAGTACAGTGTTGCTCATATAAGAACTGATTTTCTCTTTTAAAATCAGTATACTGGATCTGTCACTTAACTGAAACAGTTACACTAGCCTCCTCTTGGGCTTTATACAATGATTCTCCCCAGCGGAGCAAACCGTCTTTTTTAGCCTCCATCTCGGGCTTCGTACGGGATACAAAGATTCTCCTGTAGAATCAAAACTTTTTAGCCTCTCTCTCGGGCTTCGTACGAGATACAGAGACTCCCTCGTTGAGTCAATCACCCCTTTTCGCCTCCATCTCGGGCTTTATACGAGATACAAAAAGGTACTTATTGAGCCAAATAAATTTTCGCTCCCATCTCGGGCTTTGTACGAGATACAAAAACACTCTCTTGTTGAGTCACCCTTTTAGCCTCTCTCTCGGGCTTTGTACGAGACACAAAATAGCCTCCTCTTAGGCTTTGTATAATGATTTTCCCTAGCGGAAATTAGCCTCCTCTTAGGCTTTGTATAAGAAAACTACTGGTTGATCCAATCAACCTTTTAGCATCAAACCTGTGCCTCGTTCACAGTAAACAAACATCAACAACTCCTTCCCTTTCATCTAATTGCTGTAAGCGGCAAGCCTCTGGATCATCTATATCCATGCCATTGTCCTTCTTTTAGCATGAGGAATTCCTAAGGAAAGACGGCGTTGCTCTAAACTGAGTTAAAGTCTTCTCCTTCAGGTTAAAAACCCCTTCTCAGGAAATTATGGCATTGCTCGAATCCGCGTATCCCAGTTAAAGTAATTTTCCTTCTCCCCTCTTTAGAGATGACAAATTCTCTCTAAAGTCGAGACCTTTCAGCTTTATATCTTGGGCTGTGAACAAGATACAAACTAACCTTTTCGCTTCACGTCTTGGGCTTTGAACAAGACACCAAAAACCATTTCCTCCCATAGAATAGGAGGAACTACGAATGCTCTGATTTCCCTGTTTCGGTAAACGGGAATACGTAGGCATAAGATTGAAAGAAAAGATCTTAGCGAGCACAATCAACAAAAAACTCAAATCCCATATCTCCATCAATCAAAAGCAGTAATTAAAAAACATCAGTCCTAACATCCTAACCCTTGTTCCCCATCAGAAAACCCTCTGCCTAGATAAAAAGAAAGAAAACTGTATTGGCGAAAATACAAATAACTAGTACAAAGGCCCCCCACATTGTAGCATTCGTAACCTAACAGACCGCTGTTTAAACTCAGTATGCAAAGCAGGGTTAATTGGAGACATCTATTTCCCTTCCTTCATCAGCTTTAATAGGATAAAAAATGAATCGACCTGTAGTAAACTCAACCGCAGAGAGCGACCAATGCTTAAGAACCACGTCTAAAATCGCTCGCTACACATAGCAGAACTGTTATCAACAGAATCCGGAGGATTGTTTCTGCATGAATGATGGTTCATGCTTTATTTTAGAAAGAGCTTTTTGCAAAGAAAGAAAACGAACTATGGAGAAAACATTGCCATTTTATTTGAAATAAAAATGAAAAATGAAAGACAGGGAACACCATTTTTTAATACAAAAAACGCCCTTTTATTAATGATAAATTTGCATATGAAACAAATGTGGCCCTACAACGAAATCACTAGGCCTTGGGCAGAGCCTAGAATTTTACATGCAATATGAAAAAACAAAGAAAATTACTCTTTCTGCAGGGTGAGTTGGATGAGGTCTTCAGAGAACCAATTATTCAGCTTCTGCCTCGGGACACACGGGCGCACCCAATTGTCCATGTCACAGTCGTTATCCCCATCATCTTCATTTGAAGCAAAGACTTGACCAGGGTTGATGATCCCCCAACTAGAAAAAATGACAGGTCCCCGACGCTCTTGGCCCTCTGGCTGCGAAGCTTGAGTAGGCTGGTAACCAATTCCACACTTGTCTTCTTTGAAAGGCAACTCAATCAACTGGCCCCAACCTTCAGCATGGCCTGGTTGTACCAATTCGAGAGCCTGTTTGTAAGAAACTATAGAAGTCCCCGCTCTTGCCTCGCCGCAAGAAGTGTCATTCTCAATATTCACTGTTTCGAATGCCTGACAAAGAGTTTCATGGATCTCGCCGTCCATTTTCACATATTTGAACGATGACAGATGGCTGACAAATATATCCTCCTCTCCACATACCGTGACAACCTGACCATCCACGACAAACTTTATCTTCTGGTGGAGTGTTGACGAAACGGCCCCTGTAGCATGTATCCACAGGCGTCCTAGCAAGAAGCTATAAGCCGGCTGGATTTCCATCACATAAAAAACTCTATTAAACACTTGGGGTCCAATCTTCACAGGCAACTCTACCTCTCCAAAAACTGATCTTTTAGAGTCGTCAAAGGTGCGCACAACTAAATCACATGGCCGGAGTACAACCCCCTCAACATCCAACTTTGCCAAAGCCTTCTTTGGTAGCATGTTCAGGGACGAGCCTGTATCCACCAACACATGGGACAAGACTGCCCCTTTGCACTCCATGGAGATGTGGAGAGCTTTGTTATGATTTCTTCCCTTTGGCGTTAGATCAAAATCAGTAAATCCCAATCCATTGCTGGCGTTGACATTGGCGATAACACCCTAAAGCTGGTTTACCGATATCTCCTGTGGAACATACACCATATTTAAAATTTTCAAGAAGGTGTTGCGATGTGCCTCGGAGCATAACAATAATGACAAGAAGGTGGCTCAAAAATCATTGAGGAACATGCTCAAAGAGGCCTCACAATATCATACAAAGTACATTAACAATTGACCCAAAGACATCAATCAAAAGTCATCAAGAAATGACTTATAAAATTCACAAAAATGTATAACATGCCTCATTATATCATAAAGGTACATATCAACTATTAGGAAAAAAACAATGTACAACTATGACAAATAAAATCAAGATGTAACATGTGTCATGATGAAATGCACATACAAAAGAAAATGAAAGAAAATTCCTGGAGATATGGTAAAATATAATAAAACCTGAAAATAACATGACCAACAATCATTAAATGCGTTTAGATGTCTCATGAATTTTTATGGAATTTTCTGATGCTTAGAAACAATTTTAGAAATTAAAAATGGAACAACTATGCACAAGAAAAATAAAAAAAACAAGAAATAATGCAGGGAGGTGCAACATTAGCAAAAAATTCAGTTCAGAATGGCTTGGGCTCAAAAGTGAGGGGTGCACATAGCAACATAGGTCCAATCCAATAACACGTATTCAGATAAGGCGCATAGCATAGAGATCAGTCAACAATTTGACTCAATAAAAGCCATCAGATTAAGTCCACGTATGATGATCAGCAAAGTAGAACAATCACACGTATCAAAATGCACACACATGAAATGATAGCATGAGATCACTACAAACGAGCACAAAAATCAAATAACCCAGAAAAAAACATCACGTGCCAAGGAGATGGTTCATTAATGCGTTGGCACGCTCCTGGCCATCAGATCAAAGCAATCGAACGATCATGATTTAAACTGAGATTAAAACCCTAGGGTTTAACATGTGAAGAACACCACCGGCCGGAGAAGTCTCCGATCATCTTCTCCTACCACTCACCACCGTGGTTCAAGTTGCAGGTCACCAGAAATGGACACATCGCACATCAAAATAATCTTTAAGTCACGTAGATCACAAATCCACCAATGAAAATTGCAAACAAATCACACACAGGGAGATCCGAAGAGAAACAATTTTCCCTAGAATTTCAACTAAGCATCTAAGATGCCTATCAACTAGCCGGATATTCACATTGCTCCTACTGAGCTCCAATCATGCAAGAACAAGCTTAAATCAGTAGAAATAGCAAGAAAAAGATCAAAACAAAACCTGTTGTAGATGGAGCTTTGAGCAAGAGAAGACCAGAGGTGAGATTCCTTGCTGATTGAACTTGCTTTTGGCCAAATAAAGGCTTAATATGCTTGAACTCAGTGAGATTTGTAAGAAGAAGAAGATGCAATTTGAGGCTTCAGTGCTATTTCTCAAGTTCTCTTGATGATGATTGATGAATGGAGAAGAAGATTGAACCACTTGCAGAGAGAAAGAGCACGAGAGGGAGCAAAACTCAGAGAGAAAATGTGTGAGGTTTCAAGGAGAATGGAGAGTGGAATGTTGAGAGAAACTAAAGAATGAGCCCAAGTTTTTCCAAATTCTGTTGGAGATTGAATTTATAAGGTGAGTTAACTGTTAACCACCTTGGTTAACAGTTAGAACTCAAGTTAACTGAGTTAGTGGTGAGTCAATTCTATTATACCCGAGTCATGGTGTTGTGTTATAGTGAAGAGAGACCATGGCATGCTGTGGTGATGGTGAAGTTGGATGGTGGTGATGTACTAAGGGTAGCAGCAAGGCTTGCTCTGCAAGTTTCTTTCATTTCCTCTTATGTTTGAGCAAACATGGCAAAGCATGCATGAGGCACATGATGTGTGTAAGGTATTGGTTTTGCTTTATATGGCAAAGATGACATGGGATGATTGAAGTCATACGCATAAAAACAACAATATTGTAACATGCTTGGCTGATTTCCTTGCTTGAACTAGAAGGAAATCAGTTGTGATGAGATGGTCTTTGGAACATTGTATCTCAATGGTTAATGAATGGAATCACAAGGTTTTTGGTTATATGGAGAGAGGAGATGTGATAGAACAAGCTTGATGTTCACAATGAATTGAAATAACACCTCTAAGGTACCTAAAAAACAATAATGAACATGCTTGGTTACCACTGAGTTAAACATGTATCTTGCCCTACTCGTGCCTGGCCATGTGCATGGGAATGAATCAGTTGAAAACACCTAACTTTAAACCACTCTATCTCTCCACTGGTTGATCAAATGAAAAAATTTTCAACATAAAAGTTGAAGAGGACACGGAAATGAACAAGATTGATGTTGAAAAATTTTCCATTTGAAGCTTGCATTAGTGAGAAATTTGGCTTGGAAGTTGGACAATACATGCACACAAGATGTTTGATGATATGACTGCGTGCTGGCTCGCCCATGACTTGCCTTGCTGGTAAAAAATGCCCTACAAACCTCCAACTTTAATCAATCATAACTCCTTCAATTTGGATCCAATGGAGATGTTCTTGTTATGTATTTGAAGCTTGAAATGTGAACTTTTGATAGGCCTCCCTAGCCCCTCCATTTGGTTCTTGGATCATAGAGAATGAAAGCCCCAAAGTTGAGCTCTCACCTTGCCAAAACTTGCCATAAATAGAAACCCTAATTTCTATTTTTGGCAACTTTGCACATTTCTTGATTTTTGATGAATCTTTCATTATTTCTTGACCAAACCCTCACCAATGATCATGTTTGACACGAGGAACATGGAATTGACCTCAAAAAGTCAAGAGTTGACTTTTTCCTCTACACATTTGACTTTTCCCAATTCTCCTGATTTTCAATCAATTGGTCAATTGAACCCCTTCCAAATCAAATTAATGGACAATTCTTTATCCTTAGACCCTTGAGGATATGTAGCATACCATAGAATCAAGTTTTGCCCAAAAAATCAGAAATAAACTGATTTTATGGTAAACCCTAATTTTGACCCCTTAGTCTAGGAGAAATTAGCACATCCTCCAAATCCAAATTCCTCTGAGTATGATGTACATCCTCTCTAAAAAAGACGAAATATGCCATTTGGAAATATTAAAAGCTCCAACATCCTACCCATTGGGGTATTATACTTCAGAATTCCAAAACCCTAGTTTGCACTAGTTAGGAGAATATGACTTCCTTCAATCTTCTGTTGAATTCTCATATTGTGATGACTTGAGGACTCAAATGAGATGAATTGAGATATGAAAAGTCCTTGTGACTTATTTGGAAAAGCTTTTCTCTTGTCCTTTGACCTTGCACTGTTTATGCCTTGAGACACCTGATCCCATGCCTTGCAACCAATGATGTATATGATTTAGTATGACCTATTATGACATGCAAATGAGTGAAACATAAGCCAATTATTGAAAAATATAAGAGGGAAAATTTGGGGGTATTACACTAGCCTAGTTCCAAACCCAAAGCTAAACCCAAAGCTAAGTCCAAAGCTAGCTCCAAACCTCTCACACTCCAAAACAAAAGTCTATATAAACCAAGCTTCACTCATTTCACAAACCCTCCACAACCATTCGCACAATTTCACACTTTCTTCACTCTCTATTCTCTCACATTCTCTCTGAATTTTTCTACTACTTCATCTTCATCTCAATTCTCTTCCAAAACCACACTAAAGCTCTTAATTCACCATTGAAGAAAAGCTACTTTCACTTTGAAAGTGCTTTTTCTTGAACTTAACCTTCATCGTCATTCCATTCTACTGGATTTTGTGGAGCTTCAGTAGCTTTTGGATTCATCTCAAGTGATCACTTCAAGCTTCTTCGGTGATAATTCTCATTTTGGAGTTTTCGTCGAAATTTGCTCAGTTTCGCTACGGTTTGAAGTGCAAGTGTAGGATTCTCTGGTTTTCTCTGGATTTCTTCATTTATCTTCATCGTATTTCATGCACAACAATCACCAAGCCAAATCTACGGCTTGTAGGTTGGTTGTTTCTCACTTAATTTATCGTTTCGTTCACTTTTGCGAGTTTCGATCGTTTTTCGGTTTATTTTGCCATGCCATTGTTTGATCCATAATCTTGTTGATTTAATTGATTCTATTGTTAATCATTTGTTGGTTCTAAACTTGATTTTTCGTGCATAATTGTTTGCCCTAGCATTGGAGTGATTGCACAATCAATAAGTTGGCCAAAAGCACTTTTTAAAACTGTTTTTTTTGCCTCTGCAGCAGTGTTAATCGATTAACACTTTGCAGTGCAATTATGTTAATAGATTAACCAATGTAAATTTGTTGTTTTTCAAGTGTTAATCGATTAACACTCTACAGTGCAATTATGTTAATCGATTAACAATGAACCAGAATGCCATTTTCATGCTTTTTCAAGTGTGTTTGCCATGCTTTTTCATTCTAACTTCCATGGAGTGATATGCTTGATATTTATGGATGTTTTTAATGCTGTTAACCTCTTTTTAAAGCATTTTTACATTAATTCAATGACTGATTTATCAATTCATGCAATTATGTGTGTTCTTGATTTTTGTTTAAACATGCTAATTTTTGCACTTTCTTTGACTACATGATACTTGATTTGTGTTGTATTTTCAATGTCATGTGGTAATGTTTTACACTCCCTCTCTTTGTTTTGCATTAAGTTTATTCTTCATGGATGAGCTTAATCTTGTACAATCCAATAATTTACACCTTTTGCTTTAATGGTTTTCCATTCTCTTTGGAAAATCGTTGGCATATCAATTCCCTTTGATCAATTAATCGAAACCTTATTTCGATCGATTGATCCTTCCTTTGCTCTTCTCTTTATGCTTCCTTTAGAGCTTTCTTTCTCTTTTTCTCCTACTGAGTTAGAGCTTTCGCACGAAGTACGACGCACGATATTGGAGCGTTGTACAAACTGAAGCTGTTACGATGTTCATTTCACAACGCACTGGAGCACTGTACAAATTGGAGTCGTTATGCTGTCCGTTTCTATTTCCGCACTATACTTTAAGTGCTAGAGAAGGAATGAGGATGGAATTATCCTACCCTCATTCTGGCTATTTCTTGGGTAAGGGCATTTGGCCCTCTCTTTCGAGAATAATCACCTTTATCGTCAAGCTGTAGTGTTTCTCCTTCCCCGGTTAACTTGATCCTTGATCTCTCCTTTTCCTTGCAATCTCTTTTGATCCTTGATCACTCCTATCTCTTTCAATCTCTCTTTTGATCAATCACCACCTTCTTGGTTAAGATCATCGTCCTTGGGTTAGCAAACTCTCCTTGTTTCAATACCCTATCCTTTTCTTTCTTGTGGTTAGTCATTGCTTAATTCCCCAGAAGAGTCTCAAATCCCTTTTCTTCGGTTAAACACAGTCTTTCTGTTAAAACCGTATCCCCTGCGGAGTTTGCAACTTTCTCTTGGTTCTTCTCCCTTTGTTTGGTTAACCACTGCTTGTCAGTTAAAACACCGGGTTGCACTTCTTCTCAGTTAACCACATTCCATCTGTTAACATATTGAGTTTCTCTTGGGTTAATCACCTTCTCTTGGTTAATCACCTATTTTTTAGTTAACCACAACCAGTCTGTTAAAATACTGAACCTCCTTTGGGTTAATCACCTTGTCTTGGTTAATTACCCATTTTTCAGTTAACCACAGTCAGTCTGTTAAAATACTGAACTCCTTTTGAGTTAATCACATTCTCTTGGTTAATCACTCATTCTTTGGTTAATCATAGTCTTTCTATAAAAACCAAACCCCTAGCAGCTAGCAACATTTTCTTAGTTCGAATACTTGCACCCTTGGGTTAGTAACCTTCTTTTGGTTCAAATACCCTTTCTTCAGCCAGGTACTGTTTGTTCAGTCGGTGTACCGAACGTCCTTTGGGGTCACGACCTTTGCTCGGTCTTACATCCATCCTTTGGGTCACTACCTTCGCTCGGTCCTACACCCGTCCTTTGGGTCACGACCTTCGCTCGGTCCTACAACCGTCTTTTAGGTCACGACCTTCGCTCGGTCCTACGCCCGTCTTTTGGGTCACGATATTCGCTCGGTCCTACACCCGTCCTTTGGGTCACGACCTTCGCTCGGTCCTACACCCGTCTTTTGGGTGACGACCTTCGCTCGGTCCTACACCCGTCCTTTGGGTCACGACCTTCGCTCGATCCTACACCCGTCCTTTGGGTCACGATCTTTGCTCGGTCCTACACCCGTCCTTTTGGGGTCACGACCTTCACTCGGTCCTACACCCGTTCTTTGGTTGATCACAATTCTTATCTATTAAAACTTCTTTTCCCCACAGAATCTTAATCTCTTCCTTCGGTTTACCACTGCCAGTTAGTTAACATACCGAGTCCTTTTTCTCTTAGTTTTAACACCATTCCTTTGTTTATTTCCTCAGTAGGGTCGCTACCTTCTGATTCTTAGTCACTATTTCTTTGTTCTCTTACTCCCTAGTGGAGTTTCTTTATTCTTTTTGCCCCTTTATCTTCTTGGTTTCGACACCACTATTGCACTTTATTCTCAGTACAATCACTGTCTTTCCTTTGCACTCCTTTCTTGGTTATGACACCATTTCTTTTGCATCCCCAGAGGATCTTTCTCTATCTTTTATTCTCTTGGTTTTGACACCATTTCTCTCTTGTTTCTTGCACAGTCACTTTAGTCTCTTACTCCTCAGTGGAATACTTTTTTTTTGTCTTTTGCTCTTCTTTCTTGGTTTTGACACCATTTCTTTGGAATCCCCTATGGAATTTCCTTCTTTCTTTTGCTCTAGGTTTTGACACCATTTCTTTGGAATACCCTGTGGAATTTCCTTCTTTCTTTTGCTCTTGGTTTTGACACCACTTTCCTTTCATTTTCCTTTTCCGTCTTAGTTCCACGAACTACGGAAGCGTTGATTCTGCATTCTTTCGAATGTATGATACGTAGGCACGAGATCGCAATGATCTTGGCGAGCACACTTCCACCCTTCTTTCCTTCTTCATTTTTTCTCTGTCCCCTAGTTCCATGAACTACGACGCTCTGATTTCCTCATTGCGCTATGAGGGTACGTAGGCACGAGGGCCCTAATCCTCCGCGAGCACTTTCTTTCCTTCCCTTCTTTTTCCCCTTTCTTCTCTCTCTCCTTTTCTATAGCTAGAAGCCTTTAGTTAGATAACCCACCCAAGCCTAGAAGCAAGCGAAATGGTTCCCGTCGAGTACGACGGATGCGTAAGGTGCTAGTACCTTCTTTTCGCATAACTGACCCCCGTTCCCATTTCTCTTCCCCTAGGGTTTTATCGATTTTTTCCCTGTCCTTTGGGACTAAATAAAGTTCGGTGGCGACTCTGTGATATCTTTGAGTGTGCGATTCACTCAAGGTATAAACCAGCCATCTTCACTTCGAAGTAAGGTTCTCTTCAACATATTCATTCCTTTTTTCTTTGTTCATATTGTATATGCTCAAGTCAGAATGAGATGTTTCATATTCTTTACGTTTAGTATGAGAGTACATCTTCATTGATTTTTTCATTGTTCATATTGTATATGCATATGCTTGAGTTTTTGGATTAGACTTTGGTGTGTCATTCACATTATTATACATGTATAAATTTCAGAAGTTGTAATGGATCGTAGTTGGATGAAAGCCAATAGATTAGATCCGGTTTATGAGAACGGAGTTTGTGAATTCCTTGAATACGCTGATAAACATCTTCCCGACAATGATGGTATCTTTTATTGTCCTTGTGTTGTTTGTGCTAATATCAAAAAGGGTACAAAGAAAGAAATACACAATCACCTTTGTTGTGATGGTATATGTCAAAACTATATAATATGGACGTGGCATGGTGAGGTGGATAATAAGGAAAGTCGGGCGTCACAAAGTCAAAGAGTGGAGGAAGATGAATATATGGAAGATCACCTAGAGGATATGTTCCGTGATATTGGGGAATCTTCTTTTATGAATGCTCATATTTATGATAATTTATGTCATGATAAAGACACCCCTTTATATAAGGGATGCACAGAGTTCACACGATTGTCGGCGGTGTTAAATTTGTTTACTCTGAAGGAAAAAAATGGATGGTCGGATCAAAATTTAATGGAATTACTTGAATTGCTACAACAAATGTTACCAGAAGATAACAAATTGTCGGATCGTTGTTATGAGGCCAATATCAAGATACTTGCTTGCCCTAATGATTGCATATTATACCGGAAAGAGTATGAAGACTTGTTTTAATGTCCGAAATGTGGTGTGTCGCGTTACAAGCTGAAGGCTAGCAATGGTGATGACAATGATCACTATGACAATGTTAGTAGAAACCATCCTCCTGCTCAAGTGTTATGGTACTTGCCAATACTTTCACGATTAAAGAGACTTTTTGCTAATTCGAATGACGCAAAGAATCTTAGATGGCATGCAGATGAAAGGATTCGTGATGGAAACATTCGCCATGTAGCTGATTCTTTGCAATGGAAGAAAATTAATTCGTTGTTTCCGGATTTTGGAGTCGAGCCAAGAAATCTTAGGCGTGGGCTTGCCACCGATGGAATGAACCCCTTTGGTAATATGAGCACTAATCATACTTCATGGCCTGTTCTTCTCACTAGTTACAACCTATCTCCTTGGTTGTGCATGAACCGCCAATATATACTGTTAAGTATGATGATTTCTGGACCACAACAACCTGGAAATGACATAGATGTTTATCTTAGTCCATTAATTGATGATTTACGACTCTTGTGGGATGAAGGCGTTGAAGTTGATGATGCATATTCTGGGGAAAAGTTTAATATGCGTGCAATGTTATTTTGCACAATTAACGACTTTCCGGCTTACGGTAACTTGGCGGGATACAATGTCAAAGGACATAAAGCGTGTCCTATATGTGAAGATGATACTTGTTATCACCAACTTGAGCTTAGAAAAAAGACCGTTTACCTTGGGCATCAAAAATTTCTAAAACCGAGTCATCCTTATCGTAGATTGCGAAAGACTTTTAATGGAGAGCAAGAGTTTGGTGAGGCTCCTAAACCTTTAACCGGGGATGAAGTTTATCAATGGCAGGAATACATTAATGTTGTCCTTGGGAAGAAAGAAAAAGAAAAAGGTGGGAAGAGAGAAAAAGAAAAAAGGTGGAAAGAGAGGAAAAGAAAAAGGGGCAGTTGCGAAAAATATATGGAAAAAGAGGTCCATCTTCTTTGATCTTCCATATTGGTCAAGTCTTGATGTTAGACATTGTCTTGATGTAATGCACATGGAGAAAAATGTGTGTGATAGTTTGATTGGCACACTTCTAAACATTCCGGGCAAGACTAAAGATAGTAAGACTTCCCGTCTTGATATGGAGAAGATGGGTATACGAAAACAGTTGGCTCCAATAGAGAAAGGAAAAAGAACTTATCTGCCTCCAGCATGTCACACTCTATCTAAAAAGGAAAAGAAGATGTTCTGCGAGTGTTTGCAAGGTATTAAAGTTCCGCAAGGTTACTCATCAAACATCAAGAAACTTGTATCAATGAAAGATCTCAAGTTAATTGGTTTAAAATCTCATGATTGTCATGTATTGATGCAACAACTTCTACCAGTGGCTATCCATGGGATCCTTCCAAAAAATGTGAGAGTAACTATAACGAGACAGTGTTTATTCTTCAATGCCATATGTAATAAAGTTCTTGATTTCAAAAAATTGGATGAATTAGAAGATGAGGCTGCCATAATCTTGTGTCAATTGGAGATGTATTTTCCGCCATCATTTTTTGACATTATGGTTCACTTACTTGTTTATCTCTTAAGAGAAATCATAATTTATGGCCCAGTTTATTTAAGGTGGATGTATCCAATAGAGCGATATATGAAGATCTTTAAAGGATATACAAAGAATCATCACCGACCAGAAGCTTCGATTGTTGAAAGGTACATCACAGAAGAAGCTGTTGAGTTTTGTACAAACTATTTGTCAGATGCAGATTCTATAGGAATTCCAAAGTTTCGTCATGCTGACACAGAAGAAATAGGTATTCAAGGTCTAAATGTTAGGTCAATGGCTCGGGATGTAGTTATTCAATCACATTTCTATATATTGAATAATATAGATGAGGTTCAACCTTTCATAGATACTCACAAAAGACTTATGAAGAAAAAATATCCCCGAATGAATGACAAGTTATTATTGATAGAGCATAACAATAGATTCATGGATTGGTTTAATAAAAGTGTATCTAATGATCCTAGTGCATCCGAGATACTTAGATGGTTGTCGTACGGGCCAAAATTTTGTGTCATTACCTGTAGTGCATACGACATTAGTCATTATACCTTTTATACAAAATCAAAAGATGATCGTACTACAATGCAAAATAGTGGGGTTATGGTTGAATCCGAATCGATGTATTTCTCTAGTTCGAAAGATAAGAATCCGGTATTGGCAACTACCGCATTTTATGGTGTCATTGATGAGATTTGGGAGATTGATTATGTTATTTTCAAAGTGGCTTTAATTAAATGCAAGGGGGTTCCCAATAATAGTAATGGTGTAGACATTGGTGACTTAGGATTCACCCGGGTTGACCTTGGCAAGGCATCTTTTAATACAGAACCATTCATCATGGTTTCTCAAGCAAAACAAGTTTTCTATGTTTCCAATCCATCGGACAAATCGGGGAAATGGTCAATCGTTCTCCAAGGAAAATACATTCCTCTTAGTGATAAAAGTCTTGATCTTCCGTCCACACCTTCTTACACAACACAAGTTCCTACCTCATATGTGTCATACCCCAAATTTTGACCACTAAAGTTTCCCATCATTGTGAAAATCATCAGCACAATATGGACGTACCTTTGTGCCTCATCAATCTCCTCAAGGAATTGTTGAGCATTCACTACAATCAGAATTAGGGTTTCAAGCCCTCTCAGAGCTTTTAGACAAAGGATCAATCAAGGAATGATTTGATCTTCAACTTTTATAACCTTTCAAGAATCCACAAAGGATCAAAAGGACTCCCACTTCAAGGATTAAGCACAAAGCTTCTCCCTTCTAGGTGGATCAAGCCTCCAGATCGACTGTGTCACCAAATTAGGGTTTTGATCGCCCAGGGCCTCCAGATGAAAAATTTCATCTGGGCACAAGCCAATGTTCCAAAACATAACCTAATATACTCCATGGAACCTCATGAACCCAATCATCAAGTCAATTTTGCCTCAGGGGATGCATACATAAAAAATCAGGAATTAGGGTTTATTGACCTAATTCACCCCTAAATTGACTTTTGGGAAAAATCATGAACCAAGACCTCAAGACATGATTTGAGGGTCTCTAACATACCATATTGATCCATTTGGAACACTGGATTGATCCAAAAAGCTTGAGCAACAAGTCTCAATTTCATCTGCACCACAATTAGGGTTTCGCGAGAAAAGTCAACTGTAACTTTGACTTTTGACCTGGACATGCTCCTAAGCCCTAAGATATGAATGAATATACCCTATGACACCCATGGAACATGTCCATCAAGTTTGATTTAGGTCAAGGACATGATTTCCTGAAGAATTGCACAGTTTGGAATTCATTTGATAAAAAGTCAACTGTGCACAAAAGTCAACTTTGACTTTTTGAGATTTTTCACCAAAATGGATTTTTAACCCTAAAATGATGTTAATGTATGATTTGAATCATCATTCATCAAGAAAAATCAAGAAAAGTTGGATAACTTGTAAAAGGGGTAACCATAAAAACTTAGAAAATTTTCTAAGTTAAAATTAAAGTTGCTAGGGTACCAACTTTGGAGGACCATAACTCCTAAACCACAAGGCCATTTTTTCTCATCCAAAGATGGATTTGTAGCCCTCATTACCCTCTACAAAAACTTCAACTACAAGTCATTCCAATTCATTAAGGATTTTGAGTTATGGAGTGATCAAAGTGGCTGAAAAGTGAAAATGTCACTTTTTCCAACACTTTGTGAAATTTTCACTAAGTCCAAATCTGCCTTCACTTTTTGCCAGATGTAGAGGGATTTTTCACTTGGAATCAAAAGAGATCAAAACCAAACTTGTTCAAACAGTTGTTGTATCATGTAAGGGCTCTCCAAAATGGCCAAGAACATTGCCAAATTCAACTTACATTATGAGATATGACATTGTCAAGTTGCCTTGCTGAAATCTGTCAAAGGCAAGGCAGATTTTGCAACTTTGCTCGATTTTCCAAAATTAGCCAAATTCAAATGCTCCTATCCACTTGGACACCTCTGAGGATTGAATCTTAAGGGGACAATCACTGAGCTAAGCCTCCAAAGTCCATGGAACAAGAAATAGCATGTTGAACCTAGAATGGCCAAAATAGGGACAAGACTTCAATTTTGGATTGAAGCAATCAATGGAAGCATCAAGGTGGCATGGACTGAGCCATTCTAATCTGATATCAGTCAAGACTTATCCAAGACCAAGGGGACCAAAGCTCTGTGCCCTAACCTCTAGTCAATGGCTAGAGGTGACTTGCATTTTCATTGGCCAACATTGAGGAAACACCTGCTGCAGTTGCCATTCACTATTGCAGCCAAAACAAACTTGCTCTACTATAAATAGAGCTCAATTGTGTTCAGTTTGAGTACACCAAAGCCATCAAACAGATGCTTTCCTCAAAATATCTCCTTTCACCTCAAATTTGCCTTCCAAAGCAAGTAATTCTGAGTTTTTGAGCTAGAGAGCAATTCCACTCAAACTAATCACACACACACCTCATATATATATCATACGTAAGTTGTGCAAACCATCAAAGGTGACCTGTAATCACAAAATCACAAAGTCACCTCTCAAAACCTCAAAATGGCACTTTTGTGCATTTTTCAAGCCATTTCTTGATTCAGTCACTTTCCAAACCAGATAAAACCTCAAACACACTTCAAATATCATCCTTGAACTATCCCAAATGGTTCTCAACATCTGGAACACCATTTGAGAGAGTTGCTATTTTGGTCACTTTTAACCCCTTTTGCAAGAAAGGGACAGTTTGTTTTTTTGCAGGTACCAGCTGATTCCAATCATCCTCAAAGCATCTAAGGGATCATTTGAGGTTGTCCAAAGCATAAAACCATATCTGGAGTAAGGGAGTTGGCAGATTGCTGAGAAAACTCCAAAATCTCAAGGAAGGGTAAGTCACTCAACTTGCAGTCACCAAAACATGTGTGCATTTGAAGTCCATTGATTATGCATCTCTTATACATGTCATATGTGTTGTGTTTGTGCCAATTGATCATGTAATTCATGCATGTATTGAGTTGTAGCATAGAACATGCAATTATAGGTCATTTTCAAAACCACTATCGGTTTTTGAGGAGGGAGTGTGATATGAAAAAACCACCACCACCATTGGATTCCTTGTGAAATTCTGGCCCAGATACATATAAATTTTGTCTCAAACCATTAAGAATTGAGAAAGTTATGACCTTCACGTTTTTGAGCCAAAACTTGCCTTAGGCAAGCCAAAACCATGTCATACCTTGTATATTTGTTGTTTCATTTTAAACAATGGATGTATCACCACCCCAGTGGTAGGGCGCGCGCCTTGTATACATGAGGTCCTGGGTTCAAACCCCACCCATGCCATTTTGTGATTTTTCACATTTTTGTTATTTTTCCAATTTATTTTAATGTTTTGTAAATTATTTCGAAAATTAATAACTCACTCAATTTTTATTATTTTTGATTGGTTCTTTTTGCAAAAAATCACAAAAATATTGAAATATTTATTTCCACAAAAAAATTAGATTTATATTATTTATTTAATATAGTTAGTATTTTTGTGAATAAATGCCTTTTATTTGTTTTTAAACCCTTTTAAAAATAAATATCCATGTTGAAAAATCAAAACCAAATAGGTTTTAATTCATCTTGTGATTAAAACCTCATTTTTCAAACCTAAAACCAAAATCACAAGTTGTTTATTCAAACTTATTTGGAATTTTGTATCATTTTAATTAATTCTTCCTTGAATAATTATTTTAAAATGATGAAATTCGGGTTTTGTTGATTTTCCCCTTTAACAAACTTTGTTAAACACTCATGGGCCTCTAATAGAGTGTAAGACCCAATCCTTTTTTTGACCAAACAATTTTGGGCCTCACTTATTGTATAAGTCCCGATACCGTCAAAAAAACTCGACGCGATCATCTTCCGTTGAAAAACCATCTGGGCATACCCTCGAGTAGTAAGACCCATTCCTTTTTCTTTAAACTTTTTGGGCCTCTATTAGAGTGTCAGACCCAATCCTTTGTAAATACAAACATTTTTGGGCCTCACTTATTGTATAAGTCCCTCTGCGTTAAAAGAAAGCCTCGGCGCGATCGCCATTTTAAACGAAAAGTCAACTGGGCCTACCCTCGTGTTATAAGCCCCACTCTTTTTCTTTAAACCTTTTGGGCCTCTTGAGAGAGTTTAAGACCCATCCCTTTGTACAGAAAACCTTTTTGGGCCACAGTCACTTGTTTGAGACCCTCTGTACAAATTCAACAGTGCACTCACTGGTTAAACCCTGGGCCTCTCCTTGAGCTGTAAGCCCCAAATCTTTCTTTTTCAAAGCACTTTCTTCTTTGATTTTGAATATACTGTTGTTTTCAATCTTTCTTTGTTGAACAACTAACCAAACATCATAGAAGCTCTACAACCGACTAAGTGTTTATCCGCTTTCATTTACTGCTTTCATATGTATAAACTGTATTGTGGGGCTGCTCACTGTAAGTCTCCTTTCACAAACTCATATATATAACTGTATTGTGGGGCTGCTCACTGTAGGTCTCCTTTCATAAGCTCATATCGACTGTGTAATAATAGTATAGATATTAGAGTTTTCCCCGGCAACTACGTCTAGCACTAGGTAAAGCCGTTTCGTTTATTCGTAGAAATAGACAGCTAGAACCCAAATAGGAGCACCAGATACAGTCTTCTCTTCGGCTTTCCTCCTTAGGAATCGTCAAGAAACTCTACTCCCAAAGGTGAATGTATTCTCCGTGAATAGCATCTTTTAGTTTCTTCCAAATTCTCGGACTTTCCTGACTTGCTTTATTCCTTGTGAATAGCTGGCCTCCTCTTGGGCATTGTACAAGGACCCACAGGCTTCCTATAAGCAACCCCGCCTACTCTTGGGCTTAGTACAAGGACCCCTCAGCTTCTTAGAAGTATTCAAAGCTTCCTCTTAGGCTTCGTATAATGATCTCTTCCTCCGGGAATGATAGCCTCCTCTTGGGCTTCGTACAAGGGCCGATCGGCTTCTTAAAAGTTTCCAGCCTCCTATTGGGCTTCGTACAAATTGTCCCGACGACCTCCTAGAGGTATAGGAACAGAACTTAGTAATCTCCATAGAGCAGTCCTTTCCAGAGTCTACTACTGTTTCTCAAAACATAGTACAAAAGATGAAACTCTAGACATGGACAGTCTATTTTCCTTGAGTCCCAAAGACATTCTCAAGTTACCCTTTCGTTAGATAGGAAGGAAACCCGCGGAATTGGATAGTCTCAATACCCTTTGGATTTCCCCTTTCCTCAAAGAACAGGGAAATAACCCCGATCCTCAGATCAAATCCTCGAGTACAGTGTTGCTCATATAAGAACTGATTTTCTCTTTCAAAATCAGTATACTGGATCTGTCACTCAACTATAACAGCCACCAGCAGATAGCCTCCTCTTAGGCTTTGTATAATGATATCCCTAAAGGAGTCGGTATCCTTTTCGCCTCCTCTTAGGCTTCGTATAATGATCCTTCTTATCCTCAGCATAAGTTAGCCTCCTCTTGGGCTTTGTACAAATGATTCTCCCCAGCGGAGCAACCCTTTCGCCTCCATCTCGGGCTTTATACGAGATACAAAAAGGTTCTTTTTGAGCCAAACAAACAAATTTTAGCCTCCATCTCGGGCTTTGTACGAGATACAAAAACACTCTCTTGTTGAGTATAAAAGATTCCCCTGTGGAGTCAACCCTTTTAGCCTCTCTCTCAGGCTTTGTATGAGACACAAAAAAGACTCCCTCGTTGAGTCAATCACCCTTTTGCCTCCATCTCGGGCCTCGTACGAGATACAAATTCCTTAAGCAAGAGTCAAACTCTTTTTCAGCCGCTATCTCGGGCTTCATACGAGCTACAAAGGATTCTCCAGCTGAGTCAACTCTTTGTTAGCCTCCTCTTAGGCTTTGTATAACGAAACCCCCCCACTGGGTCGAACCCTTTTAGCCTCTCTCTTGGGCTTTGTACGAGACACATAATCGCCTCCTCTTAGGCTTTGTATAATGATTTTCCCTAGCGGAAATTAGCCTCCTCTTAGGCTTTGTATAAGAAAACCACTAGTTGATCCAATCAACCTTTTAGCGTCAAACCTGTGCCTCGTTCACAATAAACAAACATCAACAACTTCTTCCCTTTCATCTAATCGTTGTAAGCGGCAAGCCTCTGGATCATCTATATCCATGCCACTGTCCTTCTTTTAGCATGAGGAATTCCTAAGGAAAGATAGAATTGCTCTACACTGAGTTAAAGTCTTCTCCTTCAGGTTGAAAACCCCTTCTTAGGAAATTATGGAATTGCTAGGATCCGCATATCCCGGTTAAAGTAATTCTCCTTTACCCTTCTTTAGAGATGACAAATTCTCTCTAAAGTCGAGACCTTTCAGCTTCACATCTTGGGCTTTGAACAAGATACAAACAACCTTTCACTTCACATCTTGGGCTTTGAACTAGACACCAAAACACCATTTCCTCCCATAGAATAGGAGGAACTACGAACGCTCTGATTTCCCTGTTTCGGTAAACGGGAATACGTAGGCATAAGATCGAAAGAAAAGATCTTAGCGAGCACACTAAACAAAAACCCAAAATCCCATACTTTCACGTATCTAACAGAAAAGTAATCAGTCCTAACATCCTACACATCTCATCGAACCAATAACCTGAGTTAATCCCCGAATCTTTGAAGCATCTGTAACCGAATAGACCGCTGTTCAAACTCAATATGCAAGCAGGGTTAGTTGGAGACATCTATTTCCCTTCCTTCATCAGCTTTAATAGGATAAAAAATGAATCGAGCTGTAGTAACACCAAAGAGCGGTTGTGCTTCGCAACCACATCCAAAAATCGCTCGCTACAGAAAAATGGCGACTCTGCTGGGGACGTTTCTTCATGATGATTTATTTTACTCCTAGGTAGAAGCCTTCGCTGAGATAAGACTTTTTGACTCTATTAGGATCTTAGGTCAAAACCTTCGCTTGTGTAAACTACAGATTGGTGACTCCGCCGGGGAGCCATTCCTGTCAGGAACTTAAGATTCTTAGCTTTATAAGTCTAGGATGATTCGGACAAATATATATACTGCTTTTCCTAATTTCTATACGTGTTTATTTTTCTGCTAATGGGAATGCGGGTGATGCCGTATGTGGAAATATTGAGTATACACCTAGGAAGCCAACCCTTTCGTAGTGCGGAAACTATCGGAAATAGTTGTTACGCGATACTACCCTCATTTGAGGCTGGTGATCTATTCTCGGTGAATAACACTTACTCTAAGATTGCACACAACTCGCTGGCGATCCGCTTGTTGTCTGCCTTCCTGGGAGGAGCTGATGATAATGAGTACAGGTACAAAAATCACCTTAGTAAACCTTTGGGGATGGGTAGAGCCTTGACTTCATGACAACGACCCTCTGACCCCATGTTTTTTCTATGTTTTTGTGTGCTGCATTCATGCATTCATCTAAAAAACATTAAAACATTCAAAAAAATTTCTCTTCTAGTCTCTCTGTTTTTCAAAATAAACTAAGACTGAGATTGCAAATATCAGAGAAAAGGATTGCACTAATGGATTTCGGTAGAAGGAGAACTCACCAGTATACTTTCAAGGTTCCAAAGCTAGAGGATTTGAGAAGGTTAGCAAGGATGATCACTAACCCAGAGGCTTTCAGAGCCAAGCACGGTGGTTTGCTACCACTGTTAAGAGTCCATGTGATTGAGGGAATCATCGACGCGCTCATTCAGTTCTATGATCCAGTTTATCACTGCTTTACATTCCCGGATTACCAGCTTGCACCAACGCTGGAGGAGTATTCTCATCTGTTGGATCTACATATCACTGATCGAGCTCCATTTTCTGGACTGGAAGAAATTCCAAAGAATCAGATCATTGCAAGAGCAATTCATTTGGACGAGTCAGAAGTCAAGACTCACTTGACTACCAAGGGTGGCATCCAAGTTTTGCCAGCCTAGTTCTTAACAAAGAAAGCTCTGTACTTCGCTAGTATAGGGAACGTGACTGCTTTTGAAAGCATCTTTGTCTTTCTCACTTACAGATTATTTTTGTTTCCCAACATTAATAATTTCGTCGATATCAACGCTATTAAGGTTTTTCTCATTGGAAACCCTGTGCTGACTTTGCTCGCGGACGCGTATCATTCTGTACACTTAGGAAATTTATACAGCGGAGGGGAGATCACATGCTGTGTACCTCTGCTTTACAAATGGTTTATCTCCCATTTGCCTAAGTCTGCTGCTTTTTGGGATTGCAAGAGTGTCTTACGTTGGTCACAGAAGGTCATGTCTCTTACTAACTCTGATATAGATTGGTGTAATAGGATTTATGATGGGATCGGGATCATTGATCGTTGTGGAAACTTCCCCAACGTACCCCTCATAGGAACTAAAGGGGGAATCAACTATCATCCGATATTGGTCCTTCGTCAATTTGGATACCCGATGAGGCATGTTCCACAGAACGCTCATCTGGAGGGTCTTTTCTTCAAGGAAGGAGAAAACGACAGAGCACTAAAAATGGAAATAGTGCATGCGTGGAAGCACGTTTATAAGAAAGGACGAGAGTCTCTGGGAAAACCGGACTGTGTCTCGGTGGAGCCCTATCTCCATTGGGTACAAACTAGAGCTCTCAAGCTAAAAATGCCTTATCCTCGTTACAGAATTCTTCCACCGAGGGAGTCTGTCATGTACTTAATGACAGAAACTGAAAAGCTTCAGGTTACTCTCAACAAAGTTCAAAAGGAGAGGAGGTCTTGGAAGAACAAATACCGCACCCTCAACGTAGAGTGTATCCAAATACATCAACTACTGAAAGAGAAAGATGCTCTGATTGAAATTTTGGAGCAACATGCTGTAGAGAATCAAGACGACCAAAGGAATTTGCTCACTCCTTTCACCTGGCAAAGGAATGACAACCCGACAACGGCTCAAGAGCCCCGGTCAAAGAAAAGGAAGATATCAGAATCAGCTCCCTGTTTCTCTTCAGAGAGGACTCGGGACCCATTAGCTTAGGTTTCTATTTCTGCACCTTGTAATCTACTGTATTTTCGTTTCCGTAATCCTTTGAAATTCAATAAAAAGGGGTTTCCCCACTGTTTGATATTTGCAATCTAATTGTCGAAGTTTATTTTGATTAAACCCAAAAAAAATTAATATAATCATTGTATTTCATCATTCTCACATCGCGTGTTCTTCTTGCCTACGAATCTCACGTTTGTGTCTCGGTTCTAGAGTCAAACTGTCTCATTCGTACAATACTCGGGCCAATCGTTAGAAAAAGATGGATGATCTTGAGGAAGAATACAGAGAGTTGAAAGAAGAGATCGACGCTCTGAGAGAGGATATGAGAAAGCTTCGTAACGACATGCAAGCCATGGCAGAAGCTCAGCAACAAAGGACTGTGATCTCGGAGATCACCTCAGCGCCCATAGTGGAGAAATATGATCCTAGGTATCAGATGCCGAAAGATCGTCCCTGGGGCATGCCTGCGAACTATATCCCGGAAGGATATGTTTCACCGATCGTTGAAGATCAGGGAATCGCAACAGATAGCGCTGGTCCTGAAGGTTACAGACTTTGGGAAAGCGAAGATGCCAGGGGCATACTGAAAACTCCTGAAGGTTACAAACTTCGGGAAACGCCAAGATTCATCGCCGTAGTTACGGTACCACACCTTGTGGTGCATACTGTCCCGGAAGGACAGATTCCATAGATACCTTCTGGTAAGAAGGAGAACATGTTTGACCGAATGGATGAATTCCAGGAACAGTTCTTGGAAATGCAAAAGGAACTGCAAGCCATTCGCGGTCAGGATCTTTTTGGAAAGGACGCCGCAGACCTTTGTCTAGTCCCCAAAGTCACTTGCCCAACTTTGAAAAGTACAAGGGTAACTCTTGCCCTCAAAGTCACTTGATAATGTACGCTCGACGGATGTCAGCTTAGACGGAGAATTAGGACCTACTGATTCACTACTTTCAGGATAGTTTAACCGGTGCCGCCTTAAAATGGTAAATGGGTTTCAACCGTGCCACGATCAGCACATTCAGAGATCTTTGCAAAGCCTTCGTTCGACATTATAAATACAATTTGGACATGGCACCTGACAGAGATCAACTCAGATCGATGTCTCAAAAGGACAAGGAAACCTTTAAGGAGTACGCCCAGAGATGGCGCGAAATTTCCGCTCAGATTTGTCCACCTCTTGAGGAAAAAGAGATGACAAAGATCTTCTTAAAGACCTTGAGCTCATTTTACTATGGCCGAATGGTCGCCAGTGCGCCCAGTGATTTCACCGAAATGGTCGGTATGGGGGTTCGTCTTGAGGAAGCCGTCCGAGAAGGATGTTTGGAAAAAGACGCTGGATCATCGAGCAGTACAAAACGATACGGTAGTGCTCTTCCTAAGAAAAAAGAGCAAGATATTGGGAATATCTCTCTCGGAAAGCAAATGCGTCGTTATCAACCTGTAGCAGCAGTAACTCCTGTTATCGGCCCCGCGCCTGTTCCTACGTATCAACACTACGCCAAATAAGCTATTTAATAGCGCTTTTTTTTTGTTTTTGATAGCGCTTAAAAGCGCTATTAACCGCGCCGCTATTGTAAATGTTTTTTGTTTAATAGCGCTTTTAAAGCGCTATTAAAATACCAGTTTTTAATAGCGTTTTTCCTTAAGCGCTACCGAAGTGGGCATTTTGCGCATTTTTTGATAGCACTTTCAAAATAAGCGCTATTATAAAGCACATGTTTGATAGTACTTTCAAAATAAGCGCTACTATATGTCACATGTTTGATAGCACTTTTAAACAAAGCGCTAATATATGACACATGTTTGATAGCACTTTCAACGAAAGCACTAACATATGGCACATATTTGATAGCACTCTCTTAAAAGTGCTATTATCGGATGTTTTATTAATAGCACTCTCTACAAAACGCTATTATAGTACACGCTTTTTTTTTACACGAAATTATTCTTTTGGTTTGCAAATATCAAAAAGATAAATTCAATTCAATAACAAATAACGCTTGAAGTTACTCATTGCATACATATTATAATCCATCAATACCAAATAACATTTTAAACCAAATCCACTTGTTTACAAATATCATAACATATATAGAGGAAAGTTAAGGGCGGTGTAACAATTTATGTTGCGTTGAATAAATTATAAACTAAAATTCAAACAAATGTGTTCATCGTTTATGACACTAATATTGAGTACTAATAAGCACAAAACAAATGACTTTTCACATAACCATATCTTAACTCTATGCACTCTTTCTTCATGTGTTGCCTCTCCACGACTTTGTAAACTTCACAAAATTAATGCACGAACAAATGGAAAATTCATTACATCACACATGAAGCATTTTGAGGAAGCATTGAGTCCATCAACTGTGTCAGTCACCAGGAAATTGAAGTTTTCCCTAAAGAAAATATGCACTGCCTGATAGATTTAAGAAGCATAAAATTATGATGTTATGAATTGGAGTAAAAAAACTACAAAATGAATTCATTATGCCTCATAGCAGGATCAAATCAGTCTCATGTTTCTCATCTTAACTAAATGTAAAAGCAAATAATAATGCTGAACTAAAAAATAAACTAAACAAATGAACTGCAAATACAGAGGGTTCAATTGGCACTCGGGTTCTTAAGACACCCTAGTCCCTACCTTGACTTTGAACTGATATCATAGCACTCGCTGATATCATTACTTTATCATTTACATTCTAAATCCATTGTAATGAGACACACTAGTTCCCAAACTTTTACCTAATATCAAGTTTTACTAACATATCATATGCCTCCCAAATCTAATATAGCACGAGAAAGACACAAGACTAGTACTAACCGTTCGATGGGATTTATCAGAATCCGGAGATAGAATAATAGGAGAGAGACTCTCTTCGCCGCCAGCATTAATTTGATTAATAAATTCCTCCAAAGAGGAAGTATTAGAATCCCCAGCAAGAGACTTAAAGGCTTCAATTTGAGAGGCATAACTTAAAACTTCAGTTTCAGATGCATCTGTTTGAATTTCCTGAACACTCTGAAACAAGAACAATAAGTTAAACACATAATCAACCGCAAATCAATTCATGAATAAGCTCAAATCACCATACCTTGGATTCAACAGCAGAGACCTTAGATTCCTCTGCAATGGCTTCAAGTGAGGACAACTCAACAACATTTCCATCAGTGTCCACTTCATGCACAATAAAATCAGAATACCTACATCACAAATTCAATCGAGTCAGTGTTGAATGGTATTTTACTATACATCATTTCATGTATATTTCCATATTGTACAAACAGGAAGGTTGAGACAAAGCAACTCCACCAGTTTCTAGTATATTTCCAAGAAGACAGTCACGTCTAGGAAATTAATTTGATATACCATTAGGTAGAAAATTGATTAAATTTTTGAATTGCCTACTTCCTGTATGAAAAATTATACATCGAATTGAAACGCTGAATCGAAAAACCTACAATCAGAGCTATCAGATGAAAGATTAGATGACTCGTATTTCATTTGAGGTAAGAATGTGAGTCATTCAATTTTCGTTTGATGGCTCTGATTAGTTCACCGTACGAATTGCATACTAAAGCAAATCCAGGTAAGAAAACAAATAGGCTTACATTATCGGTATTAACTTAGGGTATAATATCCCTGATTGTGTCTGCGTCGCCCATACCGTATTCCTTCATGGTTGTTTCCAGTTCATCTCTTGTAATAAAACTGCGATGAAATCAAACAAAAATATATAGACACACAATCCAAATAGCCAAAATATTTGCATGGAAAGCATCAGTGTTATCGATCGTAGATCCTGAAAAATAGCAGTTCATTCAAATTCTGCTACGCAATAGTATCACATAACAATAGAGATTTGTTCAAATTCCATTGAAAGTACTTACCCTCTATTGTCTTTATCGAAATGCTTGAAGGCCTTGTAAAGATGTTCATCTCTTTCTAACCTGTGTCGATGCATTGTAGCAGTGATGAATTCTATGTAATCGATTGTGCTATTTCCATCTACATCCGCCTAAATTCAAGCGAAGGAATATAACTTTAGAAGAATTGATTATACAAAAAATAGAGAAGAAAACACATATTGTAACCGAAGAAGTATTTTCAGCAATTACCTGAGCGAGTTTTCAAAATCCATTAAGTTCTTCTGAATCGGTAGAGCTAAGCTACATATGCCACACCATAAAGTTCAACAACTTCAAAGAACTAAGAGATATGACGAATGACGAGAACACTATGCGAGCATTAGAGTTTCCGTGGCATTTATGTCGAACCTGAACTTGGCTGAGACAAAATGGCGAATTCTGTTGTACTATGTGAAGCTGAGAAGAAGAATCTCGGTTCAGAACTTTTACCGAACACTTGATGGGCATAGCGCGAAAAAACAAATTCGGCACCGATTCTCCATCAATTCTTCAACCACGACCTGCAACAACAACAAATAACAACACAACAACAATGTTGTAGCGAGAATTGAACTGAAACAGAAGCAAAAAGATGAAAGAACCGGCGGTGGTGAGAGGGACGATTTTTATTGTTCCATACAAGGGTTGAAGAACAATGAACCTGAAGGTGAAGTTGCTTATCAAAGGGCTGATTCGAGAACAAATTGTAAAGCGATGGTGCGGTTCAAAATCATCATTGGTTAGGCAGTATACATACTAACTAGTTTTCCTAACAGTATACATACTAACCAACAACCAATTTCCATTCTAACTCTCCTAACTTTTTCTAACTGTCAATCCAAACTAACTATTTTCCTCTTCAACTAACATTTCTAACTAACTGACTCAGTCATAGTCCAAATTCCATAGAAATTCAACCAATTACTAACTAACCTAATTGTCAATCCAACATTCAACAAGTTCTATAAACAGTTCATTTAACTTCTACTAATTTCAAAATCAACTAACATTTTGCTAAACACATTCACTAACTAACTATGACATTCAAACGAGTTCTACTAACAGTTCTAATGATTAATAACCTAACTAGATTAACTGTCAACTAAAAGTGTTAATCTCCTAACTAACTTTGCACATTAAACCTACTAATGTCCATCCATACTAACAGCTGCCCAAAATTTTAATTCCCCTTTCCCTAATTGTCCAATGGCCTTAAGCACCATTCATAGTAATTGCACTTTGGCTTTTTTTGAGGAAATAGATCCAACCACCACCAAGTTTAGGAAAGTTACAGTACCTTAGATAGAACAAGACCAAGGCAGTTCTAAGAGAGACAACATTGAAATTTGAGGGGAAGGATAAACAGTGAATCCAAGTCCAAAGCCACCTTCTCCTAATATTCTAGAAGAGTCAAAGTTATTTGGTGCTTTCTCCAAGTCATTCAAGGAAAAATTCTTGGCAGATCTTGTAAATGCTATCGTTCCCGAACCGAAGAAACGTGATCCAGATCCTGACACAATCCCATGATTTATTGGACCGGCAGCCCCTGCCACATTCAAACAAAATTTTATAAATTCCAGTTTTATGATACTTGAAGAAAACCAGATCTTTGTAACATAAATAATACTAACAAAATTGTAATCATTGTATAACCTGGATAATGAACATAGAGTACTTCATAAGTACCGAAGAGGGAATCATCTATTAGAATCTCTCCGTGCCAGAGTTTCTTGTATATTAATAATGTTGCGGTATCATCAAATTTTACTCCTTTTGGTACCAGGTTAATGATAATATTGGTTTTCTTTAGTTGCTGATTAGCTGCATCAACTCCCACAATATGAACTTGTGTTTGGTTCAGCATAGCACTCGATGCAATTTCATCAGCTAGCTTTGAAACTAGAGGAAAACACTTGTATGTAGCAATGTTGACACGGATTTTAACTAGAAGTGGCCATACACAACCACAAGGTGATTCAGGAGGTGTGTATGTCAACGGCTCTGAGCAAGTAACGGATAAGCAGTCTGCAGAAGGATCAACACCCAATAGGTTTATTGAAATGATTGTAACAAGTACACATGATAATGCTGCATATATTAAATAAAAACAACCAACAATCCTAAATAGTATTTAAAATGAAATTAGAACAAAGATGATGGGTTGAAAATCAATACTGCAGTAAGATGTCCATGGAACACGTCGAACCAATATGTCCAGTTTCAGCAAAATTTCCACATTTGAACACAACAACAGTAGCAGTGACATTATTCAAATAACCTTAGCTACCTCTACAAACTTAGGACAAAATCCAAAATGCACACCAGAAACACAGCAAAATCGTAATAAAATCAACAGATAAGACAATACTATGGAGAAAATGATTCGAACTTTACCGCCATGTTGAATAGTCGTTGCTGGCGGCGAATCAGGATCACTTCACGGTTTTGCGGTTTGTGTTTACTGCTCATCTGCTGGCTGCTGCTTCGTTGGGCTGCATGCGGCTGCATATAATTCCCCTATACAACAATCCAAGAAATCATTACAAAAACATTTGAAAAAGGAAAACAGAACAAATTTATCAATCTATTAATGAAATCTCAGACAACTTCAAACCCTAAACATCTGTTCCTAACATGGATTATGTACTAGCATCTATTCCTTATCATCTGTTACAGATTTCCTCTTTAATTGTAGTAACACAAACCAAATCGGATAAACCATCGGAACTAATCGACAATTCATACACACATTGAAATTTTGAGAGCATAGATTGAAATACAACAATATGACATTTGCATCGCACAAAAAGTCATAAGACAGTACAACAATTCTTCTACAATGCTTTAAAAATAACATTCGATGTAATATCATCAATCACCTTTTCCTGGAGATCGAGTTCGGTTGAAGCAGTTAAATTAACCAGACTTCAACAGATCCCGGCCATTGAAAAATGACGGTTCCTCCTTGTCAATGTTTTCTAATTGATACTCTGCTAAATCAGTCAACAGAAGCACAACCTTCCTCCTTAGTTTGATATCAATACTTGCATTACTCAAAATATCCTAAAATTTTTCCAATGTCAATTACTATTTACCGTACGAAAAATTAGTTTAAAAAAGTACGGCAACAATGTTTATAATATTAAAACTTAGATAGGTCACCTGAAGCATCAAACCACCATCTTCAGCATAGAACAATTCCTGACTAGCTAAATTATTCCGAATCATAGCTGAAACAACATATAATGCTTTAATGCCTTCCTCGATGGAATCCGATTTTACCATAACTATTAACTTCGAGAGTACAACATGTTCCAAGACCTAGAATAGTCAAAATTTTGCAGCATTACACCAAGTTCCAAAACCTAGCTTTGTTTTGATTCAGTTAACAACATACTAAAATTCTATAAATCATCAATGCAACAACATACCTGCTGCTGAACAATTGGATTATTTTGACTAGCTTTTCCAAGAACCCATGCAGCAAGAGCCCTAATACCCGTATCATAGTGATTAAGTTCTTGCGCGATAGCATAAATCCCACCAAGTTTGTTCAAATCTGACACACATTAGAATCTCTTATTAGGATTATGAACTGAACTAATAACCAGCAACAAATTCAGAAAATACTTATGTTCAAAACAAGTAAGAAACACATAAACATTGATAGAAAGATATCTACCAGTTGCATTATCTAATGGCTCAACAAGCTCGAGCAAGGCTCGGTATCGATCTTCCAAAGATACAGACACATTATTCAAATCACTATGATGACAAAGCAGCATAACTGCAAGTGAAATAGAATCGGAACAGATACATCATCGAAACGCATAATACAATAGGTACATAACATACCAAATCAAAACCAAATAGCAACAGTTCTCAGATAACCAATCCAACAAGAAATGGAAGCAAAGCTTGTCACAAATCTTACTGTCAACACTAAAATTGTCAGCACTGCAAAAGTCAAACCAATTTTACCAATAACTGTAGCGACTCCATTCAACTTCACCTGTAAAGGAGTCTCATCCTCTCCTACCTCGCTCAAAGTTTCAAATATCCTTAGCCTCACTGCCTCGCAACAAAAATGGAGAACTTTATCGACAGACCTTAACAGCAAATAACAACTTTCTGCTTGTTCAATATGTCTAGAAACAACAAATAACAACTTTCTGCTTTATCTTCCCCCTCTACTTCGACACATCTTTGTCCTGAAGTGTTTTCTCTTTACCACTTTTCATGAAAGAATTCAGCCACCAAAATGAAATCCTACTGAAGAATCCAGCTTCTGAAAATAGCGTCACGCGGCTAACAAAATTGTCTTTATTCGACTCACCATTTAAAGGAGCGTAAAGGCTTTCATTGATTTCTCCGTCAGTGTCGCTTCAATTAGATTCTTTATATGTGCATAATAATAATAATATTGCTCCAGGAAAAGATAAAACATCCATTCCTACTTTGAAGGACAAGTGTATACTACCGATTACATAAAACAAGGGTATAACAAAGTTTATAGCAGAAACTAAGAAGATTATAATAGAAAAATAACCTTAACCATGCTCTTGGAAGTTGTTTAATCTTAAGACTTAATGCTAAACCAACTAACATCCATGTTAATCCCTGAAACAATTCCAACAACCACAAATCAAGAGGCAATGCATGTTTCTTTTTCCTAAACTTCTCTTCTAAAATCCAAATGAAATAAAACAATTGCACCAACCCAAGAACACCATTTGTTATGGCAGAAACTAGTTGCAGATTTGAATATCTTTCCCTATGTTCTCTTATATAGCTATTCACACCAAATGTAATCTAGAATGCCCCTAAGTATAACGTTTGATCACACCAGGCCTGCAACCAAAACAACACCCCGGGATGCCAACACTGGCACACACCCAACATAGATCAGCACTAGCACCTGTTAAGGACCACCCCTGCTACTAAAGAAATTAGACGCAACTCCACTAACACGGTTACACCCTGAGCGAAAGAAAACCAGTTACCACACCCTCCAACTCGCGAAACATACTCCCAACACTGTCTGCTAAACCAACCAAATGGAACAATCAAACAGAACCACCACAAAGCAATCCCACACGGACGAAACACGAAAGAGAAAACTTTAGCGCGATCCCGCGACTCCAGCAAGAAGACAGCGCTAATCCACAAGATGCTTAATAGTAAATTTCTTGGTGAATAGAGTAAATTGCTTAGCATATCAGCTACCCTTACCAATTAATATAAACTAAATATTGTTTTTGTTTCTGGTGAACAGAGTGGCAGTTTCTGCAAATATAAATTGCTTGGAGAGGGAATTTTAAGGCATAACATCCACATATATTTTGGATCTTTAAATCTTTAAATAATTTTAAGATTTAATTTACATGGAACTGCTGAACCAAACAAAAACTGCTAAAAGCACAGACAACACCAATTGACATCAACTAGGTTTCAATTTTATAGTTGAATACAAACTTAAAAGGGACAGAAAAATTCATGATGCAAAGCTTAGGTTAAAATATTGCAAAGCTCAGAAAAATTAGGTTAAAATAATCTGAGAAAAGAATGATTACCAGATACCAATGAAGAGAGGGATGGCGGTGGTGAGCTGACGAAGGATTGAGTTCGACGGAGAATGGGTTTTCTTCGTTCTTTCTTTCCGGTATTTCCTCTTTCTGTTCGAGTGGTATATCGTGGATGAATCTGAATCGATCATATTTCCTCTTTCCGGTGGTGAATCGATGATGAATCGATAAATGATGGTGAAGAGTGCGTGATTTCATGGCTGACAAAGGGAGAAGAGTATGTGGTTGGGTTCAGGGTTTGACGGCGTGAGTGAATCAAACGAATCGATGGCGTAAGTTTACGATGCCATGGCTGACGAAGGTTTAAGGTTTGAAGGGAGAAGAGTCTGTGGTTAGATGACGAAGATGAGAAGGTTTTGTTTTTTGCGGTGAGTTCCAAAAGTTGTGCGCCAAAACACTAAGTATCCACAAAATGTCAAAATGCACGTGTATTTGTTTTTATTTTATTTTATTTTTTATTATATAATAGCGCTTTATAGATAAGTGTTATTATATTCATACCCCCCTTTATTAGCGATTTCCATGAAAATGCTATTAAAATTCTTGCTTATTTTTTTTCATTGTTATTAGTAATTTTTAATAGCACTTTTAAGCAAAGCGCTATCGTAAATACCTTCCTATAATAGCGTTCTATAGAAACATGCTATTAAAAATCTTTGTTTGAAATTTTTGATAGCACTTTTCAAAAAAGCGCTATTTTAGTGTAATTTATTAATAGTATTTTTTAACAAAGCGCTATCAAAATTACATTGTCTGCATCCTATAATAGCGCCCGACTATAAAGTGCTATTATAGATGTCTGTGTTCCCTTTTTAATAGCACTTTCTTTAAAAGCGCTATTAAATTAGGCGATACAAAAGATCAATTTTCGCGTAGTGCAACCTCAGGTTGCGCAGAACCAAACTAATCAGCAAAGGACTCAACAACCTCTTCAGTAGGCTCGTCCTCCATACAATAACAACCGTACAACGCGGCCACCAGGATTTGATCCTATACCCGTGACGTACGCAGAGCTATTTCCGTTACTACTGGCTAAGGGGCACATTCAGACTAAGTCTCCTCTTACAGTACCGGAAAATCCGCCTTTTTGGTTTAAAGCGGATCAGACATGCCCTTATCATCAAGGAGGATCGGGGCATAACATAGAGAACTGCCTCAATTTCAAATCTGACGTGCAAAAGCTTGTTAGGAGCGGGCTCTTATCTTTCAAAGGTACGAATCCTAATGTTCTCAAGAACCCGCTGCTTCAACACGAGAAAGCTACGATCAATTTGATTGAGAAAGAGACTAACAACGTCTATCAAATTCACGATGTACTCTTATTGAGGACCAATCTGGTCAAGATGCATTATAGACAGAGTAGATATGTCCATGTGCCACCTCATAACTATCACCAGTGTGATATCTGCTCTAAAGACAACCAAGGATGTTCTGTAGTGCAAGCAGCTCTACAGGAACAGATGGATCTCGGATGGATCCAAGAGCACCGAGTTCGTGGAGTTAACATGGTCTACGCGAATTCTAACGTCATTCAGAACCACAATATCCGTGTGATGAATGTCAACTTGGTGGAGATGCACTCAAGGCAAAGCCGGTATCATAATCTACCACGGCACGATTACAGTTCCTGTCTGACTTGCTCGGTAAACAAACAGGGATGATCTTTCATACAGGAGGCCCTCAAGCGTCAGATGGATCTTGGATGGATCCAAGACTACCATGATAGGAATCCCTATCTAATCAACATGGTTCAGATCTTCGATATTCACGTGATGAATACCAACCTGGTGGAGTTACATGCTGAGCAGGTCCGACTCAGATTCCTGATCTCACATGATTACCAAAGCTGTAAAGCTGGTTGCGAGAACGATCGAGGTTGTACTCTTGTCCAAGAGGCACTTCAGCACTTGTTAAATCATTGGTGGATGCCAATCTATATGGATGAAGATACTCAGCAGATTAGTATCAGTAACAGGAATCCTACTCGGCGTCAGAATCAGGATGTCCGATCAGTGGAAGCTAACCTAGTAAGGTTACATTGTATTCAAAGTGGGCGTGGCCAGGTGCCACCACACAACTATGACAGTTGTAGCGTCTGTTTGGAAAGTAACCAAGGGTGTTACCTTGTGAGAGCAGCTCTTCGGGGTCAAGTCGATTGTGGAGAAATTCGTCCATATCCAGGTTCCGGACCCATCAATTGGTAGCCAAACTACCTTGTTGAGTAAGTTAAGGATGTTGTCATGATCTCTGGTCATCACAGGACCAGGGATGTTTTTGCCATCATCCCTCTACTTAACGAATCTAAAGTTCCCAACCGGGAACGAATCGAGATTAATTCTGATGGTTAGAAAAACCAGAAGGTTCCCATAGTCATCTATCTGCCGGGACCATTACCGTATGAATCAGCTAAGGCTATCCCTTACAAATACGGTGCAACAACAATTGAGAATGGAAAGGAAATTCCATTACCCTCCTTCGTGAGTATTGCAGACATCAGTCGTGTAACACGGAGCGGTCGAATCTTCAACCGAGGAGTTGGAGAATCCAACAAAGAAAAGGAACTTCAGACAGAAATTCCTGATCCACCAGTCGGTCAATCCAGTAATCCCGACCTTTCGAAAGACAATGGTGAGATGCTGAAGCTCATCCAAAGGAGTGAATACAACATTGTTGATCAACTGTTACAGACTCCTTCAAAGATCTCGGTATTATCACTGTTACTCAGTTCAGAAGCTCACAGAGAGGCTCTACAGAAAGTCTTAGAGCAAGCCTTTGTGGAACAAGATGTAACAATCAGACAGTTCGATAGTATTGTCTCTAACATCACTTCCTGCAATAATTTGGGATTTAGTGATGAGGAATTACCCGAAGTGGGTCACCATCATAACATGGCACTCAATATTACAGTTAACTGCCAGGACGATGCTTTAGCCAACGTACTGGTAGACACAGGGTCAGCCCTGAATGTTATACCGAAGTCCACATTGATGCAATTATCATTCAAAGGCCCTCCGATGAGAATCAGCGTGGTCGTCGTCAAAGCGTTCGACGGATCCAGGAAAGTGGTTATCGGCGAAGTTGATCTTCCCATAATTATTGGTCCTCATACTTTCCAAGTCACTGTCCAGGTCATGGACATCCGGGCAACGTACAGTTGTTTATTAGGAAGACCTTGGATACATCAGGCTGGAGCGGTCACCTCGACCCTTCACCAAAAGCTAAAGTTCGTCAAGAACGATCAACTTGTCACAGTCTGTGGAGAACAGGCCTTGCTCGTAAGTAACTTGTCATCATCTGCTGGTATAGAACCTGAAGAGGTTATTGGAACACAGTTCCAAGCACTATCGGTGAGCAAGAACAATCAATCCGGAGGAGGAACATCGATTTCCTCATACAAGGATGCTATCAAAGCGGTCGAGAGTACCGATACAAAAGGATGGGGACAGCTTGTCATTCCCACTGACAATAAAACAAAGAAGGGTCTTGGTTTTTCTGCAACCTGTACCCAGACAGCTGTCGGCGATGAAAGTCTTCATCCCGTTCAAAACTTCTTCCGTAGCGGAGGTTTCCTCCAACCAGTGACTCAAGTAGTCCATGCTATCAATGAAGAGGATCCCTTTGACATAGATGAGGAATGGAAGTCCTATCTTAATGAGGACGGTTATGTGTCGCAAGACGAAACGTAAACTCCATTTTGCTATCCCGCACAGAGTCCGAGATTTGTACCCAAGTCAGACATCGAGATGATCTAAGGACCTTGTGATCCGGAAGGATGCCGTGCTCCACCAAATTCATTAGAGGAAGACACTCCGATGAAAGACAACCTTGACTCTACCTACTATGGCCCGATGGATGGTCTGCCAATGTGGCAACCTTATCCAGGAAACTTGGGGCCAGAAAGTCAGCCGAGCAATGAAAATCAGCTGAGCATCATTGAACAGAATACATGTGTTCCCTCCATGTCATGGGATCAACACTCAGGTCATTCGGAAACTACTCAACATGACGATGAATTTGCAACGTTTGCAAGACTTGAATTCATCAACTATGCTTTTCCCGAGGTCAACGTCATCGAGAGAGATGACTCCTCCGGTTCCAAAGAAGTTTGGGACACTCTGGGAGAACCAAGTGGAAAGTTTGACTTTATGGTCAAGTACACCGCTCCCGAAAGCTCTCGTATCCGGCTCGAAGATATCCAGCCAACTGGATGGGGAGATACAGCTGAGAGCACAAATGCTATGCAAAATGCAACTGAGGAATCCTCCTACGACAATTCTGCCTGGGAGACAGATTCCAATGATCCTGCTCCACCAGAAATCAGCGTTATTTCTGAAGACAAATCAAGGAAGGTGCCAGACTTTGTGATTCACCGAGGAGTTCGCCGCCAATGGGTTGCCGTCGATGCTCCGAAGATCGTTCATCAGTCAAAGTAATTGCCATCTTTTACCTTTCACCCTGCCCAGGTGAAACGGATGTTTTAATAGGGCTCGCTTTCTGTAAATTTCCCTCTTCGTTTTGCCCGAAGCGACAGAGTTTTGTTTTATAGGGCTGTAGTTTCAAGATTCGACTTGTTCGTTAATAAAATAACGTCGTTCTGTAATTTCCGCATTATTGTTGTTTTCTCTTTTCGCTTTTTTCAGAAAATGGTAATCCTAAAAAACAAATCAATAATAAAAACAAACAGTAAAATAAAAACATTGCACACACTTGCATTTTCTCTATCTCTTCTAAACACGAATAATACCGTCATGCAGATTGCTTGTTTTACACCCCGTTGAAACATACGATCCGATGCCTTCTCCCGACATTGGGTTCTCGGTATTTGGGGCTGAAGAAGAAGTTGACAACGAAATTCCATAAGAGATCTCCCGATTACTCAGACAAGAGGAAAGATCCATTGAACCTCACAAAGATTCGTTGGAAACGGTAAACTTGGGTTCGGAAAAAGAGTGAAAAGAAATCAGAATTGGGGCACTGCTCAGCCCAACTGCCAGAAAGGGTTTGATAAAGCTTCTCAAAGAATTCCCCGATGTATTTGCTTGGTCCTATCAGGACATGCCAGGGTTGGATACCAGCATCTTGGAACATCACTTACCATTGAGATCGAAATGTCCGTCAGTAAAGCAAAGGTTGAGACGCACTCATCCGGACATGGCCATCAAAATCAAGGAGGAGGTACAGAAACAGATCGACGCGGGTTTCCTCGCTACATCTGAATATCCTCAATGGTTAGCCAACATCGTACCTGTTCCTAAAAAGGACGGAAAGGTCAGAATGTGTGTCGACTATAGGGACTTAAACAAGGCTAGTCCAAAGGACGACTTTCCTTTACCACACATTGACATGCTGGTAGACAGCACAACAAAGTTCAAAGTTTTCTCCTTCATGGATGGATTCTCGGGCTATAACCAGATCAAAATGGCGCCGAACGACATGGAGAAAACTTCGTTCATTACCCCATGGGGTACTTTTGTTACAAGGTAATGTCGTTCGGTTTGAAGAATGCCGGGGCAACCTATCAAAGGGCCATGACTACTCTGTTTCATGACATGATACACAAAGAAATCGAGGTATATGTCGATGATTTGATTGCAAAATCAAAAACAGAGGATGAGCACGTTGAGCATCTGTCAAAATTGTTCAAACGTCTAAGAAAATTCAAGCTCCGCTTGAATCCCAACAAGTGCACCTTCGGTGTCCGTTCAGGGAAACTACTAGGGTTCATCGTCAGCCAGAAAGGAATTGAAGTTGATCCTGACAAGGTCAAGGCCATTCGAGAAATGCCTTCTCCGAAAACTGAAAAACAAGTCAGAGGATTCTTGGGACGTTTGAACTACATCTCCAGATTCATATTCCTTATGACCGCCACGTGTGCGCCGATTTTCAAATTACTCAAAAAGAACCAGGATTGCGTTTGGTCAGAAGACTGCCAAACTGCCTTCGACAGTATTCAGGAATATCTGTTGAATCCGCCGATTCTATCACCACCAGTGGAAGGAAGACCACTGATCATTTACCTCACAGTCCTTGAGGACTCAATGGGATGTGTACTTGGCCAACAGGACGAAACCAAATGGAAAGAGTCTGCCATTTACTATCTGAGCAAGAAATTCACCGACTGCGAAACTCGGTACACGATGCTTGAGAAAACTTGTTGCGCTTTGGCTTGGGCAGCCAAACGTCTTCGTCAGTATATGATTCGTCATACTACTTGGTTGGTTTTCGAGATGGATCCAATCAAGTACGTATTCGAAAAACCTGCTCTCACGGGAAGGATTGCTCGTTGGCAGATGTTACTATCAGAATATGACATAGAGTACCACGCTCAGAAAGCCGTTAAAGGAAGTATTTTAGCCGATCATTTGGCTCATCAACCGATTGACGATCAGGAATCAATCGGGTTTGACTTCCCCGACGAAGATGTCATGTATCTCAAAATGAAAGATTGCGATGAACCGCTACCCAGGGAAGGGCCAGAACCAGGTTCCCAGTGGGGACTAATCTTTGACGGAGCAGTTAATCATTACGGAAACGGAATTGGGGCAATCATTGTTACCCCTCAGGGTACCCACATTCCTTTCACTGCCAGACTTACGTTCGAATGTACGAACAACGAGGCCGAATACGAAGCTTGTATTATGGGTCTCGAAGAAGCGATTGATTTAAGGATCAAGAACTTGGACGTATACGACGATTCAGCCTTGGTTATCAATCAGATCACATGAGATTGGAACACATGTTACCCCTCAGGGTACCCACATTCCTTTCACTGCCAGACTTACGTTCGAATGTACGAACAACGAGGCCGAATACGAAGCTTGTATTATGGGTCTCGAAGAAGCGATTGATTTAAGGATCAAGAACTTGGACGTATACGGCGATTCATCCTTGGTTATCAATCAGATCACATGAGATTGGAACACATACTAATCAGGATTGATTCCTTACAAAGACTATGCAAGAAGGTTGTTACCCTTCTTCAATAGAGTTGAGTTTCATCACATCCCTCGTGGTGAGAATCACATGGCTGATGCTTTAGCCACTCTCTCTTCCACGATTAGCGTAGGCTGATGGAATGACCTACCTAAGATTGACGTAATGCGCCTTGAACGGCCGGCCTACATCTTCGCGATCGATGCAGTCATAGACGACAAACCTTGGTATCACGATATCAAATGCTTCCTTCAGAAACAAGAGTACCCACCTAGGGCACTCAGAAAAGACAGGAAAACCCTCAGAAGGCTAGCTGGAAGCTTCTTCCTGAGCGGTGAGACTCTTTATAAGAGAAATTTTGACATGGTCTTGCTCCGATGCGTCGACAGACTAGAAGCAGACATGCTTAAGAAAGAAATTCATGAAGGATCCTTTGGCACTCATGCCAACGGACACACAATGGCGAGAAAAATTCTCAGAGCTAGGTACTTTTGGTTGACCATGGAATCCGAGTGCTACAAGTACATGAGGAGGTGTCACAAGTGTCAGATATACTCCGACAAAATTCATGTACCACCATCGCATCTCAAAGTTCTTTCTTCCCCATGGCCTTTTTCCATATGGGGAATCGACATGATTGGCTTGATTGAACCTAAGGCTTCAAACGGACATCGGTTCATCCTGGTAGCCATTGATTACTTCACCAAGTGGGTCGAAGCAGTGTCGTACGCTAATGTAACCCGACAAGTGGTGGTCCGATTTATCAAAAACAATATCATCTACCGTTATGGTGTTCCAAGCCAGATCATTGCGGATAATGGATCTAACTTGAACAACAAGATGATGAAGGAGTTGTGCGCAGAGTTCAAGATTGAACACAATAACTCATCTCCCTACCGACCCAAGATGAACAGAGCGGTAGAAGCGGCTAACAAGAACATCAAGAGGATCGCTCAAAAGATGGTTGTAACCTACAAAGATTGGCACGAGATGCTACCCTTTGCTCTTCACGGTTATCGCACATCTGGCCGCACTTCAACAGGGGCTACCCCTTTCTCTCTAGTGTATGGCATGGAGGCAGTGCTCCACATAGAAGTAGAGATCCCATCAATCAGGGTATTGATGGAAGCTAAGCTCACCGAAGCTGAATGGTGTCAAAGTCGACACGACGAACTGAATCTGATCGAAGAAAAGAGAATCGCGGCACTATGCCACGGTCAGTTGTATCAGCAAAGAATGAAGAGGGCGTTTGACAAAAAGGTCAGACCTCGCATCTTCAGGAATGGAGACCTCGTGCTCAAGAAGATACAATCACTTCTCACTGATACTCGGGGCAAATGGACCCCAAATTATGATGGCCCCTATGTGGTCACGAAAGCTTTCTCAGGCGGCGCCTTGAGACTAGCAACCATTGACGGAGAGGAATTTGCCTACCCCACTAATGTTGATGTAGTCAAGAAATACTTCGCCTAGACTAAAAAAAAAACGTCTCGATGGATTGAAAACCCGAAAGGGCGGTCCAGGCAAAAGTTAGAGACATGAAAAAAAATCATACCGGTGGATTGGAAACATCATAGTACAATCCAGGCAAAAATTAGGGATAATGGCAAGTAACTATGTTCAACAGAGGCAAGTCCCTTAGCAGCAGTTACATCATCCATCGGAGGAAATCTCCAGTCAAAGGTCATCTTCGACAGAAGTTCACGATGCCCAGAATTCAAAGTTGGTAGAAGGATAGTGGTCGTTATGTTTCAACGTAGCCCTTTTCCCTGTAAATGACCATTTTCGAACTTTGTATATACTCTTTGGAATCACGCGTTTGGCTGATCTCCATCTTATCAATAAAATTTGAGCCCTTGTGCTTTTTTTTGTAATTCTTACTTGTTTTAGCTTTACAGAACGACGTTGTTAAACTTGATCAACGATTCTTGAAATAAAACAAAATGAATTCACTTGTTAAAACTTTTTCTGCTTTAAATTAAAGATGGCATTTCTTTTGACTATTGAACATCAGAAGAACATCGATCGCTTCTTCAGAAGTGGGCGAACTTCAAAGTGCAGAATCAAAGTACTCCTTCTAAGCCAGTATGCCTGAATGAAGGATCAACTATGTCAGAGACATTGTTTCGTCTGACATGCTTCGGCCGAGTTCTCATCTCCTAAGCCCGACGAATATAGCTCCCAGCAGGGACTATCTCTCCTAAGCAAGGTAGAATTGATATTCCTGAACCAGCGATACCTTTTCGTCCCCAGCAGTGGCCGAGTATCCAGTCGTGTTCACCCGTCGGTTTGTATGTCGCGTCTGTTTTGTCAGCATAAACATACATACATCATGCATTTTGATTTGTATTCACATTTCATATTGCATCACTATCACTTGAGTCGGTCTTATCCTGCCGTGATAACCGTCCTCTCTATCGAGTTGTCAGCCCTTGCCCTCGTTAGGAAGTGTTGTGTCTGTACAATCTCGTCACCAGTGTATCTCTAAGATCAGAGTCGGCACTTGACCACTTTGATAACTTGAACCTCTGAATGACCAAAGAAACCTTCAACAGATGTCACTCTTCGCCATTGAAGATGATATCCTTGCTTTCCTGGATTAAGGAAAATCCCCAGAGAAAGCCTCTTAAAACAGAGATTCGGCAGTACATCAGTGTTTCTCCGAAAATCTGCTGATGAAAAGGTCATCGACACCTCAAAATTGGATCCCATCATATGGCATTTCTCTGGGAAGATCCTGAGAAAAGTATGATACATATCCCCAAACGGAAGCACTCTCTCAAGAGACTCACTTTCCCCAGTAGATTCGATAAATGGCGTCTCCAATCAGAGAAGTTTGTACACCTCTACAACTCAGACGTTGGGCTCCCCAGTAAGTCTGACATCAAAACTTTTTCCACTCAAATGGCATCTCCCCAGGAAAATTCGGCGAGAAGTTTGACGAAAACCGCTACGCATAGCGTCCCTTGTCAATAAAGTTTATTGACGAAAGAAACTAAGACTAGATCCTTGGTAGGAAACCAGGATCGAGGGGAAGTTTAAATCAGAAACTAAGACCATATCCTTGGTAGGAAACCAGGATCGAGGGGAAGTTTATATTTGAAACTTAGACCAGATCCTTGGTAGGAAACCAGGATCGAGGGGAAGTTTATATCAGAAACTTAGACCAGTTCCTTGGTAGGAAACCAGGATCAAGGGGAAGTTTATATCAGAAACTTAGACCAGTTCCTTGGTAGGAAACCAGGATCGAGGGGAAGTTTACCTTTTCTAAGCATCATTGCTTAGCAAAAGAGGATGAGTGCGCAAGCTGCCATTCATAGCCATCAAAATTTCGGATATTCCGATATTTAATCCTCTTGCACCCCGAATGCCCGAATCCTTTCGTCATTCACACCTTCGGGTCCTAGAAGATTAAATAGGGGTATCTGTCATACCCAAAATTTTTACCACTAAAGTTTCCCATCATTGTGCAAATCATCAGCACAATATGGATGTACCTTTGTGCCTCATCAATCTCCTCAAGGAATTGTTGAGCATTCACTACAATCAGAATTAGGGTTTCAAGCCCTCTCAGAGCTTTTAGACAAAGGATCAATCAAGGAATGACTTGATCTTCAACTTTTCTAACCTCTCAAGCATCCACAAAGGATCAAAAGGACTCCCACTTCAAGGATTAAGCACAAAGCTGCTCCCTTCTAGGTGGATCAAGCCTCCAGATCGACTGTGTCACCAAATTAGGGTTTTGATCGCCCAGGGCCTCCAGATGAAAAATTTCATCTGGGCACAAGCCAATGATCCAAAACATAACCTAATATACTCCATGGAACCTCATGAACCCAATCATCAAGTCAATTTTTCCTCAGGGGATGCATACATCAAAAATCAGGAATTAGGGTTTATTGACCTAATTCACCCCTAAGTTGACTTTTGAGACAAATCATGAACCAAGACCTCAAGACATGATTTGAGGGGCTCTAACATACCATATTGATCCATTTGGAACAATGGATTGATCCAAGAAGCTTGAGCAACAAGTCTCAATTTCATCTGCACCACAATTAGGGTTTCGCGAGAAAAGTCAACTGTAACTTTGACTTTTGACCTGGACATGCTCCCAAGCCCTAAGATATGAATGAATATACCCTATGACACCCATGGAACATGTCCATCAAGTTTGATTTAGGTCAAGGACATGATTTTCTGAAGAATTGCACAGTTTGGAATTCATCTAATAAAAAGTCAACTGTGCACAAAAGTCAACTTTGACTTTTTGAGATTTTTCACCAAAATGGATTTTTAACCCTAAAATGATGTTAATGTATGATTTGAATCATCATTCATCAAGAAAAATCAAGAAAAGTTGGATAACTTGTAAAAGGGGTAACCATAAAAACTTAGAAAATTTTCTAAGTTAAAATTAAAGTGGCTAGGGTACCAACTTTGGAGGACCATAACTCCTAAACCACTAGGCCATTTTTTCTCATCCAAAGATGGATTTGTAGCCCTCATTACCCTCTACAAAAACTTCTACTACAAGTCATTCCAATTCATTAAGGATTTTGAGTTATGGAGTGATCAAAGTGGCTGAAAAGTGAAAATGTCACTTTTTCCAACACTTAGTGAAATTTTCACTAAGTCCAAATCTGCCTTCACTTTTTGCCAAATGTAGAGGGATTTTTCACTTGGAATCAAAAGAGATCAAAACCAAACTTGTTCAAACAGTTGTTGTATCATGTAAGGGCTTTCCAAAATGGCCAAGAAGATTGCCAAATTCAACTTACACCATGAGATATGACATTGTCAAGTTGCCTTGCTGAAATCTGTCAAAGGCAAGGCAGATTTTGCAACTTTGCTCGATTTGCCAAAATCAGCCAAATTCAAATGCTCCTATCCACTTAGACACCTCTGAGGATTGAATCTAAAAGGGACAATCACTGAGCCAAGCCCCCAAAGTCCATGGAACAAGAAATAACATGTTGAACCTAGAATGGCCAAAATAGGGACAAGACTTCAATTTTGGATTGAAGCATTCAATGGAACCATCAAGGTTGCATGGACTGAGCCATTCTCATCTGAAATCAGTCAAGACTTATCCAAGACCAAGGGGACCAAAGCTCTGTGCCCTAACCTCTAGTCAATGGCTAGAGGAGACTTGCATTTTCATTGGCCAACATTGAGGAAACACCTGCTGCAGTTGCCATTCACTATTGCAGCCAAAACAAACTTGCTCTACTATAAATAGAGCTCAATTGTGTTCAGTTTGAGTACACCAAAGCCATCAAACAGATGCTTTCCTCAAAATCTCTTCTTTCACCTCAAATTTGCCTTCCAAAGCAAGTAATTCTGAGTTTTTGAGCTAGAGAGCAATTCCACTCAAACTAATCACACACACACCTCATATATATCATATGTAAGCTGTGCAAACCATCAAAGGTGACCTATAATCACAAAATCACAAAGTCACATCTCAAAACCTCAAAATGGCACTTTTTTGCATTTTTCAAGCCATGTCTTGATTCAGTCACTTTCCAAACCAGATAAAACCTCAAACACACTCCAAATATCATCCTTGAACTTTCCCAAATGGTTCCTAACATCTGGAACACCATTTGAGAGAGTTGTTATTTTGGTCACTTTTAACCCCTTTTGCAAGAAAGGGACAGTTTGTGTTTTTGCAGGTACCAACTGATTCCAATCATCCTCAAAGCATCTAAGGGATCATTTGAGGTTGTCCAAAGCATAAAACCATATCTGGAGCAAGGGAGTTGGCAGATTGCTGAGAAAACTCCAAAATCTCCAGGAAGGGTAAGTCACTCAACTTGCAGTCACCAAAACATGTGTGCATTTGAAGTCCATTGATTATACATCTCTTATACATGTCATATGTGTTGTGTTTGTGCCAATTGATCATGTAATTCATGCCTGTATTGAGTTGTAGCATAGAACATGCAATTATAGGTCATTTTCAAAACCACTATCGGGTTTTGAGGAGAGAGTGTGATATGAAAAAACCACCACCACCATTGGATTCCTTGTGAAATTCTGGCCCAGATACATATAAATTTTGCCTCAAACCATTAAGAATTGAGAAAGTTATGACCTTCACGTCTTTGAGCCAAAACTTGCCTTGGGCAAGCCAAAACCATGTCATACCTTGTATATTTGTTGTTTCATTTTAAACAATGGATGTATCACCACCCCAGTGGTAGGGCGCGCGCCTTGTATGCTTGAGGTCCTGGGTTCAAACCCCACCCATGCCATTTTGTGATTTTTCACATTTTTGTTATTTTTCCAATTTATTTTCATGTTTTGTAAATTATTTGGAAAATTAATAACTCACTCAATTTTTATTATTTTTGATTGGTTCTTTTTGCAAAAAATCACAAAAATATTGAAATATTTATTTCCACAAAAAAATTAGATTTATATTATTTATTTAATATAGTTAGTATTTTTGTGAATAAATGCCTTTTATTTGTTTTTAAACCCTTTTAAAAATAAATATCCATGTTGAAAAATCAAAACGAAATAGGTTTTAATTCATCTTGTGATTAAAACCTCATTTTTTAAACCTAAAACCAAAATCACAAGTTGTTTATTCCAACTTATTTGGAATTTTGTATCATTTTAATTAATTCTTCCTTGAATAATTATTTTAAAATGATGAAATTAGGGTTTTGTTGATTTTCCCCTTTAACAAACTTTGTTAAACACTCATGGGCCTCTAATAGAGTGTAAGACCCAATCCTTTTTTTGACCAAACAATTTTGGGCCTCACTTATTGTATAAGTCCCGATACCGTCAAAAAAACTCGACGCGATCATCATCCGTTGAAAAACCATCTGGGCATACCCTCGAGTAGTAAGACCCATTCCTTTTTCTTTAAACTTTTTGGGCCTCTATTAGAGTGTAAGACCCAACCCTTTGTAAATACAAACATTTTTGGGCCTCACTTATTTGTATAAGTCCCTCTGCGTTAAAAGAAAACCTCGGCGCGATCGCCATTTTAAACGAAAAGTCAACTGGGCCTACCCTCGTGTTATAAGCCCCACTCTTTTTCTTTAAACCTTTTGGGCCTCTTGAGAGAGTGTAAGACCCATCCCTTTGTACAGAAAACCTTTTTGGACCACAGTCACTTGTATAAGACCCTCTGTACAAATTCAACAGTGCACTCACTAGTAAAACCCTGGGCCTCTCCTTGAGCTATAAGCCCCAAATCTTTCTTTTTCAAAGCACTTTCTCCTTTGATTTTGAATATACTGTTGTTTTCAATCTTTCTTTGTTGAACGACTAACCAAACAGCATGGAAGCTCTACAACCGAGTAAGTGTTTATCCGCTTTCATTTACTGCTTTCATATGTATAAACTGTATTGTGGGCTGCTCACTGTAAGTCTCCTTTCACAAACTCATATATATAACTGTATTGTGGGGCTGCTCACTGTAAGTCTCCTTTCATATGCTCATATCGACTGTGTAATAATAGTATAGATATTAGAGTTTTCCCCGGCAACTACGTCTAGCACTAGGTAAAGCCGTTTCGTTTATTCGTAGAAATAGACAGCTAGAACCCAAATAGGAGCACCAGATACAGTCTTCTCTTCGGCTGTCCTCCTTAGGAATCATCAAGAAACTCTACTCCTAAAGGTGAATGTATTCTCCGTGAATAGCATCATTGAGTTTCTTCCAAATTCGCGGACTTTCCTGACTTGCTCTATTCCTTGTGAATAGCTTGCCTTGAATTTCTCGGGGTTTGGGGACCCGTCGGCTTCTTAAAAGCATCGGCCTCCTCTTGGGCATTGTACAAGGACCCACAGGCTTCCTATAAGCAACCCCGCCTACTCTTGGGCTTAGTACAAGGACCCCTCGGCTTCTTAGAAGTATTCACAGCCTCCTCTTAGGCTTCGTATAATGATCTCTTCCTCCGGGAATGATAGTCTCCTCTTGGGCTTCGTACAAGGACCGATCGACTTCTTAAAAGTTTCTAGCCTCCTCTTGGGCTTCGTACAAATTGTCCCGACGACCTCCTAGAGGTATAGGAACAGAACTTAGTAATCTCCATAGAGCAGTCCTTTCCAGAGTCTACTACTGTTTCTCAAAACATAGTACAAAAGATGAAACTCTAGACTTGGACAATCTATTTTCCTTGAGTCCCAAAGACATTCTCAAGTGACCCTTTCGTTAGATAGGAAGAAAACCCGCAGACTCGGATAGTCTCAATACCCTTTGGATTTCCCCTTTCCTCAAAGAACAGGGAAATAACCCCGATCCTCAGATCAAATCCTCGAGTACAGTGTTGCTCATATAAGAACTGATTTTCTCTTTCTAAATCAGTATACTGGATTTGTCACTCAACTATAACAGTCACCAGCAGATAGCCTCCTCTTAGGCTTTGTATAATGATATCCCTAAAGGAGTCGGTATCCTTTTCGCCTCCTCTTAGGTTTCGTATAATGATCCTTCTTATCCTCAACATAAGTTAGCCTCCTCTTGGGCTTTGTACAAATGATTCTCCCCAGCGGAGCAACCCTTTCGCCTCCATCTCGGGCTTTATACGAGATACAAAAAGGTTCTTTTTGAGCCAAACAAACAAATTTTAGCCTCCATCTCGGGCTTTGTACGAGATACAAAAACACTCTCTTGTTGAGTATAAAAGATTCCCCTGTGGAGTCAACCCTTTTAGCCTCTCTCTCAGGCTTTGTATGAGACACAAAAAAGACTCCCTCGTTGAGTCAATCACCCTTTTGCCTCCATCTCGGGCCTCGTACGAGATACAAATTCCTTAAGCAAGAGTCAAACTCTTTTTCAGTCTCTATCTCGGGCTTCATACGGGCTACAAAGGATTCTCCAGCTGATTTAACTCTTTGTTAGCCTCCTCTTAGGCTTTGTATAACGAAACTCCCCCACTGGGTCGAACCCTTTTAGCCTCTCTCTCGGGCTTTGTACGAGACACATATTCGCCTCCTCTTAGGCTTTGTATAATGATTTTCCCTAGCGGAAATTAGCCTCCTCTTAGGCTTTGTATTAGAAAACCACTGGTTGATCCAATCAACCTTTTAGCGTCAAACTTGTGCCTCGTTCACAGCATACAAACATCAACAACTCCTTCCCTTTCATCTAATCGATGTAAGCGGCAAGCCTCTGGATCATCTATATCCATGCCACTGTCCTTCTTTTAGCATGAGGAATTCCTAAGGAAAGATAGCATTGCTCTACACTGAGTTAAAGTCTTCTCCTTCAGGTTGAAAACCCCTTCTTAGGAAATTATGGCATTGCTAGGATCCGCGTATCCCGGTTAAAGTAATTCTCCTTTACCCTTCATTAGAGATGACAAATTCTCTCTAAAGTTGAGACCTTTCAGCTTCACATCTTGGGCTTTGAACAAGATACAAAAAATCTTTCGCTTCACGTCTTGGGCTTTGAACAAGACACCAAAACACCATTTCCTCCCATAGAATAGGACGGACTACGAACGCTCTGATTTCCCTGTTTCGGTAAACGGGAATACGTAGGCATAAGATCGAAAGAAAAGATCTTAGCGAGCACACTAAACAAAAACCCAAAATCCCATACTTTCACATATCTATCAGAAAAGCAATCAGTCCTAACATCCTATACATCTCATCAAACCAATAACCTGAGTTAATCCCCGAATCTTTGAAGCATCTGTAACCGAACAGACCGCTGTTCAAACTCAGTATGCAAGCAGGGTTTGTTGGAGACATCTATTTCCCTTCCTTCATCATCTTTAATAGGATAAAAAATGAATCGAGCTGTAGTAACACCAAAGAGCGGTTGTGCTTCGCAACCACGTCAAAAAATCGCTCGCTACAATATGATGAAGTTGATGGAGATGTCGTGCATGCTATACGACTCGATCATGAAGAAGGCATATGGGAAAATTAACAAGTACGTAATTTATTATTTATTCATAATATATTAATTGTATGTTACAGTTTAGAAGTATTTTTACTAACAAGTATAATTTTTTGAAATCATAGGTATTTTGAGTCCAGACACCAGGCCAGGAGACAAGACACCAAGAGACAAGATACTAATACACCAAGTTACAATTATGTGAAATTATGTAATGTGTGTAAACTGTAATATGGTATATGTGATATTTTATTTATGTAGGTTGTTTGTTCTGATAAACTGTAATCTGGTATATGTGATATTATGAATTTGATACGATTAATATTATTATAAAAATTGTATCACAAAATGTGAATTGTATTTTTCTGCTGTGCTGAGATATTGAGAACAATAATACAGGTAAAAAATGGGATTAATTATAAAAGCAGGATGATATTTGTTAATTTTGCAGAAACTTTAACGACGGTTATATTTCCTAACCGTTATAATATCTAGCGCGCTGTCCAGCAAAAAATAAATATCAAAATTGTGTTGCTGGGAATCGAACCGAGGACAATTATATTTATTACAACGGTGTAATGTAAAATCGTTGTAATAGTTAGCGCGCTTTCCTGTTTATTACAACGCATACAAGGTCGTCGTTATAAGTATCATATATACAATAACAATCTACATAACAACGCCCTCGCCCGCGTCATTATATGCCATTCCCAACCGTTGTTAAATGGGTTTTTCGTAGTAGTGATTGTAACACAGAACATAATTAGTGTGCTATACCCTCTTCAAATATATCAATCCTTTCAAAATGTACCTTACTTGTCATTTGTCATAGATTGTCTTAAAAAGGTAGATTTGAGAAACTTCCAAAGAACACACATCAACCGATCACACATATAATTTGATCCCCAAAAAACTACCTGATCCAAAATATGTTCCCAAAATTACGCTATAAATATTAGTTTGTTTCTGGAGTGTGCAAATAGAGTTGATTTATTCATGCTTCAATTTAAAGTATTGATGTCTTTTAAAAATTATGCTATACACTCAGCAGCCGCAAAGGGGGTTAAAGCAGTATATATTATATTGAATAAATCATAAAAGTTATAAAAAAATCAAAACTTATAACTAGCAGTGTATGGAATGTAGCAGTAAAGTGAACATGTTGTAGCATACACCAGTGCACGTGAAACCGCAGGGAAAAGGCAAAACATAAGATTCTCAGCAGCTTCAACAGGTGTAATCTTCACTTCACCAATTAACCTTTCAACCCTCTCAAACAGAGGTTCTTAAACAAAAATAATACCCATTCAAGGAAAAAACAAGCGCACAAAATACCCATTTAATTCTTAACCGAAAAATCTTAGAGTTACATCATCATAGATATAGATATCCAGAGCGAGAGAGACAAAGAGAAAGAAAGATCATGATTCACATATAAACACATTAAGAGATAGATTGACAAAGAATGTTGTAAGGTGAAAAAGATGAAAAAGGAGAAGAGTGGTTTTAGGGTTTTGAAAGAATAACCTTTGCCTTTGCGTTTTCCGATTGAGAGCGGTGGTTTTCGTTTCTTCCGGTGGAGAGTGGTGGTTTCCTGCTGAGCTTTCTGTGATTTTGGTTTTCGTTTTCTGGATTCTGTGTTTTGTTTTAGTTTGTAATGTGTTTTAAGTAGGAAAGTTAAACTGGGGGACGACGGATCTTTTGTCAACCGTCGCAATTCCTGTTGTATGCAATGATGGAGGGCGGTTTCAAACTGTCGCGAACCTTTATTTGGTATTTCAAGGGGCGACGGTTGATTTTACCGTCGTGACCTTTGGTTAATTTTTTAAATCTCTAATTTGGAAACACGTACGTTGAAAGGTTTAAGGCGCGACAGTTTTTTAACCGTCGTAATCTATATTTTAGGACAGTTGAGGGAATCGTGGGAAAGTTACTTTTAGGGAGGTTTACGTTTTAACTGTCGCAAACTACATTAATTTTTTAAAAATATAAGGACGGTTGGGGTAAACCATCGTGGCAACCGTCACTATAAGAAAGTTACGACAGTTATCAAGTAACTGTCGCAAATTTTGTGTCTTAAATCCTAAATTTCTTGTAGTGATAAGGAATTTTAAGGGATAGAACTCTCCATCCGAGAGTATAAACAATGGATAAGGGATTTTGGAATAAAACTCTTCCTCCGAGAGTATAAATAAACGGATCGGGATTTAAGGGATATAACTCTTTATCTAGGAGTATAAATAATAGATTTAAGGGATAAAACTCTTTATCCAAGAGTATAAATAGTGGATTGGGTTTGGGATTAGGGTTAGGAATAGGATTAGGGGGTAGGAATAGGGGAGGTGAACTACGGTTACTCTGATCCTTCAAAATTGAAGGTACGTAGGCCTAGGGTTGTAAACCCTCGCGAGTACAATAATAAAAAACATATGATTGTTTTGTAAATAAATAAATAGTCAAAAATTAAAATAACAAACAAACATACATACCCTAGAACTTAAGGAGGATCCCATTGAGTTCAATGGAGGTGAGGGGTGCCTAACACCTTCCCCTCACTTAACTGACTCCCGAACCTTAGGAATCTCTACCTTTAGGATTAGGATTTTAGGTTTATCATTTATTTTCCTTAAAAAACATGATGGCAACTCGAATATTTTTGCCGGCCGCGACAACTGGCGACTCTGCTGGGGATGTCAACCTAAAGAGAGTCCATCCTAACGTGGAACGGAAATGTTAATGGAAGGGATGTAACATCACGACTATGCATTGATGCCACACTCAGATAGACCCTCTAAAGTTGTCTTCCTGTTGAGGCTAACCCTTAACATAGTTAATGATTTGGATGTGGTTTAAGATTCTGAGGACCTTTAGAAAACCCTATAAACTCATTGTGATCCTAAGTATTCAACCCTCTAGGGTTGTTACTAGGGTCTTCCTAGATGAGACTTATCCCGAAGGTTTAGCGTAGGAAGGCTTGATCCTTCTCATGGTAAAACGAGGGTATGGTCCGTAAATTCTAGTGTTGTTATGCTGTCTAAAACTATACATACTACATGTGAGGGGATTGGGTAAATAAGACTTAGATATAACCTTATTATAGGAAGCCTACCTAGTTAAGGTCATGCTTGCATTTCACCTTACCTTAATCAATTAAAATATTTAATTAAAATATTCATTCATCATGTTCATGAAATTTTTTTCGCGTCACATGAATCTTAAATCTTTTAAAAAAAAAAAGAGAGCAAAGAAAGGAAATGGACTCCAGAAAAAGAAAGACTATTCCAATTAGTGTAAGGACATCTAATATTGAAGGGCTTAAAATGTATGCCATGGGGTTGCCTGATGGAAGGAGGAAGTCTATTACCCGAAATTATGGGAAGATCTTGGACCTTGTAATAATTCCTATTCGAGAAGAAGGGTTGACAACACTAGCTCAGTTCTATGACACCGAGTTGAGATGCTTCCAGTTTCAGAATTTCCAAATGGCTCCCACTCTCGAAGAATTCCGTAAGATTTTGGATTTCCCTATAGCAAGAAAGGTACCATTCATGGAGATAGGATATTGCCCTTCACTAGGGGAGATTGCTGGATATTTTCTCATTGTGAAGATATCTTGAAGAACAAAATGAGGTTTCACAAAGGTTTCCATGGCTTCTCAAAGGGTTTTTGGGAAAAGAAAGCCAGTGATTATGCCATTAATAACGATTGGAAAATGGTGGATAATATTATGGTGCTCCTCATCTTTGGTTTGATCTTATTCCCGAGTGCGAAAGATTTTGTGGATATAGTTGCCATCAATATGTTCTTAGCTACCACCATCGGCGAACAAGATCCTACAACGGCTCTCCTAGCAGATGTCTATCATACCCTCCACCAAAGACATGAAAGGAAGAATGAAGCTATTATATGTTGCGCCCCATTACTATATAAATGGCTCAGTTCACACTTAGCAAAGGGTATAGATGACCTTGGGCGAATGAACAAGCATGCATGGTCCCAATACTTGGTCTCCCTCGTCGATACCGATATCATGTGGTTCCCAAACGTCCTCAATCGTGAAGACTTGATCTTAAGCTGTGGGAATTATTTTAATGTGCCTTTAATTGGATCGAGAGGGTGCATTAACTATAACCCTATTTTAGTCATGAGACAGTTGGGTCACCCCTTAACATACAAACCTGAAGATATACTACTTAAGGGTTTTATTCTGCAAGGTAAGGTAACCAAGGATCATTCCACGGTCGTGGAAATTATTCAGGCATGGAGACATTGTATTAAGGGGAAAGGTAGTCTCAAGTGACCGAGGGAGGAATCCAGGGTACCCTATGACCAATGGATGAAAGAAAGAGTGCAAATAGTAAAGTTACCTTTCACTTTACAATACCCAACTGAACCAAAAGCTCCTACTATGATTTCCATGGAGGAGGTAGAGAAGCTCAAAGAAACTGTCTTACGATTAGGGAAGGAAAAAGAAGAGTGGGAGGGTAAATTCTACTAGGCTACAAGAGAAAGCATTCAATTGAAAAGGAGCCTCAATGAAGCTTTGGAGCAGTCAAGGATTAATGAAGGGATAGCCCAAATGGAGGACGAGAAAAAGGAACGAGCTTACGCTGACCTTCAAGCCTTAAGTTAAAGTCTCAAAGACCATAAGGAGGAGTTAGATAGAGCCTGGCGTCAAAGAGATGAATGGAAGGACATGTGGCTAACATCTACGCAAAGGGAGTTCAAGGAGAGATGTGATAGGCGCATCCAAAACCTAGAGGCTGAAGTCCAAAGTTTGGCCAACGCTCTTCTTGAGAGCAAAAGGCAAGCCTTGGATGCAACCTTGCGGATATGATCTGCCGAAGAACTTCTTGCCCTACGGCCAGAAGGATGGAGGGAAACTCAGGAGGAGAATCGAGAGCTAAGGAGACTATACGAGGAGCTTGAGGAGTCTTACGAAGAACTTAGGCAGTGGGTCACCTATGTCGAGGAACATAATCGACAATTAGAGCGTACCACTGAGGAGGATAGGAGGATTATGGCATAGTTGCAAAGAGAATAGGCGTATTATCGAGAAAGATATCAGAAGTTGGTTATACTATCCAACGATATGATTCATGAGATCCCTCGAAGCTTAAGAGAGGCGGAATACATGGAAAACATCTTCAAGCCCAAAGAAGAGATCACAGATTTTCTTAGGCTTTGTCGTGAAATGGTAGAGGAGTTTAGGGCAAGGATTAGGAGGTGGATTTAGTTTTTCTATGTAATGGTTGCTTTTGTTAGTTTATTTATCTTTCAGTTATGAATAATTTAAGGGTTTACCCTTAGTTTGGTTTCCTTATGTAATAAATAGGGCTTTGACCCTTGCACTTTCTTTTTGCAATCAATAAAAGTATTTGAATTTCCATTATTCTTGGATTTGCTCTCAATAAATAAAGGTTTAAGATTCCTATCACAAAAATAATTTCTGCATACTCATACATTCATGCATGCTTAAAAACATAAATCTTTTTAAAGAAAAAGGCACCAAATGGAAATCATTTTTTGCAATATCTTCTCTCAGAATCATTATAACAATATGACGTCTCGACCCTACACACGCACCCACCAAAAGAAAGCTATGGAACAATTGGAACAGAACCAAGTTGCTCTAAGGGGAGATGTGGATGCTGTTAAAGGAAATGTGGAGGAAATGAAGGACAAAATTGACCAACTGACTCGGACTATTCAGAATTTGATAGCAAGAGACACCGAGGCTAGCAATCGTAGGAGTGTCCCTACCCCTCGTCCCCAGTATGAAGATAATAATCCTCTCTTGGGATTTGTGGCTGACTTGGAATGAGAAGCATTGGAAGACGGTAAAGGGAAGACTAGCACTCAGCCTCCTCGAGGGTCTGTTCCTCCACCTGAGCCTAATGGAGAATCACGACCTATACAAATACCTGTCGCTCGTGAAGTCTCCGATTACTAGCACCTCTAATATGGTGAGGAAGACTCAAAACAAGTGGATCGTGAGACAAAATCAACTACCATTGAGGGAAGAAGGGCTGATGACAAGTATAAAATAATTGAAGAGCGATTGAGGGCGGTGGAAGGATTCAATGTCATAGGGGTTGATGCCTTGGATATGTGTCAGGTACCTGATGTGGTCATACCTCCTAAGTTTAAGGCACCGGACTTCAAGAAGTATAAAAGGGTTAGTTGTCCTAAAAACCATATCCGGATGCTCGCTCGAAAGATGGGTGCCCATGCTACCAATGAGAAGCTGATGATCCACACATTCCAAGATAGCCTTAGTGGGGCGTCCTTAGACTGGTACATGCAATTAGAGAGGACCCACATTAAGACTTGGGAAGGCCTTGCAGGCGCCTTTCTAAAGCAGTACAAATACAATGTGGACATGGAGCCTAATCGTATGCAACTACAAAACATGTCTCAAGAAGGGAATGAATCTTTTAAGGAATATACCCAGAGATGGAGGGAACTAGCCTCTTGTGTGCAACCTCCATTGCTGGAAAGTGAGTTGGTAGATATGTTCATGGGAACACTGCAAGGGCTATATTACAAAAGATGATTGGGTCTGTCTCAAATGGATTTGCGGATTTAGTTATCATTGGGGAAAGTATCGAGAATGGATTAAAAAGCGGAAAGATTGGAAATTCGTCTTCTAGTCAACATAACAACAAAAGGTACTTTGGAAACAACTCAAAGAAGAAGGCCAATGCCATTTCCGCTGATAGGTATACGCAAGTACCTTATAACCCTTATGTGGCGGCTGTAGCCCCTAATCAAGCGTCTCCTACGCTCCAAATCCAACAGCCAAGGGCACCACCTCCGCAAAATCAACATCAACAGAAGTACCCTCGAAGGGAACAAAGGAGGCCTTGGAAGGACTTTGACCATATACCCACCACATATTCTCAGATCCTGCCAATGCTAATCCAAAAAGGGTTGTAGAAATCAAGCCGTTAGGGCCTCCTCCTACGCCTCTTCCTCGAGGGTATGATGCTAATGCTAAATGTGATTATCATGATGGATCGTCGAGGCATACGACTGAAAAGTGTTTAGCCCTCAAGTTTAGGGTGCAAGATCTGCTGGAACAGAAGGTTATCAACTTCACTTATGACAATCAAAATGTAGGAGATAATCCTTTTCCAGGGCATGTTGGGCCAACCGTCAACTCCATTGAGGGACTGGGAGAAAATGTTCCAATCAAAAGGGTAGACCAAGTAAAGACCCATATGACAAAAGTAAGGAAGTATTAATTGGGTACGAGGAGTTTGAAAAGCTGCACGGTGACTGCAAAGATTGCGCGTTTGATCCCGTTAACTGTAAGAAGATGAAGAGGGTCTTCCAATAATTAATGGACCAAGGGATAGTACAGATTGGGTACTTAAGGAGTATGAATGAGGTGGCTGACTTAGAATCCCAAGGGCAGGTACCTTCTGAGATTCTGTACCAGAAAAGGGAAGTTGTGACTCCCATTCAAATACCAGTTCCAAGGTCTGCACAAGCACCTATTCAGATACAAGTTCCATGGCCTACACAAGCACCAATTCAAATACCAATTTCAAGGCCTGTACAGACTCCTATTCAGATATCAATTCTAATACCTGCACGAACACCAATTCAAATACCTGTTCCTGCACCAGTCAAAGTTTCAGTGCCTGCAAGGTCAGAAGGCCCCATCACTTTCCACGTTCCAGCACCATTTCTATATGAAAGCACTAAGACGGTACCTTGGAAATATGACATCACCGCATCGGTGGGAGGAAAGCCTATAGTACCATCACTAGCCGTTACTAACACAGCTGGTATTGGAGGAATGACCGGCAGCGGAAGAGTATACTCCTCTGAACAACCTAAGAAGAATGCCCCTGAAAGCTCAAAGAGGAAAGAGACCATAAATGCAGGTGAAGGGTCTTCCAAGAAGAATGAATCCCCAGAAGACGCCGAGGAATTCTTGAGACTCATAAGGAAAAGTGACTACAGGGTGGTGGACCAATTGAGTCAAACACCTTCCAAGATTTCTATCCTATCCTTATTGTTATGCTCTGATGCACATAGAGAAGCCCTACTGAGAATCTTGAATGAAGCACACGTCACCAAAGATATATTAGTGGATCAGTTCGATGGAGTGGTCGCCAATATCGCCGCCAGTACTTGTCTGGGTTTCAGTAGCGAGGAACTACCCCCTGAGGGGAAAACGCATAACAAGGCCCTGCATATATCAGTCAAGTGTCAAGACACTATTCTTTCAAGGGTGCTAGTGGATACGGGGTCTGCTATAAATGTCATGCCTATGGATACCCTCATGAAACTAACATCCGTAAGGACCTTTATGAAGGCTAGTTCCTTGGTCGTCAGGGCTTTCGTCGGTTCGAAAAGAATGGTAATTAGGGAAGTAGACATACCTACAATGGTGGGGCCACATAGTTTCATGATCACTTTCCAAGTGATGGACATCAACCCTTCCTATAATTGTCTTCTAGGACGACCATGGATTCATGCTGCGGGCGCAGTAACTTCCACACTTCATCAGAAATTGAAGTTCATATTTGGGGACAAATTAATAATTATCGATGGGGAGGAAGACATGTTCATCAGCCATCTCTCGTCATTCATATATATAGAAGTGGATGGGGAGACATTTGAAATACCTTTCCAAGCTTTGGAAGTTGCAACGGTCAGTCATAAACAAGTTGCTCGACAAGAGGAAAGGCCAAAAAGGATCACAGACTTAATCCAGAATGGGGACACTAGGAGCTGGGGCAAGGTAATAGAAATACATGAAAAGAAGGATCGGTTCGGGCTGGGTTACAAACCGGCTAAAAAAGGGGTTCAAAAGACTGGTCAGATGACATTTCCTCTGCTTGAAGAAACTTTCCCTAATGCCGGATTCAGAGATGAAGATCAAGGGACTGCAATTGAAGAGGAAAATAAGGGGATACCAGATTGGGTGTGCCATTGTTCACCAGATACCGTTCTAAATAATTGGAAGGCCATCGAGATTCCTGAGATGATTTCTGTTTCGAAGTAATTTACTTTTTTTGTAAAATAATAATAAGTCCCTTGCTATGCCCAAGGCAAGAGGACAAAGCTTTGTAGGGCCACCTTTTGTCTCATTAAATTATTTAATAATAAAATCGCATTTTTGTTTTTAATCACGATCTTTTTCTTTCTTATTTGTTTCTTTACAAATGGCAATACACCTTCTTTCAATACTTTCATTCCCATCAATTCAAAAATAATAAACAAAAATCTCCCTCGTGCTGATTTAAAAATGAACCTATTGAAAACGACACTGCTATAATTCCTTACAACTTCGAGTTCCCGATTAACCAAGCGGAAGAGGGTGATGAGGACGATTGTGAATTCCCTGAAGAGTTGGCCAGACTATTAAAGCAAGAGGACAAAGTAATACAACCTCATCAGGAACCAGTGGATGTGATCAATCTGGGAACTGAAGAGGACAAAAAGGAGGTTAAGGCCTGTGCTTCTTTAAACAGGGATGTAAAGGAAAAATTGATCCAGCTATTGCAAGAATATGTGGACGTGTTCGCTTGGTCTTACCAAGATATGCCCGGGTTAGATACAGATATTGTTGAACATAAGCTACCGCTTAAACCTGAAGGCCCACCGGTTAAACAAAAGTTAAGGCGGACTAGACCGGATATGACTCTCAAAATCAAGGAAGAGGTTAAAAAGCAGTTTGACGCAGGGTTCTTAGCCGCAGTGAAGTATCCTGAATGGGTGGCCAATATCGTACCTGTGCCAAAGAAGGATGGGAAGGTCAGAATGTGCGTAGACTACCGAGACCTCAATAGAGCAAGTCCTAAAGACGATTTTCCACTGCCCCACATTGACGTGTTGGTGGATAACACTGCTCAATTTTCAGTCTTCTCGTTCATGGATGGGTTTTCCGGATATAATCAGATCAAGATGGCTCTTTCAGACATGGAAAAGACTACATTTATTACTCCTTGGGGGACCTTCTGTTACAAGGTAATGCCATTCGGATTAAAAAACGCTGGGGCAACATATCAAAGGGTAATGGTAACCCTCTTTCATGACATGATGCATAAGGAAATAGAGGTTTATGTAGATGACATGATCGCTAAATCACAAACCGAAGAGGATCACATAGTCAATTTACAAAAGTTGTTTGAACGACTGAGAAAGTTCAAGCTACGATTAAATCCTGAGATGTGCACTTTTGGGGTCAGATCCGGGAAGTTGTTGGGGTTCATAGTCAGTCAAAGAGGTATAGAAGTTGATCTAGATAAAGTAAGGGCCATTCAAGAAATGCCAGCTCCGAGGACTGAAAAAGAAGTACGTAGATTCCTGGGGAGATTAAATTGCATTGCTAGGTTCATCTCCCACCTTACTGCTACTTATGAGCAAATGTTCAAGCTATTGAGGAAAGGTCAAGCCATCGAGTGGGGTGAAAACTGTCAAAAGGCCTTCGATCGAATTAAAGAATATTTGCAAGAACCACCCATATTGGTGCCACCAGTACCTGGAAGACGGCTCATAATGTACCTAACGGTGCTTGACAATTCGATGGGCTGTGTACTCGGGCAACAAGACGAAACAGGGAGAAAAGAGCACACAATTTATTACTTGTTAAATCGTGGTTTCACGACATCAAACATTTCCACCAGAAACAAGAATACCCTACAGATGCCTTAAGCGGGGATAAGAAAATGCTTATAAGACTGGCTGCCCAATTTTTCCTTGACGGAGATGTACTTTAAAAAGGAATCATGACATGGTGTTGCTCCGGTGTTTAGATGGACATGAACAGGACATGTTTATCAGAGAAATCCATGAGGGATCCTTTGGAATCCATGCAAATGGGCATGCAATGGCTAAAAAGATCCTCCGAGCAGGGTATTATTGGTTGACTATGGAATCGGACTGCTTCAAATATGTCAAGAAATGCAACAAGTGTCAAATATATGCAGATAAAATCCATGTGCCACCAACTCCTTTGAACGTCTTAACTGCTCTGAGGCCTTTCTCTATGTGGGGAATAGACATAATCGTGATGATCGAGCCGAAAGCATCGAATGGACACCGGTTCATTCTAGTTGCTATTGATTACTTCACTAAGTGGGTAGAGGTTGCTTCCTACATTAATGTGACAAGGCAAGTAATAGCACGATTTATCAAGAAAGAGATAATCTGTCGCTATGGGGTTCCTAACAAAATCATCACGGATAATGGGCTTAATCTAAATAACAAAGTGAGTGCGATAGTTTCAAAATAGATCACCATAACTCGTAGCCTTATCGCCCGAAGATGAATGGCGCGGTAGTGGAAGCCAATAAGAACATCAAGAAGATTATCCAGAAAATGGTGAAGACTTACAAGGACTGGCATGAAATGCTCCCTTTCGCACTACATGGTTACAGAACCTTAGTTCGTACTTCAACAGGAGCTACTCCCTTTTCCCTGGTATATGCTACAAAAGCAGTACTCCTGGTGAAAGTAGAAATTCCTTCACTAAGGGTCATAATGGAGACTAAGCTAGATGAAGTAAAATGGATACAAAACAGATTTGATCAACTGAATCTCCTAGAGGAAAAGCGCATGGCTGCTGTATGTCATGGTCAATTATATCAGCGGAGACTCAAAAAGGCATTCGACAAGAAAGTTCGTCCTCGCCTATTTGAAGAAGGAGACTTGGTGTTAAGAAAAGTGCTACCCATTTATAAAGATCCTCGTGGCAAATGGACCCCGAACTATGAAGGACCATATGTCGTAAAGAGCGCTTTCTCTGGTGGAGCTTTGATGTTGACTACTATGGATGGAGCGAATTTACCGCGACCGGTAAATTCCGATTTAGTCAAGAAATACTATGCCAAGAAAAAGAGGATAAAAGCCCGCTAAGTCGAAAACACTAAAGGGCGACTTAGGCAAAATTAGGGCGTCCTGGTGAATTGAAAACTCGAAAGAGCAATTCAGGCAAAAATTAGGGACTTAAATAAAAATGATACCCGACAAGTCGAAAACCCTAAAGGGCGGCTTAGTTGAAAAAAATGGTATATCATCCTGGTGGACTAAGACTCGAAAGGAGCGGTCCAGGAAAAATTAAGGATATTCAAAAGGCATATGACTGATAGCACTTATGGTTACACAACGGGAATTCAGAAAGGAATGATAAATCCAGTCGTCATCTTCAGAAACGAAGTGTCGTGGCCTCGGAGACTTAGGGATAGTAGTTTGTGTTTGAATTCAATAGGGATATGAATAATTTTTTTTTCTTATTGCCATTTTTCATCTTTTGTAGTAATTCCTCCTTATGAGGATTACTTTCCTTATGTACTATTGCGTGTTTATGGGCCCATTTTTCAATAAATAATATTTTCTCTGCTTTCCAATTACTCCGCTTGATTACAAAATGCTAATTAATTATAGAATAATACATTGAAACATTAGGTATAATCAAAAGCTTTTCAAAGGAAAATGTATTTTACTTCGATTTCAAAACGGTAAAACGATCATATTCTTCCAATTTAAACACGAAGACTATACAGTAACAACCACGATTCAATCATTATGGGAGTTTCTTTAAAGGAATAATACGCATCTCCAGATATCAAGAGCATATGACTTGCTACACTCATTAAGGGGTAAAAAGGTTTAAGGGTAGGGAAGTCGGAATGTCATAGAAGATATTGGTTTCCGCAAATACATGCACTGCATATCATAAAAGAGGCGCTAGCCCAAATAATGCATCATGCATAAGAGCATACATACGCTTAAACATGCACACACGACATAAGGATTATAACGATTCTCAGGGATACCAGGGTTTAATCGAATATTTCACTACGAGTTTATTACTAGGGATCTTAGGATAATCAGTGTAGTACCTATCGGACTCTGCGGTCAAAATTAGGGTCCTTCTTGTATTTAATCATCTCTTTTTCAAAAGAGGAAGACGCATCAACTTCCTCTTTCTGATTCGAAGACGATTAAATAGGGGCAGCTGTAGCACCCTAAATTTTGACTAGTGATTTATTACTATTTTTGGATTTGTGTGCTATCAGGGGGTGTCATTTAGATTTCAGTGGAATCCTGAGATTGCTAGCACTTTTAGGCCCATTTTGGTTTTGTATAAGGGGTTCTTATCATTAGTTAGAAATTAAAAGTTTTTAGTTTAATTTTTTTTAATTAGATAATAAGTAGGATTTTATTTTAGAGTTAATTATTTTAGAGTTAATTATTTTAGAGTTAATTAGGAAGTTTGGGCCTCTTGGTATAATAATCAGGATTTTAGTTTAAAGTTAATATTTTTGGTAATGAATATTGAAAGATTAAATATATCTAAATGTTTATTTTGTTGTTTTTAATTAATTTAAAAGTCTTTAGAATTATTTGAATCATTTTCAATAGGTTTAAATTTTAGAGATTAAGGAGGGCCTCTTGATATTTAGGAGGGGCCGGTTGTGGTTATTATATAATTATTTTTATTATTTATTTTATTTTATTTTAGGTCAAATTTGTTGACCCAAAGGAGGTCGTCTTCCCTAATTTGAAACCTTAAATCTGCGCAGAGAATGGAAAACAAAATCAAAGCAGATTTGGATTTTTAGAATCAATTTTCAATAATTTTCTATCTAAATGTATAACAAATACAAAATCAAATCAATCACAACTTTACATCCAGAACCCTAATTCTAAACAAATACATGAATCAAATCAAATCAAGAATTCCTAAAAACAAATCTAAATATAATTAATCCTAAAACCTAATTCTAATGCCTATATAAACTAAAGGACAATTCAAAAAAAAAAGGGAAGAAACCCTAAGCGAAGAGACGTCCTTGCTGCAATTTTCCACACCCATCACTCAAAGCTCTCTCAAATAGAGAATTAGGGTTCATTCTTAAAACCCTAACCCTCTATGCTAAGCCCCTTTGATCAACTGCAAACAACAGAAAAAAGGATTAGCGAATCTGACACAGAGAAAGAAAGTGAGGGAAACAGCTTAATCGGACACGACAGGGGAGGTAACTTTAAGAATTACTTAGCTTTGATCGTTTGATTGTTGTTTGTTGCGTGTTTAAGTTTTTTGTATTGCTGAAAGTTTTTGGGGTTAGGGTTAGGGTTAGTCCGTAAGGGTTAGGATTCATGTTGTGAACCCTAGGGTTCATCTAGGTAGGGTTAAGGTTCATCCCAATTGGCTTAGGGTTCTTAGGGTTCCTTGCGAACCCTGAAGAACTGGGTGATTTCTGGGTTTTGGATGAAGGGTAGGGTTAGGGTTCTTAGGGTTCTTCACGAACCCTAGAGAACAATGTGAATCTGGGTTTGGGGATGGGGTTAGGGTTCTTGCGTGGGTTAGGGTTCATATGTTTGAAGTTTCTGGTTTGATGTTCATCACTCAGATGAACATAAGGATGAAGATCCTGGTTGAACTTCAACCGGAGATTTGGGTCGTAAGGTGGTGTAGGGTGGTTTAGTGGCGTCGCGCAGTGGCAGGAGGCCCACCAGCGATGGGAAAAGTAGAGAGAAGTCAGAGCATTGAGAGATAGTGAGAGAATGAGAGGGTTAGAGAGAGAAAGAAGGGATCAAAATTATCTGCTTCTGAAGGGTTTAGGGGTTATATACTCCCTCCTCAGCGCACAAGATCCTCCCACATGGCCTTTCGTTGGCCACAGGATTATGGGACTTTAGACTGATTCCTTGGACGCGTGAGCACTGTGACCTTTGGTTGACTGTAGATCTCAACCGTTTGAAGGGAATACTTTGACTTGGTATGTTGATCTGACGCTCCTCACGAGACCTAGTGTAGCGTCGTTGGATCAATCCAACGCTTCAGAGAGAGTCTGCGCTTTGACTCTCACAATTGGATCCGTTGACCCTCCATTGGGCTCCGTTTCAAATGGGCCTTTCCAATTTCGCTATTGACACCCCAAGCGCTAGCCCATTACTTTTTTCAGTGGAAAACTCACCCCTTGGGTGTTATTTAATTAATTAAATTAATTACTTAATTTAATCATTTAATTAGGATTTAAATATTTAATTAGGAATTATAAAAATAGGATTATAGGATTACAATTATTATGGTAAATATAATTAGGATTTTTTAGGGTTAATTTTGGGCTTGTTTTTTTTTTAAATAAAAAGTTTTATATATTAAAATTAATTTGTTTATTTCTTTAAAATAAGGATATTTTTTATAAATGGGATTTTGTTGCTGGTTCTTTTTTGGGATGAGGTATTTTGGAAATTTTGAATTTTATTAAAATTTGGTTTAGGATTTATTTGAAGAAAAATTAGTATTTTTAGTTTTTATTGGATTTAAATATGGGTTTGGGGATGAAAATGAATTAATGTAAATTTAATTTAATTTTTGGGATTAAAATTCTTTTATTTTTGGGAGTATTTTGAATTTAGAAATTATATTTTGGAATTGGACTAGTTTTTTTGGATTAATTTTGCTATTTTGGCATGAGGGGATTTTTGGAATTTATTTATAAAAATTACTAAACACTAAGGGATTTTTATGGATTTAATTTTTTAAAAGGGATAAGGGATTTTGGGATAAAACTCTTAGGTTCCAAGAGTATAAATATAGGTCAAGGGATCGGGATTTAAGGGATAAAACTCCCCATCTGAGAGTATAAACAATGGATAAGGGGTTTTAAGGGATAGAACTCTCCATCCGAGAGTATAAACAATGGATAAGGGATTTTGGGATAAAACTCATCCTTCGAGAGTATAAATAAACGGATCGGGATTTAAGGGATAGAACTCTTTATCTAGGAGTATAAATAATAGATTTAAGGGATAGAACCCTTTATCCAAGAGTATAAATAGTGGTTTGGGTTTGGGATTAGGGTTATGAATAGGATTAAGGGGTAGGAATAGGGGAGGTGAACTACGGTTACTCTGATCCTTCAAAATTGAAGGTACGTAGGCATAGGGTTGTAAACCCTAGCGAGTACAATAATAAAAAACTTAGGATTCTTTTGTAAATAAATAAATAGTCAAACATGAAAATAACAAACAGACATACCCTAGAACTTAAGGAGGATCCCATTGAGTACAATGGAGGTGAGGGGTGCCTAACACCTTCCCCTCACTTAACTGACTCCCGAACCTTAGGAATCTCTACCTTTAGGATTAGGATTTTAGGTTTATCATTTATTTTCCTTAAAAAACATGATGGCGACTCGAATATTTTTGCCGGCCGCGACACAACCAATGGAGTGAGCTCAATATTATCCTCTAACAGAGTTGGCCTCATCATTTGTTCTCCCCAAGCAGAGTTAGTCATTGATTACCTCAGTAGGTAAGCCGGAAGTGACTGATATCCTCAGCAGGTTCAAAGCCCAATTGTCATTGGCATCTTCCTTCATCAGATTCCTGGGATGTTCCCCCAACAATCGTCTGTTATTCCTATTTTACTGCAGAATGAAGGTTCAGTTGGTTTTCTACAGCAGAGATTATGACCAGGCAGGCAGTTTAGTTTGTCTTCCCCAGTAGGATTTATTTCCGGTTTCCTCAGCACTTCTTCCAGTGGAGTTCCTTTTGCCTATCATAAGCATCATTACATTACATTCTCATAAGGCGTAGCATTTCCATTTCAAAACATATGCATTTGGAGCATAAGCCATATTTGATTTTCTCTTTGTCAGACGTTCCCCCAGCAGAAAATGGCATAACTCAGGAGATTATGTCTTACTTTATCCCAAGTAAAATTACCAATGGATGTGTTCATCTTACCCGTGCTCCCCGACAGAGTTGTCTGGTTAGACTTCTCTTTGCCCCAGCTGAGTCATCTTCTATTCAGGTCTCAAACTCGTCGATTCTATTCCCTATCGTATCCCAACTCTTGGTTGGCATTCTTATGTCATATTCCAACTTTTTATTGGTACCCTTGGTTGAATTCCAAGTTTTGGTTGGTAACCTTTGACTTATTCCAACTTTTGGTTGGTAACCTTTGCATTATCCCAACTTTTGGATAGTGCCTCCTGTTTTCATCCCAACTTTTGGTTGGTATCCTTTTTTGTATCTAAAATTTTGGTTGGTACCGTTGGTTGAATTCCATCTTTTGGTTGGTAACCTTTGATTTATTCCAACTTTTGGTTGGTACCCTCTGGTTTTATCCCAACTCTTGGTTGGTACCCATTTTCTTTCATCCCAACTCTTGGTTGGTAGCCACTATCTAATTCTAACTTTTCGTTGGTATCTTTTGGATTTATCCCAACTCTTGGTTGGTATCACTGGTCACATCCCAACTTTTGGTTGGTAATCTTGGTTGTATCCCAACTCTTGGTTGGTACCCTTTGTGGAGTTTCATTCCAACTCTTGGTTGGTATCCTCGGTTGAATCCCAACTTTTGGTTGGTATCTTTAGTTTTATCCCAACTTTTGGTTGGTATCCTTTGGTTTTTATTCTATTTCGCGTTATCCCAACTTTTGGTTGGTACCCACTGTCTAATTCCAACTTTTGGTTGGTATCTTTTTTCGAATTCTTACTCTTGGTTAGTACCCTTCATCCCAACTCTTGGTTAGTACCCTTTATCCCAACTCTTGGTTGGTATCTTTTGTCGAATTCTAACTCTTTGTTAGTACCCTTCTTCCCAACTCTTGGTTGGTATCTTTTGTCGAATTCTAACTCTTGGTTAATACCATTCATCCCAACTCTTGGTTGATATCTATTGTCGAATCCTAACTCTTGGTTAGCATCTTTTGTTATCCCAACTTTTGGTTGCTATCCCGTGTCGACCGTCATTCCAACTTTTGGTTGGTATCCTTTGTTGTAAGCCCACCTTCGGTTGGCATCTTAGTACTCTATCTTTTCTTTCCCCACAGTGTGCAAATTTATGGATTCTTTTTGTATTCAACCCTCTCTTACCATGAATGTCTGAAAGTCGTTGATATCATCCCTTCAGGTCCAAGTTGATTGAATAGGGGCAGTTGTAACACCCCAAATTTTGCCCTCTTATTTCAAACCATAATTGGCTTGTGTTTCACACATATGCATTCGTCCACTAGGTCATACACTCACAATCATTCATTTGCATAAGTTTCTAAAGCATGGGATCAAGTTTATTTAAAGGAGCTAGGGTTTCCTTTAGGTTCGAGGTTTTTACATCATTAAAGATTAATTCAGCTGGGCTTCTTCATGGATTTCAGAATTTGGGTTTGAACTATCATCATTACGAGCATCTTCTTATTAAGATTCATCACGTATCAAGTTCATTTTTTTCTCTCAAGGGGTCCTGTGTATGTCTCAAGGAGAATTAAGGAAGTCCGTTTGTTGGTATTTGAGCATGTTCATTGATTGAGGTTTGATTAAGTTTTCATGTCAAGTACACCTCAGACTGTATCCTTATTTTCAAGGATTTCCCAAGGCGTGGTTCTTATTCTACATCGTCATCATCTAAAGGACGACTTGTCAAGTCAACATGTTTCTTAAGCAATGTGATTGTCTCAAATTGTGATTAGGATGGCATGAAAAGAATGGATTCATTGATTCAAGCTGATTCAAAAGGGCATCAAATATTTTAGGCATTTATTTCGGCCAAGAATTTGATTTAAGAAAAAGTATCCTTTTTGTATTCAAGATTGTATTTACCCGCGGTGTGGAATATTCTCAAATAGGTGCAACTTTTAAGAAAGCTTCACAGTGTCAGTTTGAAGGTGCAACTTTTAAGAAAGCTTCACAGTGTCAGTTTGAAGGTCTTCTGATTCCGGTTTCGTATTTAAGAGCTGTTTTGAGGAGTCAATTGAGGTGTAATAGCAAAGATCGTGTCAAAAAGCATCTTGAAATCCTTGATTTAATTGAATATTATTTATATTTTTTATTAACTTGGCTTCTTAGAAAACCAGAAGCCCTTCCATTCAGGGTGCAACATTTCTTGATTGCACATGAGTCGCCCAGTTGTTGGCTCAGAATTCTTTCCTAACCAATACAGAAAACCTTCAAGTATCCAAATCTATGGAGAATAAACTAGAGGCAGATACCAAGAGCTTGGTTCCAGATGATGAAAGATGGAAGATTTTAGGGACCTGTCTATGGCAGCATATGTCTAGATTCATGATATCTAATTTGAATTTAAACTTCAAGATGAAATTTTATCTAGTTCTTTCCACAGCTATAGAAAATCGAATACTCCCACAAATGTGGATTCTGATAGCATCAGTTTGCCAGAGCAGATTCTATTAGTCACATTTAGCTTATATAATTTATCGACTACAACAGTTACTCAGATTTCTTCTTATCATGTTAAACAACTTGCGAAATTTTTGTGCCAAAAATTGCAGAATGATTAAAATGTTATGACTCATGAATGGTTAAGATAAACAAGTCAATCAGAACCAAATCATAATGAAAACTTGGATGTTTCAGAATTGTTTAAAAGGATAACTATCTAGCTCATCATTTATTATGGGATCACTATGTTGTTATCTACCAATCATGACATGGAATTTCCTGTAAAAAAATGTGTTTCCAAGTAGCCATATTTCTACTAATTCCAACCATGAAAGGAAATTTGGACGACTATTGTGCAAATAATTGTTGAAGGATCTAATGGCTCAGATTCTCTTGATCTAATGGTTACAATTAGTTGTATTTTACCTATTGCAATTATTGTATAAATAACCATTAGTGCGACTTGTATTTCCTTATCCAAAATGAAATAACAATAACCAATACATTTTGAGATCAATCTTATCCTTTCTCTATTTTCTTTTCTGTTACATTCTGTTACGTTTCTGTTACTTCTTCTTCTTCTTTATCAAAGTATTCAGCTATGGCTTCCATGAGCATAATCTCAACATGGTATCATTGAGCCTGTACATCCATGGCTCCTCTTTCCCATAACAATGCTTCCGCCTCCAATTCCTCCAATCAAATCCTTGATCCTACAAGCCCTTATTATGTACATCCAAGTGATGGTCCGTCTTCAATTTCTATCACTCCGGTTCTCAATGGTTCCAATTACCATAGCTGGGCAAGATCGATGTGTAGATCCCTCGGAGGTAAGATGAAATTTGATTTTGTTGACGACACGATTCAAGTCCCTACCAATTCATTTGATCTGTCTTTTCATGCGTGGACTCATTGCAATATGTTAGTACATTCTTGGATCATGCATTATGTATCAGATTCCTTAGGGCAATCAATCGTTTTCATGGAAAATGCCATTGATGTTTGGAATGATTTGAAAGAACGCTTTGCACAAGGTGATTTAATTCAGATTTCAGAATTGCAGCAAGAAATTTACGCCTTGAAGCAAGATCATCGTACGGTAACAGATTTCTTATCTCAACTCAAGATACTTTGGGAGGAATTGGAATTGTACACGCCCATTCCTCAGTCTACTTGTAGAATTCGTTGTTCTTGCGAATCCATGCGCAGTGCTAGGAATAATCATAATCTGTTACATGTTATACGATTTTTAACTGGTTTGAATGATGATTACAATGTTGTGAAATCACAAATCTTGCTTCTTGATCCTTTACCTCCGTTGAACAAGATTTTTTCTATGGTTATTCAACATGAACATCAAGTTTCGCATCTCCAACATCTTTTTGTTGCACTGGATGATGACCCCAAGGAATTGATTAATGCTACTGATAGCAGAAAACCACCATTCAAGAAGCATAGACAAAGAATCTGCACCTTTTGTGGAAAATCTGGTCATACAATAGACACATGTTATCACTAACATGGTGTCCCTCCTCATTTGCAGCGCAATTCTAATTCCAATGCACACAATTCTACTGCTGAACCATCTGTTGATAATTCTAGTTCAGAAATACCTTTTGATGTTGATTATCAGTCCCCACCACAACTTACAACTGAGCAGTACCAAACATTGATGACTATCCTTCAAAGATCTAATGGCAACAAACAATCAAGCTCTTCAAACCAGGTGAAAATATTACATTCAGCTGCCAATACAGGTAACATAACGACTTCATTCTGTTGGAACAATTCCATTTTGAGTCCTTGGAATATAGATTCTGGAGCTAGTGACCATATTTATGGTTATTCTCATTGGTTCGAGTCTTTAAATAACATAAAGCCGGTTAATATTAGATTGCCTAATGGTAATTTTGCCATAGCTAATCAAATGGGTACCATCAGTTTTACTCCTCAATTTGCTATTAAACATGTTTTGTATGTTCCTCAATTCTCCCTGAATGTAATCTCTGTGTCAAAGCTTTGCCTTGAGTTACCTTGTATTGTAAATTTCACTAATTCCAAGTGTTTGCTTCAGGATCCTCAGTCACTGAAGATGATTGGTTTGGCTGATTTCATTGAAGGCTTGTACTACCTCAATCTGCAAAATGAGAAGATATCCTCTAGACCTGGTATTTCTGTTTCACATACCATTACCATACCTGACCAAGCCTTGTGGCACTTTAGACTAGGCCACCTTTCTAGCTTTAGAATGAATTTACTTCAATATGATTTTCCTTTTATTGTTGTTGATCCAAAGGGAACTTGCGATATATGTCATTTAGCTTAACATAGAAATTTACCATATCAAAGAAGTTTTAATTAAGCTCATAATGTTTTTGATTTGATACATTTTGATATTTGGGGACCTCTTTCTATAAAGTCCATTCATGGTTTTTCTTATTTTCTCACTGTTGTTGATGACCAAAGTAGATATACTTGGTTAACACTTATGAAATCTAAATCAGAAGTTAGAAAACACATAATGAACTTTGTAAATTTGATACACACACAACACAATACCATGGTTAAGATCATTAGGACTGACAATGGTCAGGAGTTTTTTATGCCACAATTTTATGCCTCTAAGGGAATCACACACCAAACCAATTGTGTTGAATCTCCACAACAAAATGGAAGAGTAGAGAGAAAACATCAACAAATCCTAAATATAGGGAGAGCCCTCTTGTTTCATTCAAATTTACCCAAATATTTTTGGTTCTATGTTGTCTCCCATGTTGTTTTCATTATGAATAGGGTAGCTATCCCTATCCTTAATAATAAATCACCCTATTTCATCTTACATAAAACTTTACCTGACCTACATATCCTGAAAGTTTTTGGTTCACTTGTCTACACCTCCATAATTCAATCTCACAGGACTAAACTTGAGCCAAGGGGCAGAACCTGTGTCATTCTTGGTTTTAAACCTGGAATTAAAGGATGTGTTTTATATGATATTAATAACAAAGAAGTTTTTGTTTCTAGACACACTAAACAACATGAAAATATTCTGCCATACAACCCAAATTCCAAACCAGCAACTTGGACTTACCATTACCCCATAAATAATACATATCATTATCCAACGATTAATCCCCCCCACATGTACAAGTTTCTATCCCGACTGTAGACCCTGAGCCACCTATCTCTGTACAAATTGACCCACCTATATTTGTGCAAAAGGATACCTCTATACCTGCACCACCTGCTATACATACATCTGAACCACATGACTTATCCATGTCCCTCCCTACTGAACAAACATCTAACCAACAAACAAACAAAACCTCTAAACCCATCAGACAGAAAAATACCCCATCTTATTTAGCAGATTATGTTTGCAATGCTTCTCATGATTCAAATGAATCAACATCCCCAGGTACAATATATCCTATCACTCATTTCCATTTTTTTCACATTTATCTCCTACTCAACATGCTTTTTCTGTTTCATTCACCCATAATGTTGCACCAAAAACCTACAAAGAAGCTAGCAAATATGAACATTGGTTATCTGCTATCAAATCTGAACTCGATGCTCTTGAAAAGCTTGGAACTTGGATCATTGTTGATCTCCCTCCTCATGTCAAACCTATAGGCAACAGATGGGTTTTCAAAATTAAACACAAAGCTGATGGTTCAATAGAAAGGTATAAGGAACGCTTAGTAGCCAAGGGTTATAATCAAATAGAGGGACTTGATTTCTTTGATAGCTTTAGTCTAGTAGCTAAACTTACCACTGTCAGAATGTTACTTGCATTGGCATCCATTTATAATTGGCACCTTCACCAACTAGATATGAATAATGCATTCCTCCATGGAGATTTACAGGAGGATGTCTATATGACCATACCTGATGGAGTTTCTTGCAATAAACCTAATCAGGTTTGTAAACTTCTTAAGAGTATCTATGGTCTTAAACAGTTAAGCAGAAAGTGGTATGAAAAATTGACTTCACTTTTGCTTCATGAGGGGTACACACAATCCACCTCAGATTATTCTCTCTTCACATTAAGAAATGATACTGATTTCACAGCTCTCTTAGTTTATGTGGATGATGTGATACTAGATGGCACTTCACTTAGTGAGTTTCCAAGGATCAAAACTACACTTGACAGTCACTTCAAAATTAAAGATCTCGGTGTTCTCAAGTATTTTTTAGGTTTAGAAGTGGCACACTCTAAATCAAGAATTACTATCTCACAAAGAAAATACTATTTAGATCTTCTTAATGATTCTGGCTTACTAGGCTCAAAACCTGCAGCTACTCCTCTTGATCCTTCTATCAAATTACATCAAGATAGTGGCAAGCCCTTTGAGGATGTAGCTGCATACACGAGGCTGATTGGGAGATTGTTGTATCTCAACACAACAAGGCCAGATATCACCTTTGCCACTCAATAATTAAGCCAGTTTCTTCATGCTCCTACCATGGCTAACTTCAATGCAGCATGTAGAGTAATCAGGTATTTTAAACACAACCCTTGTAGAGGACTTCTTTTTCCTAGAAATTCTGAAGTGCAACTCCTAGGGTATTCTGATTCTGACTGGGCAGGGTGCATAGATTCTTGCAAATCTATTTCTGGTTATTGATTTTTCCTTGGTTCTTCTTTAATCTCATGGCGTCCCAAGAAACAGCAGACAGTTTCTAGATCTTCATCAGATGCTGAATATAGAGCTCTCTCTACAGCTACTTGTGAACTTCAGTGGTTACTTCACCTATTCAGAGATTTGTAAGTCACACCTACCCGACAACCGGTTCTTTACTGTGACAGCCAGAGCGCAATACACATTGCTTCCAATCTGGTATTTCATGAGAGAACCAAACATTTAGACATTGATTGTCATTTGGTTAGAGAGAAAGTGCAGCAGGGAATTCTTAGACTTTTGCCTATTCCATCTCAAGAGCAATTGGCTGATTTTTTTACCAAGGCTTTGGCTGCTCTAAAGTTCAATAGTTTCATATCCAAACTGAGCATGATTGACATTTACAATGCTCAGCTTGAGGGAGGTTGTTGTAGGATCTAATGGCTCAGATTCTCTTGATCTAATGGTTACAATTAGTTGTATTTTACCTATTGCAATTATTGTATAAATAGCCATTAGTGCCACTTGTATTTCCTTATCCAAAATGAAATAACAATAACCAATACATTTTGAGATCAATCTTATCCTTTCTCTATTTTCTTTTCTGTTACGTTTCTGTTACTTCTTCTTCTTCTTTATCAAAGTATTCAGCTATGGCTTCCATGAGCATAATCTCAACAATAATTGAAAGTATAAGGAACTAAAACGAAAATGCAAGTACAATATCTCCAATATGCGATAGCTTGTCCCAATGACCAATCTCTAATATATTCTCACATTAACAAACAATTCCTGGAGTAAAATTTTACAGGCGGCGAAGTCCCTGTGAATCCTGTGTCTAGCAACAAAAGTTGTCATAGGCAAGGTTGTTGAGGAGGGTTGGATCATGGTTTGAAATTGCGGACCGCGTCACCTGATGCGGCCGCAATATTGCGGTTGTGGTTAGCAACGCATAGGCAACAAACCGCAATTGCGGTGTGAACGGAAATCACACGCAACAACCGCATCACCACCGCAACAGAATAGTAAATAACGCATTATAACGGTGTTTCAACCGCAACGGACTGCATCGAACCACAACAGCCATTTGTTCTTGAATTTAACTCACATTTATTTTTACTCATTTTATTGTAGAGATGAAGAGAAATTTATCTCTTCGTGTTTTTAGAGATGAAGAGAAATTGGAGAATGATTTTGTTTTTCAATCTAATAGACATGTTTTTTACTTACTGTGTTTGTGTTGATGTTCACTGATGAAGAAGCATGTTTAACAAATCAAAAATTTTAATTATTTTATTAATTTTGGAAGTGTGGTCATGTGGTGTATAATTGGTTTTGTGAAAAGCTTAATTTAAAATTTGTGATACTGATATGGCCACACACGTCAGTACTTATGCATTAATTTAATGAGAAAATAGAAAAAGATTTCGTTTTTAACTAATTTATTTAAATTTAGTTAAAATTTTAGGAGAATTAAATTTTAGATTAAAAATATAATGGTTAGAAAACAAGTCAAAACAAATAAATATATAATGTTGTAATTTTAGGACAATTTAAATTTATTTTTTCAATTAATTAATTAAGTTAATGTTGAAAATATTTTTTTAAATTGTTATATTTAGTTAGCAAACCCTGAAAAATGATTTTAAAAAAAAATTTCAAAACTAATACATAAATACAATATTTAAAAAATTTAAAACTATTCATAAATGTAATATTTTAAAATTTAAAACTAATATAAAGTTAAAAACAAATTATTCATAAATACAATAAAATAGCCAAAAAATAAATTAAAACTATTACAAAACTATAAATATAGAAAATATAAATAATTACAATAATTTTAATATTTTTTTATATATAGGACATGTATAAAATTATTTCACGCCGCAACGGCCGCAATGCACAACGTAGCAGCCGCATGGGCCGCAACCGCAACCACATCTGCAGCCGCAATCGCAATTTAAAAACATGGGTTGGATGGCGCGTCGACATCCTGTCAAGAACAAAGAAAAAAAACCATAATCATACACGACAACCGAGCAAGATAAGAAAGAAAAACCAGTATAGAATCAAGCACAATAATAACAAGTTCACAAGTCGTCCATACAAGCGTACGGGAAACATGGTCTTAATATGACCTAGTTTGTTTTATTACCGATTCAAGCATCGATATCTTAAAAGTAGAAGAGTGTCGCAAGGCATGATAGGAGGATATACTTACCGGCATTATTCGCGAAGATGTTGGGATTTTGTGTTTGATTTGTGTCGTAAGAAATTGTATGGCTCAGTTGTCGACATGTTAAGCTACAACGTTTCAAGGCACATATGTCGTTGAAGAAAAAGACTGTGCAGCCTGAAGGTGTGAGAAAAACACAAGAAAGGGGGGGTTTGAATTGGATTTTCCATTTTGAAAGCTTTTTGTGAAACTTAAACAAAGATCATAAATAAGCTAACAATAAACAATACACGATATATCATGGTTCACTTGAAAAACTATCAAGCTAATCCAGTCCACCCGCCAAGGTGATATTGCCTTAGACAAGGACTTAATCCACTATAACCAAACTGATTACAATTGCACGAGCCAACTGTTGGTGACTAACAACCTCTAAGACTCGCCAGGCTTAGATTTCTTAAGACTCTGACCTAACTAGTCTCTTAAGGAAAAAATGCACAAGCTAACTGCAAGTGACTAACTACCCTAAGACACACTATCTTAGTCTCCCTAAAAATTCTGACCCAACTGGTCTAATAGGGAACACAAACAACTGTTTGCAATAAGAGTTTTGTTTACAATAATTATGCTTCTACACAAGCAAGGTAAACATACATTTTTGCTCAATCTAACCTAGAGAAATCTACAGTAATACATTCTTCTTCATTGTATTGTAGTGCTTACAGCTCCCTCATAAGTTTCTTCATTTCTTGAGTATGATCTTCATATACAATAGTGTTTCTGAATTTCTTCCTTTACACTTAGTATTACTTCGTTTGCTGCTCACTCATGATTAATCATACTTCTACGCATGCATCTGTTCTTTTTAGCTCATGCTCGTCAGCTTCTTCTTCATTGAGTGATCAAGTCTTTATATGTCTAGAAATAGATCCGTTGGGTGGCAGATCAGTAATATCAGAGAAGAGTACTGGCGACTTGAAATAATGTCGTTGGGTTAAAATTCGTACACTGAAATTGTCCTTTGTACCACCAAGTCAAGGTAGTGGAAAAGAACGTGCTTTATCTGTACTGTGTACTATTTTCCCACACAAACGCTTCATCTTCTTCTATTCATCAAAGGCTTCTGAATTGATTTGATTGAAGCATGATCAGAAGAATAAATCACTGGGTCTTTAGAGTCTTGAGTCTTTAGAGTCTTCAGAACTTGTTCAGCTGAACCTTGTCTTCAGAGTCTTCAGCACTTCTAGTTCAGAACCCTTGGTTATCAGAAAAATTAAGTCTTCAGATCTTCAGCACGTCGTTCAACAGAACCTTGTCTTCAGAATCTTCAGCACTTAGTCTTCATAACCTTTAACCTTCAGAATCCTCAAGTCTTCACATCTTCAGCACGTTGTTCAGCAGAACCTTGTCTTCAGAATCTTCAGCTCTTAGTCTTCAGAAGTTAATGACCTCAGAAGCACTATAGGCTTCAGCATAAGAACATCAGAGTCATATCCAGAGAACAGATCCAAGAGACGTTACAACAGCAACATAGTGTCTTCTTAGAATCTTTCTGACGTATAGTAGATTAGAACCAATTCTTGCTTCTTCACATAGAAGTGACTATAAATAATATCAGAGTGATCTAGCACACGATCTTTATTAAAGTTAGAACCTATTTGTTAAACCATCAGAATAACAAAGGTTAGAGCAACTAAATTGTTCTTCACACAAATACTCCAATGTTATCATCAAAACATCAAGATAAAATGCAGAACCAAATCTTGTTCTAACAATCTCCCCCTTTTTTATGATGACAAAACCATGTATTTTGACAGAAAAATTTATACATGGTAATCACCATAACCAACAAATTCAGAGTTTAAGCTCTCAGCTCCCCCTGAATCTGTTAATCTCAAATTTTCATTTATGCTTGTTCAGAGTCTCCCCCTGATCCCAAGACTCACAAAATAAAATTTGAGTTCTTCAGAACATAACAATAGAGAAGGAATACTTCCCTACAATAACTCATCAGAGTCTGACTAGAACGTTAGGTCTTCATCTCAGAACCTAGTTTCTATCAGAACTTTGATGAAAAATCAAAAACTTGATTCTGAGTCTGGTTGAATGATGCCGCACATCTCGTATCAGAACTTCTTATCAGAACTTGAAGAAGAATCATAACTTCTTAAGTATCAGAGTTTGATTGGAAGTGACTTCTCTTTTGTCCATCTTTTCTTAGATTCACCAATCTTATCAGATTCAGAGCATGACTGAATTTATCAGAATATCATCGTTGCAGAGCGTATCTTCTGAATAGTATCTTTGAATTAGAGAATTGACTTGACTTGCTTTCAAGAAGATTTCTTCTTGTGATGCTTTAAATCTGAATTTCATACTTTCAGAGAGTTCACAACTTCTGAACACTATGATATCAAGCCAGATTTCTTGAATTTCAGACAGTTCACAACTTCTGAACAGTACTGGAACATCTGTTTAATCAAACCAGATTTCTTGACTTTCAAAAAGTTCACAACTTCTTAACAATACTGGAATATCTGTTTAATCAAACCATATTTCTTGACTTTCAGACAGTTCACAACTTTTGAACAGTACTGGAACATCTGTTTGAATAATCATATATTCTCAAAATGTACAACTTCTTAGCCATGATTATCAGAGTTGAAATTATCCATAAGATTTGCAATCTTTTTATGTTCAACCTGTCTAGAATGCTAAGTGAACTTTTTCAGGGTTCCTTAATTGAAACACCAAACAAACAGTTAGTTGCAAAAAAGCATTATATGAGCATTATGTAATGTTTAAGTTAGAGATTCTGAGAATAAGTACTATCAAAATCATTTAACTTTCTCCCCTTTTTGTCATAATCAAAAAGATAATGCAATAAATAGTGCAGTATTATGATAAATATGTGAGAAAGAAATTTCTAATATAAGCCATAGCACTTAAAGCAAACACACTTTAATTCATAAGAGATTGAAGTACATTGGCATAGCTTGAACACAGACCAATCTAGAAACAACACAACCACACAAGATACTGCATGCTACAGATTAGCCATTGAAGACTTCACAATGTTTCTTCAACAACTCCTTTTCGAGACCTTCTGCCTGAACAAGTTTAACAATTCCTTCTTTAAAGAAGATTTCAGACAGAACTCTTCCAAAAGGTATGAAGGGGTTGATGAAATCTCCATTTCTAGAGTTAGTAATGGTTGTTTTTAGAAAGTTGAAGATAGTCTGAGGTAGATTAACTCGCATCTGAGCCATCAGGAGGAAAATAAAGACTCGATCATCGTGAAACAATATATTTTTGTTTTCTCCCTGAGGACGAAAATTGGTCAGGAAACGCTTAAACCAAGCTATGGGAATGGGAAGATGGTTTTCAGGATTGAGAGGTTCATATTTGGACAATGTGTTGTGAAGAGAGGCTAGTTCCTCAGAAATAAGATATCTAGACTTGACATGTTCAACCGTAAAGCCAATGTTTTCACAGCCAATAGCTAGAGCAATGTTGAAGGGAGTGATGTTTATGGGGACACCAAAGACACGAGAAGAGATTGAGCAACCTTCATCAGTAATATAAGCATGTTTCCAAAAATATTTTACAAGATTTGAGTAGACTGGTTTATCTAGAATCATGAAGTATTTTGCCCATTCTTGATAGTGCATAATTGAGGTGATGCTTCAAACAATTTCTCTGTTTTCGAGATGCAGAAGATTGATTTGTTCTTCTGATATGACCTCAAGAAGGTTTTCATATCCTTGGAAAGTAATTAGAGACATGATGAGAAAAATTTTTGAACTAGTAAACTCAGACACTTCAGATCATAAGAGGAGAAAATGAACTATAGATATAAATATGGGTAGGAGTCGTAACTGACTGAGAAAATGACATAAGTCAAGATGTGTATCACGCATAAAATATCCCAAGGACATAGTGACAGAGTAAGAGACAAGAGTATCAAAAATTAGGAAAGGAGTGTAGCAGTCTCTTAAAAACTAAATATCCACAAAAGTCACAAATAAGGATACAATATTTAAATTCTAGCAAGAGTCAATAAATGTATACTTATAAGTGGCAATTGAATACTGATGCATAATAAAGACAGAAGAAAGTATAGCTTATTTTCAAGAAAACCTTAACTCACATAAGTCTTATCGTTTATGCATGCACAAACATGGGGGAATGAGTAAAGATTTTAGCCTATTCTCAAGAAGTTCACGTTACTCAATGTGTCTAACAGTTGTTATCATTACCATTCATACATTATCAAGACTTTAACTATATCATTTTGAATTGAAATAATTTAGATAAGTTAAATTTGGTTAACTTCTTCCTTTTTAAGGTAGTCATTTTAGAATGCAGTAAGACAAGATAAAAGGAATGAAAAAGTACTTCATTGATAGAGACAAAACACCGAGGCACAGTACAGACATGGATTCATAAACAGAAAAACAAACAGCGACAAGAACAACCAAGTAGGAGTAGTAATAACAAACTTAAGAAAGACAAGACATCAAATAACCCAAGATATCAAGAGATCCAACTACCAGCTATCAGAAATCCTCCACCTCATCAACCCTTTCACACATTTCTTCAGAGGTAGCATCTTCTGGTCCAAGTATTCTGGCTAAGGTAATGATTTCAGCCCTGTAAAAGAACTCAGACAGAATTCTTCCATAGGGTATGAAGGACTTATGTTGATTTTTGGAGACTTCAACACAGTTCTTCAGATGATTGAAGATGGTTTAAGGAAGATTCACCCGGATGTTGTACATCATGAAGTAGATAAATAGTCTATCATCATGAGTCAAGGTACTTTTGGATATACCTCTAGGGCGAAAGTTAGTTAGCAATAGTTTAAACCAAATCTTTCCATCAGGGAGGAGTTCTTCAGGATCATAGGGTTCATACTTGTCTCGAGACACATCATGATTCCTAATGAGATCTCCAATAAAGGAATAGTTCAAATGGAACTCATCAACAGTCACTCCTGATTGAACACAGTGAATGGCTTAGGCGTTGGAGGTGGGAGTTATTATGACTGGAACACCGAAAACGGACGACCAAATAGATTTGTTGTCTTCACTAACCTTTGCCAATTTCCAGAACTCTTTTATCATCACAGGATAAATGGGTCCATGCAGACAACCAAAGTATCCCGACCATACTTGGAGTTGCATACTGGTGGAAATGCAAATGCCAGCATTTTTTAGTCTGGGAAGACATGGACGTTTCTCATTAATGACCTCAAGAGTTTCTTCATTGTCGACAAAGGTTTTGATAGATATGGTGAGATAAGAAAGATAGAAATGAAGAGCAAGTTTTGAAACGGATGAATAGTTGTGAGGAGAAGTGTGGAATATAAAGAGAGCAAAGATGATAACCATAAATAGTAATAAAGACTGGATGAATTGAAACGATAGATTCATCATTTCCAATACAAGGAATACAGACAAGAACAGAGAATGATGAACGAGTGTATCAGTCTCCAAAAGATTATGAACTAGTTGTAGATGGCTAATTTTGACGCCAGAAAAATGGTTCAAAAGAGAAAAAGAAATTCGACACGGTGATTCGGCAGGATATTTCGATGAGGAAATTTCTGATATAAAAGAGCACGTCAAATGCAAATGATGCTTGAAGCATTGGCAGATTTTTTCCAAGTAAGGAAGATAATTTTGACGAGAGAAGATTCGGCCCATTTCGACGGATGTTTTTGAATTTCAAATTTCTGGAGGGAGTTTTATTTAGAAAATGAACGCGTGGAACGCATCTAGGAGGCGAATACATGCAGAATGACATTTGTCGCCATTAGGAGAGATAGCTGTTATGGGTAGTTATTTCGTTTGTATATAAATAGGATGTCTTGGTGTTTGATTCGGGGTGTTCCAAACTATGTACAAATTACCGCAAATACTCAAAGTAACCGTGCGAGAGAAACGAGTGTTCTGGAAAATGTATGTGTGGAAAACACCAGTTTACCTTTACGCATTTCAATAAAATTTCAAGTTTTCCTTCATTTCTTTATGTTCAAGTCATCTTTCACTTCAGAAATTTACTTTGTTTTAGTTTAAGTTTGTTTCAATTACTTTTTCGTCATTACCATGTTTTGTTCAATTAGTCGAAATAATTGTTAAAAGAAATCTTAGAAACATAGAACGAATACATTACTTTTCAAAATCAAACACATTCTCAAAAGCACTTTGTCCTAGGATTTGTTTGGTTGGTCCTGTTAGTAAACTAATTTTCATAAATTAGGAAACCAGAGATTGTTCGCCAAATTCACCAGCGAACAAATTGGCACGCCCAGTGGGACCAAGTGCAGTTGTTTAGTTTATCCTTTTGTTCTTATAATAAATTTTTGGAAGAAAAAGTTTATTTCATTGTATGATTCTAAGAAGTGGCAAGTTAACAACGAAGAAAGACCAAAAAGAACAATAAGAAGACGAATGGCGAATCAAAACGCGCCTAATAATCAAAATGTTAACAACTCAACGCCTATTCCTTCGACAGGAGACAATACGGCGTCAATTTCTGTGTCAGAAGCAATACCATCATCAACAGGGTCAATTCCAACATTTTCGGCATCCCAAAACGCGCCCAATATTTCTACAGTGGGACCCCAAATGCCTCAGATGACTCCTCCTCCTTTAGGGGGTGTTCATAGGCCATTTGTGACGAATTTTTCAATGCCCCCACATAATAGGGAACAGCCTTGTGGAATGCCAACAACGATGATGGCCAGTTTGCACAATTCGTCGTCATTATATTCTGATCCTTTGATGAATGTTATTTCGCCCATACAAGGATCAGGGTCTGGTGCGAACCACATAGGCAGAATAGGTCAGCCTGTGTCAACGGGATACCAAACTTATATGCCTGCAATCACTAATAATTCTACACAAGTCATTAGGCAACAAATGGACGAAAGTAACCATGACATGGTGCAGATGTTAACACAACAAATGGGGGCCGTGTTTAATCCTTTAATCCAAAACACCAACCAAACGAATCAATTATTAGCAGCGCAAATGACGCGCATTGCTGACTTCTTTGGTGTTCCTCAAACCCAACCAAGGGAACAAATAGTTCAGAATCCCAGGGTAGTTGTCGAAGAGGAACCCACAATAAACCAGAGGCCGGCGAATGTGCTTCAAGGAAATCCTAGAAACCAAGAGGTAGTGGTCGAACAGCCTCATATTAAAATTCCCGTCCAACAAGAGCCTAGAAGGGTGTTAGTCCATAGAGACCAAGACACTGATAATGTTGTGCAACAATTACGCATATAATAACATGCCAGGAGAAAACAACTTAGCAGCCATGGTCTAAAGGATTATGGCCATAAATGGTGTGAATGTGGGGCTGCAAAGGCCCAGTTATACATCATCGTTGTCTGAGTATATTTTGCAAGAGGAATTACCCCCAAGGTGGAAGGTCCCCAAGTTTACCAAATTTTCAGGGGACACTAGCGAATCCACTGTCGAACACGTGGCCTGTTACTTGATCGAAGCAGGAGACATTGCACGTAATGAAAATTTAAAAATGAAATGTTTTCCAAGTTCTTTGAAGAAAAATGCCTTTACATGGTTCACATCTTTACCTGGGAATTCGATCCCCACGTGGGTCCAGTTAGAAAGACTGTTCCATGAACAATTTTACATGGGACAAACAAAAATAAGTTTGAAGGAATTGGCTAGTGTTAAAAGAAAATTCTCTTAGCCAATCGATGATTATTTAAATAGATTTAGGTTACTTAAGGCGAGATGTTTCACGCAAGTACCTCAACACGAATTAGTCAAAATGGCAGCAGGTGGTCTAGACTATTCGATCAGAAAGAAGTTAGACACTCAATATCTAAGGGATATGGCACAGTTGGCGGATAGGGTAAGACAGGTCGAACGTTTAAAATCCGAAAAAGCTAGAGTAACGAAAAATAAGAAAGAAAGAGTGGCTTATGTGGGGGTATATCAAGAAGATGATGATGACGAGAGCGAGTCGTTTAGTTTCGACGAACAAGAAGTTGACTTAGCAGAATTGAAACAGGGTCCGCCATACTCCTGTAAAGTATTGGCTCCGTCGAACGAAAAAAACCCAGTCGAACTTGAGAAGAATGATAAGTTTCCTAAAAGGACCTATACATTCGACGTCACTAAGTGTGACGAAATATTCGACTTGCTGGTTAAAGATGGCCAAATGATAGTGCCACTTGGCACCAAAGTGTCTCCCATAGAACAACAGAAAAAGAGAGGTTTTTGTAAGTACCATAATTTTTTAGGTCATAAAACATCTCAATGTTTCCTTTTCAGGGATCTGGTGCAAAATGCCATTCGTGATGAAAGGTTAAAGTTCAGCGACAAGTTGAAGCCACCAATGAAGATTGACTCAAATCTAATGCAGATGGTCGAAGCCCACTACGCTGAACCATCCACTGTGAACATGGTGGAGGTCGAAGAGGGTTATGACTGCAGCTTTGAGATGATAGAAGCCACTGAAGGTTTCGACGCAAATGTGAACATGGTAGAGATCGCTGAGATCCCAACAGACGAAAGTGATGTGGAAGAAATATCCGAAGATTTCGTCAACAAACTAGTGATGATCAAGGTTATTCAACACCTTGACGAGGGAAGCTTGAAGATTTCCATCAACAAAAAGGCCACTGAAGGCCTCAACCATGAGAGCAAAGATGAAGCCACTGAGGGTCTCAACTTTGTGAAGAATGAAGAAGCTTCTTAAGGCTTTGTCGAAGACAAGAATAAGGCTACTGAGGGCCTTACGGGAGACAGCATGGCGTTTGGTGTTGCTATCGACCAAGCCAACAAGACCAGTACTGAGATTGGCGAAGGTGTTGCTAAGGTGAATGCAAAGACTACTGATGGTCCTGCAAAACCAACTGTTTATGGGATTTTACGAAGAACAGCAGAGGATCCCAGAGAGAAATGTGTGGGTTTTTGTTGCCAACATAACATTAATAAGCCAGAGGGGATTTCGACTTGGCGAAGAAGAAGCATGAGATCGAGGAGGGACTCACTCTTAAAATGAACAAGTTGAGTATTGGAGATGGACAAACGGCCAATGTGAATATGGTCGAAGTATCCTAGAAAGCTCCAATGTAGACTCACGAAGAGCGCCGCAGAGAGGAGTATCAAAAAGTGGCGTACCCTAAAGAGGAAGAGAATCTGATAGAGTTCCTCCAAAGGTGTCAAAAGAAAAATTCTGAGGTTATGTTGTGCCCCCGCTATAGTGCCGTGTTCGACAAGAAGGCAGCAGACAACCTGGAGGGAATGGAAAAAAGCCAAAAGGAAAGGAAACTGGGGGGCAGTTCCACCTGCGAGAACGGAGAGGTTTGACCCAAGGCGAAGTGATCAAAATCAGCAAAGGTTTGGACGAAGGTACCCAAATACCTTCAAACCCACCAACAAAGCTCCTAATGACAAATGGGTTCAACCAATAAGGGAAGCCCGGGGACATAGAAAGTGGAGAAATTTCGAAGTTTAGAGGGGTTCGTCTATGGCTGGCAACAAGGAAGGTGAAAGGCCAAAACCAAGGCCTTTTCCCTCAGAAAATTATAAAGGCAATAATCCCATGTCGAGGTCCCAATGGAGGCGTTTCCAAAGACAAAAAAGGGCGGAAAAGGAAGCTGCTGAAAAAGGAGCTTCTGAGGAAGTAGTCGTCGAAAGAAGCAAACCAGAGTCAAGTAGCAATGCTGAGGTAGCGAATCAACAAGGAGCATCTTACAGCATCAATTCATGCAATGCAATTGAGCTAGTACCATCCAAGGAAAAAGTGGAGGAGGATGACGAAATGACGGATGATTTCAGGTCTGAATCAGATGCATCTCTCGAAATTGTGTGCAACGTGGTCTCTGTCCTCCCAAAAGAATACGACCAAATCATGGAGGTCGAAGAAGAGGAGGATGTTGTCGAGAGTGAAGTTATAGGACACAGGCCAGTGTGTTACTATATCATGAATAACGGCTGTGTCGAAGAACAAAATGCCTTTTTCAAAAGGCCAGATGACTCCATGCGTGGCCACCTCAAGCCCCTATTCATTAAGGGGAAGGTGGAGAATGTAGGAGTAAACAAAATCCTGGTGGATGGAGGGGCTGCAGTTAACTTAATGCCCCATTACATGTTGAAGAAATTTGGGAAAGATGAGTCTGACACAAAACCCCACAACATGGTACTATCAAATTATGAAGGCAAAGTAGGAACCACTTTGGCCGTTATCCAAGCGGATTTAACTGTTGGAACAATAACTAGACCAACGATGTTCATGGTCATAGCCTCGAAGGCTAATTACAACTTACTTCTGGGTAGAGAATGGATCCATGGAGTAGGTGTTGTACCCTCGTCGATGCATCAACGCATAGCTATTTGGCGATCTGATGGTATTGTCGAAAACAGAGGCGGATCAAAGCTATTTCATGGCTGAGGTAAACCATGTGGATCGATGCAGTTTCGATAGACACTTGGCCCACATAGCCCCATGCAGTCCAGCAAATTTCGACCTGAACGCTACTGATAATGCGTTATGTTCGTTGTATCTCGACCCCACATATGGTTTCCAGTGGGATATAGAAGTGGTCGACGAAGCAAACTACATCTTTGGGGCTGCACATATAGAGCCAACGGGCTGGGGAAGCGAGTTTGGTGACGATGAGTGAATCATCAGCGCTCGAAAGGATTACGGCTTATGTAGCCGAAAATAAGCTCAAGGCGGCTCTAGAAGCCGAAGTAAAGTATATGGCTATCGAAGCCAATGAAAAAGATTTCAACAAACAGTGTCCTGAAAGGGACGTTGAAGAAGATTTGTTCAACACAGAAATTGGCGAATGGTAACATCAAAAGTTAAATGCCATTTATGATGACGAACCCTTGGGGTTTGAAAAGGATCCAGCTTCGACTGATATGAAGATGGTGGCCCAGGATCCATTAGAAGAAGTCGATTTAGGACTGGGGGCAGAAAAAAGGCCAACCTAAATTAGTGCCAAGATGGATCCTCAATTAAAAGTCGAAATAGTCCAACTGCTGAAAGAGTTTAAAGATTATTTCGTGTGGGACTACGATGAAATTCCTGGTCTCGACAAGAGTTTGGTCGAATTGAAGCTGCCCATAATGGCGGGAAAGAAGCCTGTAAAGCAAACCCCCAAAAGCTTCGCACCAGAAATTTTGTCGAAGATTAAAGAGGAGGTCGAAAGACTTCTGAAATGTAAGTTTATCCGCACAACGAGGTACGTCGAATGGATTGAAAATATTGTTCCTGTAATAAAGAAAAATGGCAAATTAAGGGTATGCATTGACTTTCGAGATTTGACTTCAGCTACCCCTAAGGACGAATATCCTATGCCAGTAGCGGAAATGCTTATAGATTCTGCTGCAGGCCATGAGTATCTAAGTATGTTAGATGGATACTCTGGCTATAATCAAATTTTTATTGCTGAAGAAGATGTCCCTAAAACGGCATTTCGTTGTCCTGGAGCCATAGGCACCTACGAATGGGTGGTGATGCCTTTTGGTTTAAAAAATGCTGGGGTAACTTATCAGCGAGCCATGAATTCGATTTTTCATGATTTTATCGAAACTTTTATGCAGATCTATATAGATGACATTGTAATTAAGTCTGTTTCAGGCGAAAATCATATTGACCATCTTCGAAAATCATTCAAAAGGATGAGGAAGTTTGGTTTAAAAATGAACCCTCTCAAATGTGCTTTTGGTGTGCAGGCGGGAGATTTCCTTGGCTTTGTGGTCCACAAGAAGGGGATCGAAATCAATGAAAACAAAGCCAAAGCAATAATGGAGGCGAAAGCGCCATCAACAAAGAAGGAGTTGCAGTCTCTGTAACACCCCCTCTCTATACCCCCAAATAATCACATTTAATCATTTAGGCACATATTAAAAATTTCGTCAGAGTATAATTGTAAACATGGTATAAAAAGAGGTATGTCACATTATACATTAAATTAAAACATACAACACCTGCTCAACAGTTGATATGCAACAGTGGGGTAACTTGCGACAGAGGAACTTAGTCCTCACACCCACATCTCAATATTTAGAATAAAAGCGGAAAATCTAAACATTGAATAACAACAAACATATATACATATATACATGAATCATCAAATATCCTCCACCAACATCATACATGTTTACATAAACATTCATCAGCAAGATACATATACAAATGTATCACAAAAGAATCATAGCCATCCTAGCTACCCGGTGCTACATATCAGAGCCGACCGACCAAAAGAATGAAGACACGCTCCACAAAAAGACCACCAGCATACCTACTCTGCAATGCCTCATTGAGCATTATAAAACAGCAGAAAGGTGAGAAATAATATCATAATAACAATGCATATAATTATATATATCTTAACATAAAAATACACATATTCTACATTCTCACCACAATTCATCAATATTCACCTGTATACATCACAATGTATATATATATATATATATATATATATATATATATATATATATCACCAAGCATATTCGTCAGGTATGCTTTCGCCATTCTCAATCATTCCACATAAATATACACAATCATGTTTATTCATCAATGCACAAATACAAAGATGATAAATGCAAATCATAGAGACCGACTCACGACTCTATGCAAATGCAATGCGGTACCGACTCAATCATCATTAGTTCACTCAGGAACTCTACTGGAACCATTGCTCGTTACCAATGTAACTCCCCGTCGGGCCTACGATGTTCACCCATTGCTCACACCCCACATGGGCACACAATGTTTATGGTTCGCTCACACCCCACACGGGCACACGACCCGATTGCTCACACCTTACCTAAGCACACAATCCGATTGCTCACACCTCTCCCAGGTACACAATCATTTGTAATCATCGCTCACACCTCACATAGGCACACGACGATACAACGGATTCTCATTAGAATCTCTCAACACAAGAATGTACTTCATTATGCTTCACATGCAAAATGACTCAAGACATTCTTGAAATGCATACATATTCACAATATATTCATGCATTCATCTCATACAATCACATACAATCTATATACATTCACATCAATGCACTATTGTATGATTCGCATTCAAACACACAGTCAAAACGGTAAAAGTCGCTAAATAGCACTATTCCTGATTTTCCGACACAATAAAATCGGCCAACAGTTTCCACACCATCATAATCACAAGGTACAACTCAATAGCTTTCCAACGATATAACGAACGCCTAAATCGGAATTTCGGTTCGAGAATTATGAATTTTTAAAAGAAAAGAAAATTATATGAAAAAAACAAAAACGCCCCGCGACAGGAAAGTTTCGCCCGGCGACGCTTCATTTTCGCCTTCGCTTCGCCCGGCGAAGGAGGGGCGAAGGAAATCCCCACAAACCTGAACCAAACCAGTACCTTGACACTCTCTCGCCTCTCAATTTCACCCGGCGAAGGCACGAACCGCCCGGCGCTCTGGGCATTTCGCCCGGCGCTTCACACCAGAAGTAGAATTTCTGCTTCGTTTTCACTGTTCCAAAACCCCCAAAATCTCCATTTTCTTCCCCAAATTACTTCCATCAGCAAAACAATTAATAGCAATGGTTCATAAACATAGGGAGATCATACAACACAAATTATATCGATTTCTACCATTTTCTACACGAATGGGTTTATACCAAAACTCATGATAATCAACAAAATCAACAATACAATCATACATAATCGTACACATTGCTAAGATAACAAGATTTCACACCCTTACCCGGATTCCAAACTCGCTAAATGATAGTTCTTGATGAATCTCTAGTTTTCCTCTTTTCCTCTTCTTTTCTCTTCCTCTTCTTTCTTTCCACCCCTTTTTCTTTCTATTTCTCTTTTCTACTTTTCCTTCTTCTTATTTTTTTTTTCCTTTCTATCTATTTTTCCACTCAAATATAATTAATCCATTTTCTCACCAAATTCCATACTTAATCATTTTTCCAACAATTATTACTAAATTTCTAACTTACTAATAATTGAGAAATGTCTAAAATATTCTCCATTCTAATTTCCCCGAAAACTCTCAAAACGGTCAAATATCATAACACATCAACATAGCATATTAACATACCAATTCCACAAATAAAATAATTTATCACTCAATTTAAATAAAAGACTCAACAAAATGGTAATAATTGGAATCGGGGCGTTACAACTCTCCCCCACTTTAGAAATTTTCGTCCTCGAAAATATTACCTGATTCGAACAACTCCGGATACGAATCTCGCATCCTACTCTCTAGTTCCCAAGTTATATCGCCTTCCGCTGCGCCTCCCCACGCTACTTTCACAAGTGCAATTATCCTTGCCTCTCAGCTCCTTAACTTCACGGTCCAAAATCCTAATCGGTAAAGTTTCAACCGTAGGGTTATCTTTCACTTCAACCTCGTCCATAGGAATAACATGTGACGGATCTGGAACATACTTCCGAAGTTGCGAAACATGGAATACATCATGCAAATTGGAAAGATTCGGAGGCAACGCCACACGGTAAGCCACAGCACCAACTCGCGCCGAAATCTGATACGGACCAATAAAACCAGAAGTCAACTTCTTCGACTTCAAAGCACGACCCACACCTGTAATCGGCGTAACTCTCAAAAACACATGGTCGCCTTCTTGAAACTCAAGATCTTTTCTTCTCTTGTCATGATAGCTCTTCTGTCTACTTTGAGAAGCTTTCATATTCTCACGGATAAACTTCACTTTCTCTGTCGTTTGTTGTACCATCTCCGGTCCAACTACCGTTCTCTCACCTGTTTCATGCCAACACAAAGGTGTTCGACATCTCCGACCATATAAAGCCTCAAATGGTGCCATACCTATACTTGAATGAAAACTTTTATTGTAGGTGAACTCAATCAACGCCAAATAACCATCCCAAGCACCACCTTGCTCGAGCACACAAGCACGCAATAAATCCTCCAACGATTGAATTGTCCTCTCGGTTTGACCATCCGTTTGCGGATGATAAGCCGAACTCAATCTTAGCTTAGAACCCAAAGCCTTTTGTAAACTCTCCCAAAACCTTGACGTGAATCTAGGATCTCTATCCGATACAATACTCTTAGGAACTCCATGTAACTTCACAACCACAAGAACATAAATCTCGGCTAACCTCTCCAAAGGATAGCTAATATCAATTGGAATGAAGTGAGCAGATTTAGTAAGCCTATCAACAATTACCTAAATAGCATTATGTCCTCTATGCGTATCCGGCAATCCCGTAACAAAATCCATCGATATACTATCCCATTTCCACTCCGGAATGTCCAACGGTTGCATCAATCCACTAGGCTTTTGATGTTCCACTTTAGACTTTTGACAAGTTAAGCACGCATACACAAATTAAGCCACATCTCTCTTTAATCCAGACCACCAAAAGATTTTCTTCAAATCTTGATACATTTTATTCGCTCCCGAATGAATACTTAAGTTACTTCGGTGTCCTTCTTCCAATATCATCCTTTTCAACTCCGCATCATCGGGAATACAGATACGACCACGGAATCTCAAAACTCCAAAATTATCAACCTTGAAATCCTCATTTTCATTCATTCCCAAATCAATAAACTTCAAGTCCAACTTTTGCTTTTCACACACGGTTGCAAGAAAATCATTCGTAACATGTAGCATACCAAGTCTCACACTTCTCGGCGTCATTTCACAAACCAAACTCAAGTCTCTAAAATTATCGAAAAGTTCCCATTCTCTCATCATCAATGAGGACATATGTAACGACTTCCAACTCAAAGCATCGGCCACTACGTTTGCCTTACCCGGATGGTAATTCAAACCAAAATCATAATCCTTCAAAAGCTCTAACCACCTTCTTTGTCTCATGTTCAATTCTTTTTGATCAAATAAATATTTTAAGCTTTTGTGATCACTAAAAACTTCAAATCTCGCACCATAGAGATAATGCCTCCATATTTTCAAAACAAACACCACGGCCGCCAGCTCCAAGTCATCCGTAGGATAATTCTTTTCATGCACTCTCAATTGTCTTGAAGCATAAGCCACAACTTTTCCATCTTGCATCAAAACACCACCTAAACCAACCAATGAAGCATCACAATACACAACAAATGGTTCCCTCGGATTTGGCAAAATCAAGATCGGAGCCGTTGTCAACCTTCTTTTTAACTCATTGAAACTCTCTTCACAATGGATATCCCAAATGAAAGCCTTTTCCTTACAAGTCAATTGCGTTAACGGAAGTGCCAACTTTGAAAATCCCTCAATAAACCTCCGATAATAACCCGCCAAGCCTAAAAACCTTCGAATCTCCGTAACCGATCTAGGAGCCTCCCATTGCATCACCGCATCAATCTTGGATGGATCAACACTAATACCACTACCGGAAATAACATGTCCAAGAAAACTTACTTCCGATAACCAAAACTCACATTTCGACAACTTAGCATACAATTGTTTCTCTTTCAAGATTTGCAACACAATTCTCAAATGCTCTTCATGCTCCTCTTGAGACTTAGAATAAATCAAAATATCATCGATGAACACAACCACAAAACGATCTAACTGTTCATGAAAGATACGATTCATGTATTCCATAAACACACCCGGCGCATTAGAAACCCCGAATGGCATCACGGAATATTCGTAATGACCATACCGTGTCCTAAAGGCCGTCTTTTGAATATCCTCTTCTTTCACACGAATCTGGTGATATCCCGATCTCAAATCAATCTTGCTAAAAACACGCGCACCAACCAATTGGTCCATCAAATCATCGATCCTTGGAAGCGGATACTTGTTCTTAATTGTCACCTTGTTCAATTGTCGATAATCAATGCATAACCGCATACTCCCATCCTTTTTGTTTACCAACAATACCGGAGCACCCCAAGGAGAAACACTTGGTCTTACAAATCTCTTGTCCAACAAGTCATTCAATTGCTTCTTCAATTCTACCAACTCCGATGCCGACATACGATACGGTGCCATCGAAATCGGTCTAGTACCCGGAACTAGATCAATAGAAAACTCAACTTCTCTTTCCAGCGGTACATCCTTAATGTCCTCAGGAAACACCTCAGGAAAATCACACACCATTGGAAACACATTGAGCACAACTTTACTCTCCACCGACAATGATGCAAACACACCGAACAATTGAGCTTCGTCCGCTAAAAGTTTCTTCAATTCTTTAGTGGATATGAAACTCTCATCTTCATCATCTTCCAAAGAAGGAAACCTTACTAACTTGTGGTAGCAATCTATATGAACTCGATTAAATCGCAACCAGTTCATACCCAAGATTACGTCCAACCCTTCCAACGGCAAACACACTAAATCCATCTCGAAGTCTTTACCATAAATGGTCAAAGGACAACTCACACAAACCAAAGAAGTAGTTACTGACCCCATCGCTGGAGTGTCAATAACCATCTTACCATCCATCACAGACAACACAAGATTCAAACGCTTCGCGCACTCAGACGAAACAAACGAATGAGTCACTCCCGTATCAATAATAGCAACTAAAGGCGTACTATTAATAAAGCATGTACCTTTAATCAAACGGTCTGGGTTAGTAGTTTGAGTCCCTGCCAATGCAAACACCTTTCCGCCCGCTTGAGCTTGTTTCGGCTTAGTACACTTAGTACTAATGTGACCCACTTCTCCACAATTATAGCACTTCACCAAATTCCTTCTACAATCAGTAGCAACATGCCCAAGACCTCCACAGTTAGAACATTTCACCACTGGTTTCCCACACTCAAATGATTTATGACCCATTTCACCACACTTGTAACATCTAATAGAACCGGAACCTCCTCCTCCAGATCTCTTCTCAAAGTTTCCCCTATGCTTGCCCTTATCAGCGGGTGTCACATACGGTCCACTCCTAGCTTGTTGCTTTCCCTTCCTCTCATTCAAACTTTTGTAATGTGTAGAACGAGCCCTGCTATCTTCCTCAAAGATTATACAACATTCCATCAAATCCAAAAACCTTCTTATCCTTTGATACCCCACAGCTTGTTTAATCTCAGGACGCAAACCATTCTCATATTTAATACACTTTGAGAACTCAGCAGTGATTGCAGCATAGTGAGGATGGAATTGAACCAACTCCACAAACTTAGCAGTATAGTCCACCACGGACATACTACCTTGTTTCAATTCAAGGAACTCCATCTCCTTCTTTCCCTTCACACTCTCAGGGTAATACTTTCTCAAGAACTCAGTACGAAATAAATCCCAAGTTATCTCCTCATCATCTACCTCAAGAACTTGACGCATACCGACCCACCAATCGTCGGCTTCTTCCTTCAGCATGTGAGATCCCAGCCTCACCTTATTCTCCTCCGCACAGTCCATGACTCTGAAGACCCGTTCAATCTCTTTCAACCAAAGTTGAGCACCATCGGGATCAAATCTTCCTTTGAAGACCGGTGGTTGATTCTTCCTGAACTCGTCATTAGCATTCACGTTCGGCGCACCTTGCACCGCCCTAGCCATTGCTTCCAATGCAGCAGCCATCGCATTGTCGTTTTTACCAACCATATTCTAATCATTCCCAAAAATAACAACAAAGTTAAACAACAATTCAAATAATACGACAACAAGACAGACACAACTGACACAACTCTGGCTCTGATACCACTTAATGTAACACCCCCTCTCTATACCCCCAAATAATCACATTTAATCATTTAGGCACATATTAAAAATTTCGTTAGAGTATAATTGTAAACATGGTATAAAAAGAGGTACGTCACATTATACATTAAATTAAAACATACAACACCTGCTCAACAGTTGATATGCAACAGTGGGGTAACTTGCGACAGAGGAACTTAGTCCTCACACCCACATCTCAATATTTAGAATAAAAGCGGAAAATCTAAACATTGAATAACAACAAACATATATACATATATACATGAATCATCAAATATCCTCCACCAATATCATACATGTTTACATAAACATTCATCAGCAAGATACATATACAAATGTATCACAAAAGAATCATAGCCATCCTAGCTACCAGGTGCTACATATCAGAGCCGACCGACCAAAAGAATGAAGACACGCTCCACAAAAAGACCACCAGCATACCTACTCTGCAATGCCTCATTGAGCATTATAAAACTGCAGAAGGGTGAGAAATAATATCATAATAACAATGCATATAATTATATATGTCTTAACATAAAAATACACATATTCCACATTCTCACCATAATTCATCAATATTCACCTGTATACATCACAATGTATATATATATATATATATATATATATATCACCAAGCATATTCGTCAGGTATGCTTTTGCCATTCTCAATCATTCCACATAAACATACACATTCATGTTTATTCATCAATGCACAAATACAAAGATGATAAATGCAAATCATAGAGACCGACTCACGACTCTATGCAAATGCAATGCGGTACCGACTCAATCATCATTAGTTCACTCAGGAACTCTACTGGAACCATCGCTCGTTACCAATGTAACTCCCCGTCGGGCCTACGATGTTCACCCATTGCTCACACCCCACATGGGCACACAATGTTTATGGATCACTCACACCCCACACGGGCACACGACCCGATTGCTCACACCTTACCTAGGCACACAATCCGATTGCTTACACCTCACCCAGGCACACAATCATTTGTAATCATCGCTCACACCTCACATAGGCACACGACGATACAACGGATTCTCATTAGAATCGCTCAACACAAGAATGTACTTTATTATGCTTCACATGCAAAATGACTCAATACATTCTTCAAATGCATACATATTCACAATATATTCATGTATTCATCTCATACAATCACATACAATCTATATACATTCACATCAATGCAATATTGTATGATTCGCATTCAAACACACAGTCAAAACGGTAAAAGTCGCTAAATAGCACTATTCCCGACTTTCTGACATAATAAAATCGGCCAACAGTTTCCACATCATCATAATCACAAGGTACAGCTCAATAGCGTTCCAACGATATAATGAACGCCTAAATCGGAATTTTGGTTCGAGAATTATGAATTTTTAAAAGAAAAGAAAATTATATGAAAAAAACAAAAGCGCCCGGCGACAGGAAAGTTTCGCCCGGCGACGCTTCATTTTCGCCTTCGCTTCGCTCGGCGAAGGAGGGGCGAAGGAAATCCCCACAAACATGAACCAAACCAGTAGCTTGACACTCTCGCGCCCCTCAATTTCGCCCGGCAAAGGCATGAACTGCCCGGCGCTCTGGGCATTTCGCCCGGCGCTTCACACCAAAAGCAGAATTTCTGCTTCGTTTTCACTATTCCAAAACCCCCAAAATCTCCATTTTCTTCCCCAAATTACTTCCATCAGCAAAACAATTAATAGCAATGGTTCATAAACATAGGGAGATCATACAACACAAATTATATCGATTTCTATCCGCGAAAACATCGATTTCTACCATTTTCTACACGAATGGGTTTATACCAAAACTCATGATAATCAACAAAATCAACAATACAATCATACATAATCGTACACATTGCTAAGATAACAAGATTTCACACCCTTACCCGGATTGTAAACTCGCTAAATGATCGTTCTTGATGATTCTCTAGTTTTCCTCTTTTCCTCTTCTCTTCTCTTCCTCTTCTTTCTTTCCACCCCTTTTTCTTTCTATTTCTCTTTTCTACTTTTCCTTCTTCTCATTTTTTTTTCCTTTCTATCTATTTTTCCACTCAAATATAATTAATCCATTTTCTCACCAAATTCCATACTTAATCATTTTTGTAACAATTATTACTAAATTTCTAACTTACTAATAATTGAGAAATGTCTAAAATATTCTCCATTCTAATTTCCCCAAAAACTCTCAAAACGGTCAAATATCATAACACATCAACATAGCATATTAACATACCAATTCCACAAATAATATAATGTATCAATTAATTTAAATAAAAGACTCAACAAAATGGGAATAATTGGAATCGGGGCGTTACAGTATCTGCTTGGGAAGATCAACTTTCTCAGAAGGTTCATCTCCAACCTTAGTGGAAAAACGCAAGCCTTCTCTCCTCTACTTCGATTGAAGAAGGAAGATTTCATATGGGAGCAAGATCAGCAAGATGCGTTCGACAAAATCAAGGAGTACTTGACCCATACCCCAATCTTGATGTCCCCTTGTAGAAGTAAAAGTATGAGGTTGTATATAACTGCATCAGATAGGACATTAGGAAGTATGATATGTCAAGAGGATGAGAATGGCGTCGAAAGAGCCATCTACTACCTCAGTAGAGTCTTAAATGATGCCGAAACTAGGTATAGTGTAATAGAAAAGTTATGTCTGTGTGTTTACTTTTCGTGTATGAAGTTAAAGCACTACATAAAGCCAGTCGATGTATATATTTCCTCTCATTTTGACGTAATAAAGCATATGTTATCAAGATCAATTTTACATAGTCGAATTGGGAAATGGGCTTTGGCATTGACTGAATATTCCTTAATGTATTTGCCTTTTTGGCTGTTAAGGGATAAGTGGTGGCTGACTTTATAGCTGACCACGCCATAAATGAAGATTATGTTGAATATGTCGAAATAGAGCCATGGAAACTATACTTCGACGGTTCCAGCCATAAGAATGGAACTGGCATTGGGCTATTGGTTATTTCTCCTAACAGAATTCCAACAAAATTCAAGTACAAAGTCGAAGGCTTATGTTCGAACAATGAAGCAGAATATGAAGCTTTGATAACTGGACTTGAAATTTTATTGGAATTGGGGGCAACTAGGGTCGAAATAATGGGAGACTCTGAGTTGGTAATAAAGCAAGTGACCAAGGAGTACAAGTGTGTTAAAGAAAATTTAATCATGTACTTCGTAATAGCTAACAGGCTCTTGAAGAAATTCGACAGTGTAACTATCAGACATATTCCTCGAATGGAAAATCAAGTGGCGAATGATTTGGCACAACTCGCATCTGGTTATAAAGTATCGAAAGAAAAGTTGGAAAAGGTCATTGAAGTAATAGGAAGAGTTGTATCAACTAAGTTGTCCCCATCAAATTTGGAGACAATAAAGTTAGGATATGGTGACGAAGAAAGTTTTGAGATATTTAATATAGACGATTCGAGAGTCGAAGATTGGAGAAAGCCCATCAAGGATTATTTACAAAACCCTAATCAGAAAGTCGAAAGGAAGGTTAAGTACAGGGCGTTAAGTTATGTGCTTTTTGGAAATGAGTTGTTTAAAAAGACTTCAGAGGGAGTTTTGTTAAAATGTTTGGGCGAAGATGAAGCTTTTATAGCATTGTCGAATGTGCACAGGGGAGCATGTGGTGCTCATCAAGCAAGCCATAAAATGAAATGGCTACTATTTCGACAAGGGATGTACTAGCCAACAATGTTGAAGGATTGTGTCGAATTTGCAAAAGGTTGCCAGGAATGCCAAGTACATGCAGGGATACCACATGTTCCTGCAAGTGAGTTACATTCGATTATGAAGCCTTGGCCATTTAGGGGTTGGGCTTTAGATTTAATTGGAGAAATTCGACCATCATCGTCGAGAGGCCAGAGATACATTTTGGTTGGAATAGATTATTTCACAAAATGGATAGAAGCCATACCGTTGATAAATGTGATCAAGAAGCAGTCATAGAATTCATTCGAAAGCATATCATCTATAGGTATGGGATACCTGAGACAATAACAACAGATCAAGGGTATGTGTTTACTGGGAAGAATATGCAAACATTTGCAAAAGTGATGGGATTCAAGCTTCTCACTTCGACACCTTATTACGCTCAAGCAAATGGACAAGTCGAAGCAGCAAATAAGGTGGTGATAAGTTTGATTAAAAAGCACGTGGGGACATAGCCTAAGAATTTGCATAAGACGTTGGATCAAATCTTATGGGCTTGTCGAACATCCCCTAAAGAAGCAACAAATGCTACTCCATTTAGAATGACATATGCATATGATGCAGTTTTACCAGTTGAGATTTATTTACAGTCGATTCGAATTCAGAGGCATCATGAAATTCCATCAGACATATATTGGGATATGATGATGGACGAGTTATTCGATTTAGACGAAGAAAGATTAAATGCGTTGGATTTATTGAGAAGGCAAAAAGAAAGAGTCGAAAATTTTTACAATAAGAAAGTGAAATATAAGACTTTCTTAATTGGTGAGTTAGTTTGGAAAGACTTCAGAGGGAGTTTTGTTAAAATGTTTGGGCGAAGATGAAGCTTTTATAGCATTGTCGAATGTGCACAAGGGAGCATGTGGTGCTCATCAAGCAGACCATAAAATGAAATGGCTACTATTTCGACAAGGGATGTACTGGCCAACAATGTTGAAGGATTGTGTCAAATTTGCAAAAGGTTGCCAGGAATGTCAAGTACATGCAGGGATACCACATGTTCCAGCAAGTGAGTTACATTCGATTATGAAGCCTTGGCCATTTAGGGGTTGGGCTTTAGATTTAATTGGAGAAATTCGACCATCATCGTCGAAAGGCCAGAGATACATTTTGGTTGGAATAGATAATTTCACAAAATGGATAGAAGCCATACCGTTGATAAATGTTGATCAAGAAGCAGTCATAGAATTCATTCGAAAGCATATCATCTATAGGTATGGGATACCTGAGACAATAACAACAGATCAAGGGTTTGTGTTTACTGGGAAGAATATGCAAACATTTGCAAAAGTGATGGGATTCAAGCTTCTCACTTCGACACCTTATTACGCTCAAGCAAATGGACAAGTCGAAGCAGCAAATAAGGTGGTGATAAGTTTGATTAAAAAGCACGTGGGGACAAAGCCTAAGAATTGGCATAAGACGTTGGATCAAATCTTATGGGCTTGTCGAACATCCCCTAAAGAAGCAACAAATGCTACTCCATTTAGTTTGACATATGGACATGATGCAGTTTTACCAGTTGAGATTTATTTACTGTCGATTCGAATTCAGAGGCATCATGAAATTCCATCAGACATATATTGGGATATGATGATGGACGAGTTAGTCGATTTGGACAAAGAAAGATTAAATGCGTTGGATTTATTGAGAAGGAAAAAAGAAAGAGTCGAAAAGTTTTACAATAAGAAAGTAAAATATAAGACTTTCTTAATTGGTGAGTTAGTTTGGAAAGTAATTCTTCCCATGGATCGAAAAGACAGACTTATGGGAAAATGGTCCCCTAAGTGGGAAGGACCTTTTCGAATTATACAAGTATTTTCCAATGGCGCATATGAAGTCGAGGAAGTGGATAAAGATAAGCGTATATTAAAAATAAACGGGAAATATTTGAAAAAATATAGGCCCACATTACAAGAAATTAAAATAACAGTCGAATAATTGTGAAGAGAAAAGCAATATGGCGGATTAAAAAATATTCTCGCCAAATAATATAGATCCATTGTCATTACAAAAGGGCTTTAAAAAGCCAAACAAAAATTACAAGTATTCAAACGGGAAAAGATGCTTTCAGCTTCTCAAATTTCGACCTCTGGATTTGAAGACGTCGCTCACAAAGCGTCTTGCTTTTCGAAATCTACTCAATCTCCTAACCAAGCTTACGGGCCCTGTCAACATGATGCACACCAACTTCAAGCTCTTTGTGAATTTCCTCCTGGTCATTCTGCTAGAGTTCTGCTTGACGTTTTTCCGCCTGCAAAATTTTGCTTTGAAGAGCAGCAATTTTCTTTTTCCATTTGAGGATATTCTCACCACACAAAGCTGCTTCCTGCTTATTTTGCTCAGACACTTGCTCCAGTTCAGTTACTTTGTTGGACGAATTCGACCCAGCTTCCCACTCGGCAAGTTGGGTTTCTGTTTTTTTTTCAAGCTTCTTGGAATACTCTCGAAGTCGGTTGAAGTCAGTTACCACAAGATCTATCAAGGTAGTAAGGTCCAACACCACATCAGTGACTTCAGGAGGAGCCTCCAGGACGTTGACTTGCTTTAGGATTTTCTTCAGGTCGAATTGAGCAGAGGAGTCATTCTTCAGAAGTTGAAATAAGTCAATATCAAGAACCTTCTGTCGAATGTTTGCCAGCGATTCGTCCATTGATTTGGCATCAGAAGTAGTCCCTGAGGTGGTCGAACTACTGATGGTAGTGTCAGCGAAATTTTAGTGGGAACTGAGCATGGTCTTTAGGTATTCGAAGGATCTTTGTACCTTCATATTTTCTAGATCCTCATGGGAGAGTTGGGTCGAAGTTGTCCCGGTCGAAGCAGCTTTATTTGTTTTGCCGAGGTTTTTTTCGACATTTTCTGTTGCTTCGTCAGTATCAGCGGCGGGAGTTGGTGGTTTTTCGTCTTCTTTTTCTTCTTCCTATTCAGCATCAGTTGCACCCTCCTCATCTTTCTCTTTGACGGCAAATCCTGAGTGGGGAGGGGATTGGTCTTCAGGTTCATTTCTTGTGGCAGCCATTGCAGTGGGCGTCACAGTATCCCCACCAGTTCCGACTAAGTCTTCAGTTTCAGGACCAGTTTCTTCCTCCACTACCTTCGGAATTCGTGAAGAAATAGTAGTGGGTTGATTTACTTCAGTAGTTGATTCCTTCGCCGAATTCTTAGGAGAGGATTTGGAGGCGCTGGTTGGGTTATAAGTGGGATCACTGCTGGTCTTGGGGAGAACTTGGACCATGGGATGTCCATGAATATCGACAGGTACCTGAAAGATAAACAGATCAAAAGAAGGTAACACAAGTAAACAGCCTTTGAGCATCGAAAGGAAGACAAAAATCATACCTGTGGAAATTTGGTCTTCAAGCTTGAGCTTGCGCTGTCTGCTGGAGCAGGCGTAGTTTCTTCGCCCGGATTTTTTGATAGAGTTTTTTCTAAAACTCTGGGAGTAGGAGTTTTTTGTGGGAGAGGTTTGGTTGTCTTCTTCTTTTTGGTGGGTTTTACTTGGTCTGGTGATTCATCACCATCATCAGTATCAGCAGCTTTGACTTCTTTTGCTTTCCTTTTCTTTAGCGTTGATGGGGGTTTTCGACTTCCTTGTGGATCAAGAAAATTTCATTAGTTAGTTCAAGAAAATAAAACATTTGGTGAACTATAAAAAAAATGAGGTATTTAGCTTATATATAAGTTATGAAAGTGGAAGCGGTTGGTATTCTGGAATTAAAATGGGAAAAGTAGTGGGAAGGTTTTAGGACACGTGGAGAGTGTAAAGTGGATACTGCTGACGGTGGCAGTTAGGGTTTGACCCACGATGTGATAGGGGTTAGAGTAGGAATGATGAAGATCTAAAAAACGTGGGCTGAAATGATGTTTTGGGAAAAGCGGAATGATGATTCTGACATTTCTAATGTCTAAATCATATGAATAGTCACTATTCGAATGCTCTATGGCGTCGAATTGCGCTGGCAAAAAATGTTTTTCTCTCTTGGTCGAAAATGCATTTTTTGGGGGACAGTTTGTAGATGGCTAATTTCGACGCCAGGAAAATGGTTCAAAAGAGAAAAAGAAATTCGACACGGTGATTCGGCAGGATATTTCGATGAGGAAATTTCTGATAGAAAAGAGCACGTCAAAGGCAAAAGATGCTTGAAGCATTGGCCGATTTTTTCCGAGTAAGGAAGATAATTTTGACGAGAGAAGATTCGGCCCATTTCGACGGATGTTTTTGAAATTCAAATTTATGGAGGGAGTTTTATTTTGAAATGGGACGCGTGGAACGCATCTAGGAGGCGAATACATGCAGAATGACATTTGTCGCCATTAGGAGAGATAGCTGTTATGGGTAGTTATTTCATTTGTATATAAATAGGAGGTCTTGGTGTTAGATTCGGGGTGTTCTAAACTTTGTACAAATTACCGCAAATACTCAAAGTAACCGTGCGAGAGAAACGAGTGTTCTGGAAAATGTATGTGTGGAAAACACCAGTTTACCTTTACGCATTTCAATAAAATTTCAAGTTTTCCTTCATTTCTTTATATTCAAGTCATCTTTCACTTCAGAAATTTACTTTGTTTTAGTTTAAGTTTGTTTCAATTACTTTTTCGCCATTACCATGTTTTGTTCTATTAGTCGAAATAATTGTTAAAAGAAATCTTAGAAACATAGAACGAATACATTACTTTTCAAAATCAAACACATTCTCAAAAGCACTTTGTCCTAGGATTTGTTTGTTTGGTCCTGTTAGTAAACTAATTTTCATAAATTAGGAAACCAGAGACTGTTCGCCAAATTCACCAGCGAACACTAGTATACGTTATTGATATTATGACATCAGTCAATAAATTCAAATAAATGTATACTCAAAGATGAGAGGGCATAGACTGACAGAGAATAAAGGAGGGAAGGCAAGTGTCAGTTTTCAAGAATTCTTTATCTTACATGCATCTTTATGAATACCTAAGTAGGAAGATGTAAAGACTTACACACTTATCAAATAAATTTTCAAATCCAATGAGTTAAACATGATATTAATGCGTAATAGGTAATAATTACTGAAAACCTAGTTTTATGCAATCACAACGCTCGAGGTGTCTTTTTGACATGCTTTGATATCCTCAGAGTCTGGAAAACCATAAGGGTTCCTTCTGATCAGGGACACTTCTAATAAAGTATCTTCTGATGATTGAGGTTAAAACTATATACCTCCTAATGAAAATCTGATACTTCAGATTCTGACTAAACACATCTGATTCTAATGAAATCTTACTCTGGACAGTAGTCCATTTTCAGATGCTTAAAAAAAATCTATCTTCAGCTAAAGGTTTTGTAAAAATTTTAAACATAAAAATCCTTCTGAACATAGTCTCTTAATAAAATGATCTATATGTGCTTAGTCCTAGAACTTAAAATTAGATTCTTATAGAAGTATTATAGTAGAGGATAGAAAATGTTACTCTCATTTATCTGATGATCTTCCAGCTGATTCCTCATCCATAGCATTTGCGAGTTGCATAGAGATGTGGATACGTATTCTGCTTCTGCTGTTGAGAGTGCTTGATAATCGTTTCTTGCTTGACCATGAGATCAAATTCTTCCTCTTCTATAATACATGTTGGATGCATTGGAGTCTTCGCTGGTGCGCAATCCATCATGTTGAATTTCTTCAGAAGTTCTTTTGCATACTTGCTCTGATGAATATACGTTCCTTTTGATCTTTGATCGATTTGAATTCACAGAGCGAATCTTAGTTTTCTCATCAGACTCATTTGAATTTGGTCTTTCTCATCTAGCTTGTTTCTGAACACCCATTTAGTTTCAACGAAGTGAACACGTTGGGTTTTTGAACAGGATTCCAGATGTCATCTCTGGTGATTTGATTCAGTTCTTCTTGCATGACCAGAATCCACTCATTTTCTCTTGAAGCTCCATCAACTGATGTTGACTCAATCAGAGACACTAGACCCAGAAGAATTTCTTCAGAGTGTCTGAAGGATGAGTGAGTTCTGACTAGATCAACTTTATCTTCAGTAATCAATTCTTTAGAAAGAGAAATCTTTTATCTGTTCTTCTTCTGATGAGATGAGTTGTTTCCAGCTTCTGATAAGGTTGTATCTGGATCTGGAGAATTTGCATCTTCGTCTTCTTTTCTTGACTCTTTTCTACTTCTTTGATTCTGATGACGTGATCTTCAGATCTACAACCTTTCAATTAGCTTTGACTTTTCAGAGTCAAGCTTATCATTGAGTGTGACATGAATTGATTCTTCTAGAATTCTTGTTTCTGTGTTATGAATTCTGTAGCTTTTAGAGCGTTTAGAATATCCTAACAATAAATACTTTGAGCAACGAATCCAGAGCCAATGATTTCTTCTTTCTGGTTTCCCCAGAAACTGACGAAGCTTCCAGGTTTAAGTTCCAGACTTTGAAACATATGCCTTCATCTCGTCATGAGTCGTGAGCAACTACCGTTCAGTTACCATGACTGGTGTTTCAACTGAGTTGCTAAGGATATCTCTGAGTCTGAGTCTGATTTAGGTTCTGATGATATATAGTCTTCTGGTTCTCCATAAACTTCATCTTCAGTTGTTGCTACTAGCACAACATATGCTAGTTCTTCATCAGATTCATCTTCTTCAGAATCAGAGTCGCCCCAAGTTGCCATTTAAACTTTTCTTCGCTTTGTAGAAGTTCTTCTTAGACTTCTTCTTCTTCTTGACCTTTGGACACTCGTTCTTATAATGACCTGGCTTGTAGCAGATAACCTTCTTTCCAGAGTTATGCTTCTTCTATTCAGATGATGACTATGGGCGGCCTTTGATTCTTCTGAATTTATCTTCTGATCTTCCATTTAAATCTTCTGATTCTTTCTCAGCTTGATAAGACTTTGCCTTTCCAGGTTCAGACTTAAAAATGATGGAATTGCTCTTCTTCTTCATCCAACTTTATCTCATGATTTCTCAAAGAACTAACACGCTCTTCAAGACTTACGATGTTGAGGTCTTTTGATAGCTTTAGAGCTGTTACCATAAGTATCCATTTCTAAGACGGACTTCTAATGATCTTTTTCATATGTCTAGCAGTTGAGTAGCCTCTGTTCAGAACTTGAGTTCTGCGATTAGCATTTGAAACTTTGAAGACATGATCTCAACTGTTTCATCATCCTCCATTTTGAATGCCTCAAGGTTTTGGATTAAGGCAAACGCGTTTGTCTTCTTTGCTTGAGCATTTTCTTCATCAGTCATATTAAGAGAATCAGGAATAGATTTGGCATCACCTTCTCATACTTAGTATAAGAGATAGCATTTAGCAATATGATTCTTGCCTTATGATGACTTTGTATTCTTTCTTCTGTTGGTTGATTATATCACTTCAGGATATTTTAGCACATGTAGCATCAACTGGGTGAATGTAGCCATCAACTACCAAATCCCAAAAATCTAAATCAAAACCAAGAAAGACATTTTTCTATTCTGTCTTTCTAGTGGTCAAACGTTTCATCATCAAAGACTGGTGGTTTGATTTTGTAATGATCTTCCCCTTCAGTAGTGGTATTTAACAATAACTTCCATGTTATCTCACACAATTTCTTGATAGGTACTGAACACTATTAAGTGCTGATAAAGCGTTTATCACAACAGAACCGGATCTCTGATACCAATTGAAGGTGTGAGATAAACACAAGAAAGGGGGGTTTGAATTAGGTTTTCCATTTTTAATGCTTTTTGTGATACTTAAACAAATATCATAAATAAGTTAACAATAAACAACACATGATATATCCTGGTTCACTTGAAAAATAATCAAGCTAATCCAGTCCACCCGCCAAGGTGATTTTTCCTTAGACAAGGACTTAATCCACTATAACCAAACTGATTACAATTGCATGAGCCAACTGCTGTTGACTAACAACCTCTAAGACTCGCCAACCTTAGACTTCTTAAGACTCTAACCCAACAGGTCTCTTAAGGAAACAATGCAAAAGCTAACTGCAAGTGACTAACTACCCTAAGACACACTGTCTTAGTCTCCCTAAAAATTCTGACCCAATTGGTCAAATAGGGAACGCAAATAACTGTTTGCTACAAGAGTTTTGTTTACAATAATTATGCTTCTACACAAGTAGGGTAAACATACATTTTTGCTCAATCTAACTTAGAGAAATCTAAAGTAATACATTCTTCTTCATTGTATTGTAGTGCTTACTGCTCCCTCATAAGTTTCTTCATTTCTTGTGTATGATCTTCATATACATCAGTGTTTCTGAAATTTCTTCCTTTACACTTAATATTACTTCGTTTGCTGCTCACTCATGATTAATCATGCTTGTACGCATGCATCTGTTCTTTTTCGCTCATGCTCGTCAGCTTCTTCTTCATTGAGTGATCAATTCTTTATATAGCCAGAAATAGATCCGTTGGGGGGTAAATCAGTAATATCAGAGAAGAGTACTGGCGACTTGAAATAATGTCGTTGGGTTGAAATTCATACACTGAAATTGTCCTTTGTACCACCAAGTCAAGGTAGTGGAAAAGAACGTGCTTTATCTGTACTGTGTACTATTTTCCCACGCAAACGCTTCATCTTCTTCTATTCATCAGAGGCTTTGAATTGATTTGATTGAAGCATGATCAGAAGAATGAATCATTGGGTCTTTAGAGTCTTGAGTCTTCAGAGTCTTCAGAACTTGTTCAGCCGAACCTTGTCTTCAGAGTCTTCAGCACTTCTAGTTCAGAACCCTTGGTTATCAAAAAAATTAAGTCTTCAGATCTTCAGCACGTCGTTCAACAGAACCTTGTCTTCAGAATCTTCATCACTTAGTTTTCATAACCTTTAACCTTCAGAATCCTTAAGTCTTCACATCTTCAGCACGTTGTTCAGCAGAACCTTGTCTTCAGAATCTTCAGCACTTAGTCTTCAGAAGTTAATGACCTCAGAATCACTACAGGCTTCAGCATAAGAACATCAGAGTCATATCGAGAGATCAGATCTAAGAGACGTTACAACAGTAGCATAGTGTCTTCTTAGAATCTTTCTGACGTACAGTAGATTAGAACCAATTTTTGCTTCTTCACATAGAAGTGACTATAAATAATATCAGAGTGATGTAGCAAACGGTCTTTATTAAAGTTAGAAACTGTTTGTTAAACCATCAGAATAACAAACGTTAGAGCACCTAAATTGTTCTTCACACAAATACTCCATTGTTATCATAAAAACATCAAGATAAGATGCATAACCAAATCTTGTTCTAACACAGCCTTCCAAAATCTTCCATCAAGACATTCCTCACCGTCCTTATCTCACCCTGCTATGGGCAAAAAGAGAAATTTTGCATCAAGCATTAGTTCATCCTTTACTACAACATTATAAAGGCAACTTGACAAGGTTCACAAGGCTAACTAATTCAACACAATAAACAATGAGCCATCATACCCCTGCAAAAAGAAAATGTGAAAACGAGTCATGGATTGTAACGTTTTTCGATTCAAACTCGCACACCTTATGGCAAAGGCAATTGATATTTTAGAATCAAAATAGAATCTTAAAATCCTACCAATATTCGTTGCCATTGATTCTCAATGTGATACTCCCTCACAACTCCGTGCATACCTTGAAGAGTTTAATTCAAGAATCATGGGATTAACAGGAACAATTGCAGCTATTAGGAAGATGGCATCAGAATATCATGTGTAGAAGAGAATGGTGATGATTATCTTTTCGACAATTCCCAAGTTAAAACTCAACATCATAACTGTAGCGAGCGATTTTTGGACGTGGTTGCGAAGCACAACCGCTCTTTGGTATTACTACAGCTCGATTCATTTTTTATCCTATTAAAGCTGATGAAGGAAGAGAAATAGATGTCTCCAACTAACCCTGCTTGCATACTGAGGTTAAACAGTCAAAACTGTTGGTTTACAAATGCTTCAAAGATTCGGGGATTGTCTCAGGTTATTTTGTTCGATGAGATGTTTTGATGTTAGGACGGATTGCTTTTCTGATAGATAAGTGAGAGTATGGGATTTTGGGTTTTTGTTTAGTGTGCTCGCTAAGATCTTTTCTTTCGATCTTATTCCTACGTATTCCCGTTTACCGAAACAGGGAAATTAGAGCGTTCGTAGTCCCTCCTAGTCTATGGGAGGAAATGGTGTTTTTGGTGTCTTGTTCAAATCCCAAGACGTGAAGCGAAAGGTTGTTTGTATCTTGTTCAAAGCCCAAGATGTGAAGCTGAAAGGTCTCAACTTTAGAGAGAATTTGTCATCTCTAAAGAGGGGTGAAGGAGAATTTCTTTAACCGGGATACGCGGATCCTAGCAATGCCATAATTTCCTAAGAATGGGTTTTTAACCTAAAGGAGAAGACTTTAACTCAGTGTAGAGCAACGCTATCTTTCCTTAGGAATTCCTCATGCTAAAAGAAGGACAGTGGCATGGATATAGATGATCCAGAGGCTTGCCGCTTACAGCGATTAGATGAAAGGGAAGGAGTTGTTGATGTTTGTGTACTGTGAACGAGGCACAAATTTGATGCTAAAAGGTTGATTGGATCAATCGGTGGTTTTCTTATACAAAGCCTAAGAGGAGGCTAATATGTGTCTCGTACAAAGCCCGAGAGAGAGGCTAAAAGGGTTCGACTCAGCGGGGGATTTCGTTATACAAAACCTAAGAGGAGGCTAAAAAAGAGTTGACTCAGCTGGAGAATCTTTTATAGCTCGTATGAAGCCCGAGATGGAGGCTGAAAAAGAGTTTGACTCTTGCTTATGTATCTCGTACGAGGCCCGAGATGGAGGCAAAAGGGTGATTGACTCAACGAGGGAGTTTTTTAGGTGTCTCATACAAAGCCTGAGAGAGAGGCTAAAAGTTATTTGACTCAACAAGGAAGTCTTTTTGGTATCTCGTACGAAGCCCGAGATGGAGGCGAATATTTGTTTGGCTCAATAAGAACCTTTTTGTATCTCGTACAAAGCTCGAGATGAAGGAGAAAGGTTTGCTCCGCTGGGGAGAATCATTTGTACAAAGCCCAAGAAGAGGCTAACTTATGCTGAGGAAAAGAAGGATCACTATACGAAGCCTAAGAGGAGGCGAAAAGGAGACCGACTCTTTTAGGGATATCTTTATACAAAGCCTAAGAGGAGGCTATCTGCTGGTGACTGTCTTAGGTGAGTGACAGATCCAGTATACTAATTTTGAAAGAGAAAATCAGTTCTTATATAAGCAACACTGTACTCATGGGTTTGATCTGAGGATCGGGGTTGTTCCCGGTTCTTTAAGGAAACAGGGAAATTCGAAGGGTATTGAGATTGTCCAAGTCTGCGGGTTTCCTTCCTATTTAACGAAGGGGTCACTTGAGAATGTCTTTGAGACTCAAGGAAAATAGACTGTCCAAGTCTAGAGTTTCATCTTTTGTACTATGCTTTGAGAAACAGTAGTAGACTCTTGAAAGGACTGTTCTATGAAGATAACTAAGTTCTGTTCCTATACCTCTAGGAGGTCATCGGGACAATTTGTACGAAGCCCAAGAGGAGGCTGGAAGCTTTTAAGAAGCTGACGGGTCCTTGTACGAAGCCCAAAAGGAGGCTATCATTTCCAGAGGAAGAGCTCATTATACGAAGCCTAAGAGGAGGCTTTCAATACTTCTAAGAAGCCGACGGGTCCTTGTACTAAGCCCAACAGGAGGCATGGTTTCTTTTAGGAAGCCTGTGGGTCCTTGTACAATGCCCAAGAGGAGGTCGATGCTTTTAAGAAGCCCGTGGGTCCCCAAACCCTCGAGAAATTCAAGGCAAGCTATTCACAAGGAATAAAGCAAGTCAGGAAAGTTCGAGAATTTGGAGAAACTCAAAGATACCATTCACGGAGAATACATTCATCTTTGGGAGTAGAGATTCTTGATGATTCCTAATGAGGACAGCCGAAGAGAAGACTGTATCTGGTGCTCCTATTTGGGATCTAGCTGTCTATTTCTACGAATAAACGAAACAGCTTTACCTAGTGCTAGACGTAGCTGCCGGGGAAACTCTAATATCTATACTATTATTACACAGTTGATATGAGTTTATGAAAGGAGACTTATAGTGAGCATCCCCACAATACAGTTATATATATATGAGTTTGTGAAATGAGACTTACAGTGAGCAGCCCCACAAAACAGTTATATGATATGAAAGCAGTAAATGAAAGCGGGTAAACACTTACTCGGTTGTAGAGCTTCCATGCTATTTGGTTAGTTGTTCAACAAAGAAAGATTGAAAACAACAGTATATCCAAGGAGAAAGTGCTTTGAAAAAGAAAGATTTGGGGCTTACAGCTCAAGGAGAGGCCCAAGGTTTTACCAGTGTGTGCACTGTTGAATTTGTACAGAGGGTCTTATACAAGTGACTGTGGCCCAAAAAGTTTTCTATACAGAGGGATGGGTCTTACACTCTCTTAAGAGACCCAAAAAGATTTTAAAGAAAAAGAGTGGGGCTCATAACACGAGGGTAGGCCCAGTTGATTTTTCGTTTAAAATTGCGATCGCGCCGAGGTTTTCTTTTAACACGGAGGGACTTATACAATAAGTGAGGCCCAAAATGTTTTGGTTAAATGGGGGTTGGGTCTTACACTCTAATAGAGGCCCAAAAGTTTTGAATGGGTCTTATAGCTCGATGAGAGGCCCAGATGGTTTTTCAACGGATGATGATCGCGTCGAACTTAAAAATGTACAGAGGGACTTATACAATAAGTGAGGCCCAAAATATTTCTGTACAAGTGGTTGGGTCTTACACTCTATTAGAGGCCCCAGAGGTTTAAAGAAAAAGAAATGGGTCTTACTACTCGAGGGTAAGCCCAGATGATTTTTGAAAAGGCGACGATCGTGCCGTTTGTTTTTTTACGGTATCGGGACTTATACAATAAGTGAGGCCCAAAATGATTTGGTCAAAAAAAGGATTGGGTCTTACACTCTATTAGAGGCCCATGAGTGTTTGACAAAGTTTGTTAAAGGGGAAAATTAACAAAAACCCTAATTTCATCATTTTAAAATAATTATTCAAGGAAAAATTAATTAAAATGATACAAAATTCCAAATAAGTTTGAATAAACAACTTGTGATTTTGGTTTTTTAGGGTTGAAAAATGAGGTTTCAATCACAAGATGAATTAAAACCTACTTGGTTTTGATTTTTCAACATGGATATATATTTTTAAAAGGGTTTAAAAACAAATAATAGGCATTTATTCACAAAAATACTAACTATATTAAATAAATAATATAAATCTAATTTTTTTGTGGAAATAAATATTTCAATATTTTTGTGATTTTTTGCAAAAAGAACCAATCAAAAATAATTAAAATTGAGTGAGTTATTAATTTTCCAAATAATTAACAAAACATGAAAATAATTGGAAAAATAGCAAAAATGTGAAAAATCACAAAATGGGATGGGTGGGGTTTGAACCCACGACCTCAAAGTCACAAGGTGCGCGCCCTACCACTAGGGTGGTGATACATCCATTGTTTGAACTGAACCAACAAATATACAAGGTATGACATGGTTTTGGCTTGCCCAAGGCAAGTTTTGGCTCAAAAAAGTGAAGGTCATAACTTTCTCAATTCTTAATGGTTTGAGACAAAATTTATATGTATCTGGGCCAGAATTTCACAAGGAATCCAATGGTGGTGGTGGTTTTTTCATATCACACTCCCTCCTCAAAACCCGATAGTGGTTTTGAAAATGACCTATAATTGCATGTTCTATGCTACAACTCATTACAGGCATGAATTACATGATCAATTGGCACAAACACAACACATATGACATGTATAAGAGATGCATAATCAATGGACTTCAAATGCACACATGTTTTGGTGACTGCAAGTTGAGAGGCTTACCCTTCCTTGAGATTTTGGAGTTTTCTCAGCAATCTGCCAACTCCTTTGCTCCAGATATGGTTTTATGCTTTGAACAACCTCAAATGATCCCTTGGACGCTTTTAGGATGATTGGAATCAGCTGGTACCTGCAAAAACACAAACAGTCCCTTTCTTGCAAAAGGGGTCAAAAGTGGCCAAAATGGCAACTCTCTCAAATGGTGTTCCAGATGTTGGGAACCATTTGGGACAATTCAAGGATGATATTTGGAGTGTGTTTGGGGTTTTATCTGGTTTGGAAAGTGACTGAATCAAGACATGGCTTGAAAAATGCACAAAAGTGCCATTTTGAGGTTTTGAGAGGTGACTTTCTGATGTTGTGATTACATGTCACTTTTGATGGTTTGCACATCTTACATATGATATATATGAGGTGTGTGTGTGATTATTTTGAGTGGAATTGCTCTCTAGCTCAAAAACTCAGAATTACTTGCTTTGGAAGGAAAATTTGAGGTGAAAGAAGAGATTTTGAGGAAAGCATCTGTTTGATGGCTTTGGTGTACTCAAACTGAACACAATTGAGCCCTATTTATAGTAGAGCAAGTTTGTTTTGGCTGCAATAGTGAATGGAAACTACAGCAGGTGTTTCCTCAATGTTGGCCAATGGAAATGCAAGTCTCCTCTAGCCATTGACTAGAGGTTAGGGCACAGAGCTTTGGTCCCCTTGGTCTTGGATAAGTCTTGACTGATTTCAGATGAGAATGGCTCACTCCATTCCACCTTGAGGGTTCCATTAAATGCTTCAATCCAAATTTGGAGTCTTGTCCCTATTTTGGCCATTCTAGGCTCAACATGTTATTTCTTGTTCCATGGACTTTGGAGGCTTGGCTCAGTGATTGTCCCCTTTAGAATCAATCCTCAGATGTGTCCAAGTGGATAGGAGCAATTGAATTTGGCTGATTTTGGCAAATCGAGCAAAGTTGCAAATTCTGCCTTGCCTTTGACAGATTTCAGCAAGGCAACTTGACAATGTCATATCTCATGGTGTAAGTTGAATTTGGTAATGTTCTTGGCCATTTTGGAAAGCCCTTACATGATACAACAACTGTTTGAACAAGTTTGGTTTTGATCACTTTTGAATCCAAGTGAGAAATCCCTCTACATTTGGCAAAAAGTGAAGCAAAATCTGACTTAGTGAAATTTTCACTAAGTGTTGGAACAAAGTGTGATTTCTTGATTTTGATCATTCCATAACTCCAAATCCTTAATGAATTGGACTTAGGTCTAGTTGAATTTTTTGTTGAGGGTAATGAGGGCTACAAATCCATCTTTGGATGAGAAAAAATGGCCTTGTGGTTTAGGAGTTATGGTCCTCCAAATTTGGTGCATTAGTGGTACTTTTTCCATAACTTAGAAAAATTTCTAAGTTTTATGGTTACCCCTTTTACAAGTTATCCCACTTTCTTTGATTTTTCTTGATGAATGATGATTCAAATCATACATTAACATCATTTTAGGGTTAAAAATCCATTTTGGTGAAAAATCTCAAAAAGTCAAAGTTGACTTTTGTGCACAGTTGACTTTTTATCAGATGAATTCCAAACTGTGCAATTCTTCAGGAAATCATGTCCTTGACCTAAATCAAACTTGATGGACATGTTCCATGGGTGTCATAGGGTATATTGAATCATGTCTTAGGGTTTGGGAGCATGTCCTGGTCAAAAGTCAAAGTTACAGTTGACTTTTCTCGCGAAACCCTAATTGTGGTGCAGATGAAATTGAGACTTGTTCCTCACACTTCTTGGATTAATCCATTATTCCAAATGGATCAATATGGTGTGTTAGAGACCCTAAAATCCTCTCCTGAGGTCTTGGCTCATGATTTGTCCCAAAAGTCAACTTAGGGGTGAATTAGGTCAAGAAACCCTAATTCCTAATTTTTGATGTATGCATCCCCTGAGGCAAAATTGACTTGATGATTGGGTTCATGAGGTTCCATGAAGTATATTAGGTTATGTTATGGATCATAGGCTTGTGCCCAGATGAAAAATTTCATCTGGAGGCCCTAGGCGATCAAAACCCTAATTTGGTGACATTGTCGATCTGGAGGCTTGATCCACCTAGAAGGGAGCAACTTTGTGCTTAATCCTTGAAGTGGGAGTCCTTTTGATCCATTGTGGATGTTTGAGAGGTTTAGACAAGTTGAAGATCATGTCATTTCTTGATTGATCCTTTGTCTAAGGCTCTGAGAGGGCTTAAAACCCTAATTCTGATTGTAGTGGATGCTCAACAACCCTTGAGGTATTTGATGAGGCATGATGATTCATCCATATTGTGATGATGATTTACACAATGATGGGAAACTTTAGTGGTCAAAATTTGGGGTATTACAGATGCCCCTATTTAATCTTCTTGGACCCGAAGGTTTGAATGACGAAGGTATTCGGGCATTCGGGGTGCAAGAGGATTAAATATCGGAATATCCGAAATTTTGATGGCTATGAATGGCAGCTTGCGCATTCATCTTCTTTTGCTAAGCAATGACGCTTAGAAAAGGTAAACTTCCCCTCGATCCTGGTTTCCAGCCAAGGAACTGGTCTAAGTTTCTGAAATAAACTTCCCCTCGATCCTGGTTTCCTACCAAGGAACTGGTCTTAGTTTCTGAATGTCAACTTCCCCTCGATCCTGGTTTCCTACCAAGGAACTGGTCTAAGTTTCTAATATAAACTTCCCCTCGATCCTGGTTTCCTACCAAGGAACTGGTCTCAGTTTCTTTTGTCAACTTCCCCTCGATCCTGGTTTCCTACCAAGGAACTGGTCTCGGTTTCTTTTGTCAATAAACTTTATTGACAAGGGACGTTATTCATAGCGTTTTTCCTCAAACTTCTCGCCGAATTTTCCTGGAGAGATGCCATTTGATGGAAAAAGTTTTGATGTCAGACTTACTGGGGAACCCATCCGTCTGAGTTGTAGAGTTGCACAAACTTCTATGTTTTGGAGATGCCATTTGTTTCTACTGGGGAAAGCGAGTCTCTTGAGAAACTGCTTCTGCTTGGGGTCTTGCATCATACTTTTCTTGGGATCTTCCCGGAGAAATGCCATATGATGGGATCCAATTTTGAGGTGCCGATGACCTTTTCATCAGCAGATTTTCAGAGAAATACCGATGTACTTTCGGATCTCTGATTAAGAGGCTTTCTCTGGGGATTTTCCTTAATCCGGGAAAGCAAGGATATCATCTTCAATGGTGAAGAGTGACATCGGTTGAAGGTTCTCTGGTCTTTCAGAGGTTCAAGTTATCAAAGTGGTCGAGTACCGACTCTGATCTAGAGATACACTGGAAACGAGTTTGATCAGACACAACACTTCCTGACAAAGCAAGAACTGACAAACCCGATTGAGAGGATGGTTATCAAGGCAGGATAAGACCGACTCAAGTGATAGTGATGCAACATGAATGTAAATCAACAATGCATGATGCAGGTATGTTTATGCTAACAAAACAGACGCGACATACAGACTAATGGATGAACACGGTTGGATACTCGGCCACTGCTGGGGACGAAAAAGTACCGCTGATTCATGATAGCAATTCCACCTTGCCTAGGAGAGATAGTCCCCGTGGGGAGCTATGTTGATCGGGCTTAGGAGATGAGAACTCGGCCGAGGCGTGCCAGACGAAACAAGGTCTCTGACACAGTTGATCCTTCATTCAGGCATACTGGTTTAGAAGGTGTACTTTGATTCTGCACTTTGAGGTTTGCTTACTTCTGGAGAAGCGATCGATGTTCTTCTGATGTTTAACAGTCAAAAGAAAGGCCATCTTTAATTTAAAAGCAGAAAAAGTTTTAACATGTAAATTCATTTTGTTTTATTTCAAGAATCGTTGATTAAGTTAAACAACGTCGTTCTGTAAAGCTAAAAACAAGTGAGAATTACAAACAAAAGCACAAGGGCTCAAATTTTATTGATAAGATGGAGATCAGCCAAACGCGTGATTCCAAAGAGTATTTACAAAAATTGAGAAAATGGCAATTTACATGGAAAAGGGCTACGTTGAAACATAACGACCACTATCCTTCTACCAACTTTGAATTCTGGGCATCCTGAGCTTCTGTCGAAGATGACCTTTGACTGGAGATTTCCTCCGACGGATGATGTAATTGTTGCTAAGGGACTTGCCTCTGTTGAACATAGTTACTTGCCATTATCCCTAACTTTTTCCTGGATTGTACTATGATGTTTCCAATCAACCAAGATGATTTTTTCATGTCTCTAACTTTTGCCTGGACCGCCCTTTCGGGTTTTCAATCCACCGAGACGTTCTTTTTTTTTCAGTTTAGGTGAAGTATTTCTCGACTACATCAACATTCGTGGGGTAGGAAAATTCCTCTACGTCCATGGTTGCAAGTCTCAAGGCTCCGCCTGAGAAAGCTTTCGTGACCACATAGGGGCCATCAGAATTCGGGGTCCATTTTCCCCGAGAATCAGTAGGAAAAGATTGCATCTTCTTGAGCACAAGGTCTCCTTTTCTGAAGATGCGAGGTCTGACCTTCTTGTCAAACGCCTTTTTCATTCTTTGCTGATACAGCTGACCGTGGCATAGTGCCGTGATTCGTTTCTCTTCGATCAGGTTCAATTCGTCGTGTCGGCTTTGACACCATTCAGCTTCGGTGAGCTTAGCTTCCATAAATACCCGGATTGATGGGATCTCTACTTCTATGGGGAGCACTGCTTCCATGTCATACACTTCAGAGAAAGGGGTAGCCCCTGTTGAAGTGCGGACAGATGTACGATAACCGTGAAGAGCAAAGGGTAGCATCTCGTGCCAATCTTTGTAGGTTACAACCATCTTTCGAACAATCTTCTTGATGTTCTTGTTAGCCGCTTCTACCGCTCCGTTCATCTTGGGTCGGTAGGGAGATGAGTTATGGTGTTCGATCTTGAACTCTGCGCACAACTCTTTCATCATCCTATTGTTCAAGTTAGATCCATTATCCGTAATGATCTGGCTCGGAACACCATAACGGCAGGTGATATTGTTTTTGATAAATCGGACCACCACTTGTTGGGTTACATTAGCGTACGACGCTGCTTCGACCCACTTGGTGAAGTAATCAATGGCTACTAGGATGAACCGGTGTCCGTTTGAAGCCTTAGGTTCAATCAAGCCAATCATGTCGATTCCCCATGTGGAAAAAGGCCACGGGGAAGAGAGAAATTTAAGATGTGATGGCGGTACATGAATTTTGTCGGAGTACATCTGACACTTGTGACACCTCCTCTTGCACTTGTAGCAGTCGGATTCCATGGTTAACCAGTAGTACCCGGCTCTGAGAATTTTTCTCGCCATTGTATGTCCGTTGGCATGAGTGCCAAAGGATCCTTCATAAATTTCTTTCATAAGCATGTCTGCTTCTGGTCTGTCGACGCATCGGAGCAAGACCAAGTCAAAGTTCCTCTTATAAAGAGTGTCACCGCTCAAGAAGAAGCTTCCAGCTAGCCTTCTGAGGGTTTTCCTGTCTTTTCTTAGGGCCCCAGGTGGGTAATCCTGTTTCTGAAGGAAGCATTTGATATTGTGATACCAAGGTTTGTCATCTATGACTGCTTCAATCGCGAAGATGTAGGCGGGCCGTTCAAGGAGCATTACGTCAATCTTAGGTAGGTCATTCCATCGACCTACGCTAATCATGGAAGAGAGAGTGGCTAATCCATCAGCCATGTGATTCTCCCCATGAGGGATGTGATGAAACTCAACTCTGTCGAAGAAAGGTAGCAACCTTCTTGCATAGTCTTTGTAATGAATCAGTCCTGATTGGTATGTGTTCCAATCTCCTGTGATCTGATTGATAACCAAGGCTGAATCACCGTATACATCCAAGTTCTTGATCCTTAAATCAATCGCTTCTTCGAGACCCATAATACAAGCTTCGTATTCGGCCTCATTGTTCATACATTTGAACGTAAGTCTCACAGTGAAAGGAATGTGGGTACCCTGAGGGGTAACAATGATTGCCCCAATTCCGTTTCCATAATGATTAACTGCTCTGTCAAAGATAAGTCCCCATTGGGAACTTGGTTCTGGCCCTTCACTGGGTAACGGTTCATCGCAATCTTTCATTTTTAGATACATGACATCTTTGTCTAGGAAGTCAAACCCGATTGATTCCTGATCGTCAATCGGTTGATGAGCCAAATGATCGTCTAAAATACTTCCTTTAACGGATTTTTGAGCGTGGTACTCTATGTCATATTCTGATAATAGCATTTTCCAACGGGAAATCCTTCCCGTGAGAGCAGGTTTTTCAAATACATACTTGATTGGATCCATCTCGGAGACCAACCAAGTAGTATGACGAATCATGTATTGGCGAAGACGTTTGGCTGCCCAAGCCAAAGCGCAACAAGTTTTCTCAAGCATCGTGTACCGAGTTTCGCAGTCGGTGAACTTCTTGCTCAGATAGTAGATGGCAGACTCTTTCCTTTTGGTTTCGTCTTGTTGGCTAAGTACACATCCCATTGAGTCCTCTAGGACTGTGAGGTAAATGATCAGTGGTCTTCCTTCCACTGGAGGTGATAGAATCGGAGGATTCAACAGATATTCCTTAATATTGTCGAAGGCGGTTTGGCAATCTTCTGTCCAAACGCAATCCTGGTTCTTTTTGAGTAATTTGAAAATCGGTGCACACGTGGAGGTCATAAGGAATATGAATCTGGAGATGTAGTTCAAACGTCCCAGGAATCCTCTGACTTGTTTTTCAGTTTTCAGAGAAGGCATTTCTCGAATGGCCTTGACCTTGTCAGGATCAACCTCAATTCCTTTCTGGCTGACGATGAACCCTAGTAGTTTCCCTGAACGGACACGAAAGGTGCACTTGTTGGGATTCAAGCGGAGCTTGAATTTTCTTAAATGTTCGAACAATTTTGACAGATGTTCAACGTGTTTACCCTCTGTTTTTGACTTTGCAATCATATCATCGACATATACCTCGATTTCCTTGTGTATCATGTCATGAAACAGAGTAGTCATGGCCCTTTGATAGGTTGCCCCGGCATTCTTCAAACCGAACGGCATTACCTTGTAACAAAAGGTACCCCATGGGGTAATGAAAGAAGTTTTCTCCATGTCTTTCGGCACCATTTTGATCTGGTTATAGCCCGAGAATCCATCCTTGAAGGAGAAAACCTTGAACTTTGTTGTGCTGTCTACCAGCATGTCAATGTGTGGTAAAGGGAAGTCGTCCTTTGGACTTACCCTGTTCAAGTCTCGGTAGTCGACACACATTCTGACCTTTCCGTCCTTTTTGGGAACAAGTACGATGTTGGCTAACCATTGAGGATATTCAGATGTAGCGAGGAAACCCGCGTCGATTTGTTTCTGTACCTCCTCTTTGATTTTGATAGCCATGTCCGGGTGAGTTCGTCTCAACCTTTGCTTTACTGGCGGACATTCCGATCTCAACGGTAAGTGATGTTCCACGATGCTGGTATCCAAACCTGGCATATCCTGATAGGACCAAGCAAATACATCGGGGAATTCTCTGAGAAGCTTTATCAAACCCTCTCTGGCAGTTGGACTGAGCAGTACCCCAATCCTAATTTCTTTTCTCTCTTTTTCTGAACCCAAGTTGACCGTTTTCAACGGCTCTTTGTGAGGTTCAATGGCCCCTTCCTCTTGTTTGAGTAATCGGGAGATCTCTTCTGGAATTTCGTTGTCAACTTCTTCTTCAGCCCCGAATACCGGGAACTCAAAGTCGGGAGAAGGCATCGGATCGTATGTTTCAACGGGGTGTAAAACAAGCAATCTGCATGACGGTATGATTCGTGTTTAGAAGAGGTAGAGAAAATGCAAGTGTGTGCAGTGTTTTGATTTTACTGCTTATTTTTATTATTGAATTGTTTTTTAGGATTACCATTTTCTGAAAAAAGCAAAAAGAGAAAACAACAATAAATGCGGAAATTACAGAACGACGTTATTTTATTAATGAACAAGTCAAATCTTGAAACTACATCCCTATAAAACAAAACTCTGTCGCTTCGGGCAAAGCGAAGAGGGAAATTTTACAGAAAGCGAGCCTTATCAAAACATTCGTTTCACCTGGGCAGGGTGAAAGGTTAAAGATGGCAATTACTTTGACTGGTGAACGACCCTTGGAACATCGACAGCAACCTATTGGCGGCGAAATCCTCGGTGACTCACAAAGTCTGGCACCTTCCTTGATTTGTCTTCAGAAATGACGCTGATTTTTGGTGGAGCAGGATTATTGGAATCTGTCTCCCAGGCAGAATTGTCGTAGGAGGATTCCTCTATTGCATTTTGCAAAGTATTTGTGCTCTCAGCTGTATCTCCCCATCCAGTTGGCTAGATATCTTCGAGCCTGATACGAAAGCTTTCGGGAGCGGTGTACTTGACCATATAGTCGTATTTTCCGCTTGGCTATCCCAGAGTGTCCCAAACTTCTTTGGAACTGGAGGAGTCATCTCTCTCGATGACGTTGACCTCGGGAAAAGCATAGTTGATGAACTCTAGTCTTGCAAATGTTGCAAATTCATCATCGTGTTGAGTAGTTTCTGAATGACCTGAGTGTTGATCCCATGACATGGTGGGGACACAGGTATTCTGTTCAATGACGATCAGCTGATTTTCATTGTTCGGCTGACTCTCTTGCCCCAAGTCTCCTGGATAAGGTTGCCACATTGGCAGACTATCCTTTGGGCCATAGTAGGTGTAGTCAAAATTGTCTTTCATCGGAGTGTCTTCCTCTAATGAATTTGGTGGAGCACGGCATCCTTCCGGATCATAATCTCCATAGATCATTTTGACGTCTGACCTGGGTATAAATCTTGGACTCTGTGCGGTATAGCAAAATGGAGTTTGCGTTTCGTCCTGCGACACATAACCGTCCTCGTTAAGATAAGACTTCCATTCTTCATCTATGTCAGAGGGATCTTCCTCATTGATAACATGTACTGCCTGAGACACTGGTTGGAGGAAACCTCCACTATAGAAGAAGTTCAGAATGGGATGAAGACTTTCATCGCTGGCAGCTGTCTGGGTACAGGTTGCAGAAAAACCAAGACCCTTCTTTGTTTTATTGTCAGTGGGAATGACAAGCTGTCCCCATCCTTTTGTAGCGGTGCTCTCGACCACTTTGATAGCATCCTTGTATGAGGAAATCGACGTTCCTCCTTCGGATTGATTGTTCTTGCTCACCGATAGTGCTTGGAACTGCGTCCCAATAACCTCTTCGGGTTCTATACCAGTAGATGATGACAAGTTACTCACAAGCAAGGCCTGTTCCCCACAGACTGTGATGATTTTATCATTTTGAACGAACTTTAGCTTTTGGTGGAGGGTCGAGGTGACCGCCTCAGCCTGATGTATCCAAGGTCTTCCTAATAAACAACTGTACGTTGCCCGGATGTCCATGACCTGGAAAGTGACTTGGAAAGTGTGAGGACCAATAGTTATGGGAAGATCAACTTCGCCGATAACTGTTTTTCTGGATCCGTCGAATGCTTTGATGACGACCTCGCTGATTCTCATCGGAGGGCCTCTGAATGATAATTGCATCAAAGTGGACTTCAGCATAACATTCAGGGCTGACCCTGTGTCTACCAGTACGCTGGCTAAAGCATCGTCCTGGCAGTTAACTGTGATATTGAGCGCCATGTTAGGACGGCGACCCTCTTCGGGTAATTCCTCATAACTAAATCCTAAGTTATTGCAGGAAGTGATGTTAGAGACAATGCTATCGAACTGTCTGATTGTTACATCCTGTTCCACAAAGGCCTGCTCCAAGACTTTCTGTAGAGCCTCCCTATGCGCTTCTGAACTGAGTAACAATGATAATACCGAGATCTTTGAAGGAGTTTGTAACAGTTGATCAACAATGTTATATTCACTCCTCTGGATGAGCTTCAGCATCTCATCTTTGTATTTTGAAAGGTCGGGATTACTGGATTGACCGACTGGTGGATTAGCAACTTCTCTCTGAAATTCCTTTTCTTTGTTGGATTCTCCAACTCCTCGGTTGAAGATTCGACCGCTCCGTGTTACTCGACTGATGTCTGCAATATTCACGACGGAGGGTAATGGAATTTCCTTTCCATTCTCAATTGTTGTTGCACCGTATTTGTAAGGGATAACCTTAGTTGATTCATACCGTAATGGTCCCGGCAAATAGATGACTATGGGAACCTTCTAGTTTTTCTGACCATCATAAGTAATCTCGATTTGTTCCCGATTGGGAACTTTAGATTCATCAAGCAAAGGGATGATGGCAAAAACATCCCTGGTCTGGTGACGACCAGACATCGTGACAACATCCTGAACTTGCTCGGCAAGGTAGCTCGGCGTCCAGTTGATGGGTCCAGAACCTGGATATGGACGAATCCCTCCACAATCCACTTGCCTCTGGAGAGCTGCTCTCACAAGGTAACACCCTTGCTTACTTTCCGAACAGACGCTACAACTGTCATAGTTATGTGGTGGCACTTGGCCACGCCCACTTTGAATACAATGTAACCTTACTATGTTAGCTTCCACTGATCGGACATCCTGACTTTGACGCCGAGTGGGGTTTCTATTATTGATACTAATCTGCTGAGTATCTTCATCCATATAGATGGGCATCCACCAATGATTTAACAAGTGCTGAAGTGCCTCCTGGACAAGGGTACAACCTCGATCATTTTCGCAACCCGCTTTACAGCTTTGATAGTCGTGTGAGATCAGGAATCCGAGTCGGACCTGCTCAACATGTAACTCTACCAGGTTGGTATTCATCACACGAATATCGAAGATCTGAACCATGTTGATTTGATAGGGATTCCTATCATGGTAATCTTGGATCCAACCAAGATCCATCTGACGCTGGAGGGCCTCTTGTATGAAAGAGCATCCCTATTTGTTTACCGAGCAAGTCAGACAGGAACTGTAATCGTGCCGCGGAAGATTATGGTACTGGCTTTGCCTTGAGTGCATCGCCACAAAGTTGACTTTCATCGCACAGATATCGTGGTTTTGAATGATGTTGGAATTCGCGTAGACCATGTTAACTCCACGAACTCTGTGCACTTGGATCCATCCGAGATCCAACTGTTCCTACAGAGCTGCTTGCACTACAGAACATCCCTGATTGTCTTTAGAGCAGATATCACACTGGTGATAGTTATGAGGTGGCACATGGCCATATCCACTCTGTATACAATGCATCTTGACCATATTGGTCCTCAATAAGAGTACATCGTGAATTTGATAGACGTTGTTAGTCTCTTTCTCAATCAGATTGACCGTAGCCTTCTCGTTGTTAGTCTCTTTTGCGCCGAGGTTTACTTTTAACACGGAGGGACTTATACAATAAGTGAGGCCCAAAATGTTTTGGTTAAAAGGGGGGTTGCGTCTTACACTCTAATAGAGGCCCAAAAGTTTTGAATGGGTCTTATAGCTTGAGGAGAGGCCCAGATGGTTTTTCAACGGATGATGATCGCGTCGAACTTAAAAATGTACAGAGGGACTTATACAATAAGTGAGGCCCAAAATATTTCTGTACAAGTGGGTTGGGTCTTACACTCTATTAGAGGCCCAAGAGGTTTAAAGAAAAAGAAATGGGTCTTACTACTCGAGGGTAGGCCCAGATGATTTTTGAAAAGGCGACGATCGCGCTGTTTGTTTTTTGACGGTATCGGGACTTATACAATAAGTGAGGCCCAAAATGATTTGGTCAAAAAAAGGATTGGGTCTTACACTCTATTAGAGGCCCATGAGTGTTTGTCAAAGTTTGTTAAAGGGGAAAATTAACAAAAACCCTAATTTCATCATTTTAAAATAATTATTCAAGGAAAAATTAATTAAAATGATACAAAATTCCAAATAAGTTTGAATAAACAACTTGTGATTTTGGTTTTTTAGGTTTGAAAAATGAGGTTTCAATCACAAGATGAATTAAAACCTACTTGGTTTTGATTTTTCAACATGGATATTTATTTTTAAAAGGGTTTAAAAACAAATAAAAGGCATTTATTCACAAAAATACTAACTATATTAAATAAATAATATAAATCTAATTTTTTTGTGGAAATAAATATTTCAATATTTTTGTGATTTTTTGCAAAAAGAACCAATCAAAAATAATTAAAATTGAGTGAGTTATTAATTTTCCAAATAATTAACAAAACATGAAAATAATTGGAAAAATAGCAAAAATGTGAAAAATCACAAAATGGCATGGGTGGGGTTTGAACCCACGACCTCAAAGCCACAAGGCGCGCGCCCTACCACTGGGGTGGTGATACATCCATTGTTTGAACTGAACCAACAAATATACAAGGTATGACATGGTTTTGGCTTGCCCAAGGCAAGTTTTGGCTCAAAAACGTGAAGGTCATAACTTTCTCAATTCTTAATGGTTTGAGACAAAATTTATATGTATCTGGGACAGAATTTCACAAGGAAGGCGATATGACTTGGGAACTAGAGAGTAGGATGCGAGAGTCGTATCCGGAGTTGTTTGAATCAGGTAATATTTTTTAGGACGAAAATTTCTAAAGTGGGGGAGAGTTGTAACGCCCCGATTCCAATTATTCCCATTTTGTTGAGTCTTTTATTTAAACTGAGTGATAAATTATTTTATTTGTGAAATTGGTGTATTAATATGCTATGTTGATGTGTTATGATATTTTACCATTTTTGAGAGTTTTCGGGAAAATTAGAATGGAGGGTATTTTAGACATTTCTCAATTAATGTTAAGTTAGAAAATTTAGTGGAAATATAATTGTGTGAGAAAATGAATTAATTTGAATTTGTGTAAAAAGAAAATAGAAAAGAAAAAGAGATAAGAAGAGGAAATAGGAGAGAAAGAGATAGAAAGGAAAAATAGAGAGAAAGAGGAGAGAAAGAAAGAGGAAGAGGAGAAAAGAGAAGGAAAAGAGGAAAAGCTAGGAAAATCAAGAAAATCAACTTCTAGGAATCGATTTAATCGGATAAGGGTGTGAAATCTTATTATCTCATCAATGTATATCATTATGTATGATTATGTATGTGTGTATTGGATTGTTTGTTGTGTTTTCATAGTTTTCAATTCTAGGTCGATGTTGAGAAATCGATGTTTTCGCAGTTGGAAATCGACGTAAATGTGGTAGAATGCTTGTTGCCATGATTAGAATAGGTTCTGGTTGATATATGTTGTTTTGAAAATGTTTTGGGTTGAAAAATATGGATTTTGGGTTTTCAACAGCACTGAAAGATTCTGAGTTTTCGCAGGTTCGCCTAGCGAACCATTCAGCGAAGGGTAACGAAGGCTCGCTGCGGGTATTCGCCTAGCGAAGGTGTGAGCGAAGGTTCGCTAGAGGTTCGCCTAGCGAAGTTTGGGTGTTTTTGATGTTGGTGGTTGCTGCCTTGGTTCGCCAAGGGGTTCGCCTAGCGAACTTTGTGTCTGTTTTTAGCTAGTAGTTGGTTCCCTGGAACAGTCGCCTAGCGAAGGTGCTTGTGAATGCTCGCGAGAAGGCTCGCCCAGTGAACAGTGTTGTTTGTGTAATTTTGTTTTCTGCATAACTTTTGATCTGTGGTTCGGTTTGAGGCATGGTTTGATGCATTAGAAAGCTTATGGAATGTTCTTTCTTATTATGATGAATTGGAAATAGTTAGCTGATTAAATAAGTCGAAAAAGTCGGGAATAGTGTTGTTTAGCGACTTTTACCGTTTTGAATGTGTTTGGATGTGAATCATACAATAGTGCATTGATGTGAATGTATATATAAATTGTATGTGATTGTATGAGATAAATGCATGAATATATTGTGAATATGTATGCATTTCAAGAATTTCTTGAGTCATTTGCATGTGAAGCATAATGATGTGGATTCTTGTGTTGTGGGATTCTAATGAGAATCCGCTATAACGTCGTGTGCCCGCTTGGGGGTGTGAGCGATGATTATAGACGATCATGTGCCCGCTTGTGGGGTGTGAGCAATCGGGTCGTGTGCCCGCTTGTGGGGTGTGAGCGCTGGGTGAACATCGTAGGCCCGACGGGGAGTTACAGTGATGTAACGAGCGATGGTTCCAGCAGAGTTCCTGAGTGAACTTGAGATGATTGAGTCAGTACCACATTGCATTTGCATAGAGTCGTGAGTCGGTCTCTATGATTTACATTTATCATCTTTATAATGGCGCATTGATGAATGAACATAAATGTGTATGTTTATGTGGAATGATGAGAATTGTGAAAGTACGCATGATGTGTATGCTTGGCTTTAAATATATATATATATATATATATATATATATATATATATATATATATATATATATATATATATATATATATATATATATATATATATATATTTATATATACATTGTGATGTATATGAGTGAGTGGTGATGAATTGTGCTGAGAATGTGGAATATGTGTATTTTTTATGCTAAGATATATAATTATATACATTGTTATTATGATAATATTTCTCACCCTTCTGCTGTTTTATGATGCTCTATGAGGCATTGCAGAGTAGGTATGTTGGTGGTCTTTTTGTGAAGCGTGTCTTCATTCTTTTGGTCGGTCGGCTCTGATATGTAGCACCGAGTAGCTAGGAGACTATGATTCTTTAGTGATACATTTATATATGTATCTTGTTGATGAATGTTTATGTAAACATGTATTATATTGGTGGATAATACTTGAGGATACATGTATATATGTGTATATGTTGTTGTTATTCAATGTTTAGATTTCCGCTTTTATTCTAAATATTGAGATGTGGGTGTAAGGAATAAGTTCCTCTATTGCAAAGTTACCCCACGGTTGCATATCAATTGTTGAGCAAGTGTTGAATGTTTTAATTTCATGTATGATGTGACATACCTCTTTTATACTATGTTTATAATTATACTCTGACGAAATTTTTAATATGTGCCTAATTGATTATTTGGGGGTATAGAAAGGGGGTGTTACATTAAGTGGTATCAGAGCCAGAGTTGAGTCAGTTGTGTCTGTCTTGTTGTTGTGTTGGTTGAACTGTTGTTTAACTTTGTTGTCTTTTTGGGAATGATCAGAATATGGCTGGTAGGAACGACAATGCGATGGCTGCTGCTTTGGAAACAATGGCTAGGGCGGTGCAAGGTGCGCCGAACGTGAATGCTAATGACGAGTTCAGGAAGAATCAACCACCGGTTTTCAAAGGAAGATTTGATCCCGATGGTGCTCAACTTTGGTTGAAAGAGATTGAAAGGATCTTCAGAGTTATGGGCTGTGTGGAGGAAAATAAGGTGAGGCTTGGGTCTCACATGCTGAAGGAGGAAGCCGACAATTGGTGGGTCGATATGCGTCAAGTTCTTGAGGTGGATGATGAAGAGATAACTTGGGATTTATTTCGTACTGAGTTCTTAAGGAAGTATTACCCTGAAAGTGTGAAAGGGAAGAAGGAGATGGAGTTCCTTGAACTAAAACAAGGTAGTATATCCGTGGTGGACTATACTGCTACGTTTGTGGAGTTGGTTCAATTCCATCCTCACTATGCTGCAATTACTGCTGAGTTCTCAAAGTGTATTAAGTATGAGAATGGTTTGCGTCCCGAGATTAAACAGGCTGTGGGATATCAAAGGATAAGAAGGTTTTCGGATTTGACGGAATGTTGTAGAATCTTCGAGGAAGATAGCAAGGCTCGTTCTACACATTATAAAAGTTTGAATGAGAGGAAGGGAAAGCACTAAGCTAGAAGTGGACCTTATGTGACACCCGCTGATAAGGGCAAGCATAGGGGAAACTTTGAGAAGAGATCTGGAGGAGGAGGTTCCGGTTCCATTAAGTGTTATAAGTGTGGTGAAATGGGTCATAAATCATTTGAGTGTGGGAAGACAGTAGCGAAATGTTCTAACTGTAGAGGCCTTGGGCATGCTACTACCGATTGTAGAAGGAATGTAATGAAGTGCTATAATTGTGGGGAACCTGGTCACATTAGCACGAAGTGTTCGAATCCGAAGAAAGCTCCAACTGGTGGGAAGGTATTTTCTTCGGCAGGAACTCAGACTTCAAGTGCAGATCGTCTGATTAAAGGTACTTGCTTTATTAATAGTACACCTTTAGTCGCTATTATTGATACTGGAGTGACTCATTCGTTTATTTCGTCTGAGTGCGCGAAGCGTTTGAATCTTGTGTTGTCTCTGATGGATTGTAAGATGGTTATTGATACTCCAGCAATGGGGTCAGTAACTACTTCTTTGGTTTGTTTGAGTTGTCCTTTGACCATTTATGGTAAAGACTTTGAGATGGATTTAGTGTGTTTGCCATTGGAAGGGTTAGATTTGGTCTTTGGTATGAATTGGTTGCAATTTAATAGGGTTCATATTGATTGTTATCATAAGTTGGTAAGGTTTCCTTCTTTAGAAGAAGACGAAGACTCGAGTTTCTTGTCTACTAAAGAGTTGAAGAGACTTTTGGCGGACGAAGCTCAGTTGTTCGGGTTGTTTGCATCTTTAACTGTGGATAGTCAGGTGTCACTTGATGTGTTTCCTGTTGTGTGCGATTTTCCTGAAGTGTTTCCTGAGGATATTATAGAGGTACCGCCGGAAAGAGAAGTTGAGTTTTCTATTGATCTAGTTCCAGGTACTAGATCGATTTCGATGGCACCGTATCGTATGTCGGCATCGGAGTTGGTAGAATTGAAGAAGCAATTGAATGACTTGTTGGATAAGAGATTTGTAAGACAAAGTGTTTCTCCTTGGGGTGCTCCGATATTGTTGGTTAAGAAGAAGGATGGGAGTATGCGGTTATGCATTGATTATCGACAATTGAACAAGGTGACAATTAAGAACAAGTATCCGCTTCCAAGGATCGATGATTTGTTGGACCAATTAGTTGGTGCGCGTGTTTTTAGCAAGATTGATTTGAGATCGGGATATCACCAGATTCGTGTGAAAGAAGAGGATATTCAAAAGACAGCCTTTAGGACACGGTATAGCCATTACAAATATTTCGTGATGCCATTCGGGGTTTCTAATGCGCCGGGTGTGTTTATGGAATACATGAATTGTATTTTTCACGAACAGTTAGATCGTTTTGTGGTTGTGTTCATCGACGATATATTGATTTACTCTAAGTCTCAAGAAGAGCATGAAGAGCATTTGAGGATTGTGTTACGAATTTTGAAAGCGAAACAATTGTATGCTAAGTTGTCGAAATGTGAGTTTTGGTTGTCAGAAGTAAGTTTTCTTGGACATGTTATTTCCGGTAGTGGTATTAGTGTTGATCCATCCAAGATTGATGCGGTGATGCAATGGGAAGCTCCTAGATCGGTTACAGAGATTCAAAGCTTTTTAGGCTTGGCGGGTTATTATCGGAGGTTTATTGAGGGATTTTCGAAGTTGGCATTTCCGTTAACGCAATTGACTTGTAAAGGAAAGGCTTTCATTTGGGATATTCATTGTGAAGAGAGTTTCAATGAGCTAAAAAGAAGGTTGACAACGACTCCGATCTTGATTTTGCCAAATCCTACGGAACCATTTGTTGTGTATTGTGATGCTTCATTGGTTGGTTTAGGTGGTGTTTTGATGCAAGATGGAAAAGTTGTGGCTTATGCTTCAAGACAATTGAGAGTGCATGAAAAGAGTTATCCTACACATGACTTGGAGTTAGCGGCCGTGGTGTTTGTTTTGAAGATATGGAGGCACTATCTTTATGGTGCCAGATTTGAGGTTTTTAGTGATCACAAAAGCTTGAAATATTTATTTGATCAAAAAGAATTGAACATGAAACAAAGGAGGTGGTTAGAGCTTTTGAAGGATTATGATTTTGGTTTGAATTACCATCTGGGTAAGGCAAACGTGGTGGCCGATGCTTTGAGTCGGAAGTCGTTACATATATCCGCATTGATGATGAGAGAATGGGAACTTTTGGAGAATTTTAGAGACTTGAGTTTGGTTTGTGAGATGACGCCGAAAGGTGTGAGACATGGTATGCTACATGTTACGAATGACTTTCTTGCAACCGTATGTGAAAGGCAAAAGTTGGATTTGAAATTCGTTGATTTGATGATGAATGAGAATGAGGATTTCAAGGTTGATAATTTTGGAGTTTTGAGATTTCGTGGTCGTATTTGTATTTCCGATGATGCAGAGTTGAAAAATATGATATTGGAAGAAGGACACCGAAGTAACTTAAGTATTCATCCGGGAGCGAATAAAATGTATCAAGATTTGAAGAAAATCTTTTGGTGGTCCGGGTTAAAGAGAGATGTGGCTCAATTTGTGTATGCGTGCTTAACTTGTCAAAAGTCTAAGGTGGAACATCAAAAGCCTAGTGGATTGACGCAACCGTTGGACATTCCGGAGTGGAAATGGGATAGTATATCGATGTATTTTGTTACGGGATTGCCGAATACGCAAAGAGGTCATAATGCCATTTGGGTAATCGTTGATAGGCTTACTAAATCTGCTCACTTCCTTCCAATTGATATTAGTTACCCTTTGGAGAAGTTAGCCGAGATTTATATTCTTGCGGTTGTGAAGTTACATGGAGTTCCTAAGAGTATTGTATCGGATAGAGATCCTAGATTCACATCGAGGTTTAGGGAGAGTTTACAAAAGGCTTTGGATTCTAAGCTAAGATTGAGTTCGGCTTATCATCCGCAAACGGATGGTCAAACCGAGAGGACAATTCAATCGTTGGAGGATTTGTTGCGTGCTTGTGTGCTCGAGCAAGGTGGTGCTTGGGATAGTTATTCGGCATTGATTGAGTTCACCTACAATAATAGTTTTCATTCAAGTATAAGTATGGCACCGTTTGAGGCTTTGTATGGTCGTAGATGTCGAACACCTTTGTGTTGGCATGAAAACGGTGAGAGGACGATAGTTGGACCGGAGATGGTACAGCAAACGACGGAGAAAGTGAAGTTTATCCGTGAGAAGATGAAAGCTTCTTAAAGTAGACAAAAGAGCTATCATGACAAGAGAAGAAAAGATCTTGAGTTTCAAGAAGGCAACCATGTGTTTTTGAGAGTTACGCCGGTTACGGGTGTGGGTCGTGCTTTGAAGTCGAAGAAATTAACTTCTCGTTTTATTGGTTCGTATCAGATTTCTGCACGAGTCGGTTCTGTGGCTTACCGTGTAGCGTTGCCTCCGAATCTTTCAAATTTGAATGATGTATTCCATGTTTCGCAACTTCGAAAGTATGTTCCGGATCCGTCACATGTTATTCCCATGGACGAGGTTGAAGTGAGAGATAACCTTACGGTCGAAACTTTACCGATTAGGATTTTGGACCGTGAAGTTAAGAAGCTAAGAGGCAAGGAAATTGGACTTGTGAAAGTAGCGTCGGGAGGCGCTGCGGAAGGCGATATGACTTGCGAACTAGAGAGTAGGATGCGAGAGTCGTATCCGGAGTTGTTTGAATCAGGTAATATTTTCGAGGACGAAAATTTCTAAAGTGGGGGAGAGTTGTAACGCCCCGATTCCAATTATTCCCATTTTGTTGAGTCTTTTATTTAAACTGAGTGATAAATTATTTTATTTGTGAAATTGGTGTATTAATATGCTATGTTGATGTGTTATGCTATTTTACCGTTTTTGAGAGTTTTCGGGAAAATTAGAATGGAGGGTATTTTAGACATTTCTCAATTAATGTTAAGTTAGAAATTTAGTGGAAATATAATTGTGTGAGAAAATGAATTAATTTGAATTTGTGTAAAAAGAAAATAGAAAAGAAAAAGAGATAAGAAGAGGAAATAGGAGAGAAAGAGATAGAAAGGAAAAATAGAGAGAAAGAGGAGAGAAAGAAAGAGGAAGAGGAGAAAAGAGAAGGAAAAGAGGAAAAGCTAGGAAAATCAAGAAAATCGACTTCTAGGAATCGATTTAATCGGGTAAGGGTGTGAAATCTTATTATCTCATCAATGTATATCATTATGTATGATTATGTATGTGTGTATTGGATTGTTTGTTGTGTTTTCATAGTTTTCTATTCTAGGTCGATGTTGAGAAATCGATGTTTTCGCGGTTGGAAATCGACGTAAATGTGGTAGAATGCTTGTTGCCATGATTAAAATAGGTTCTGGTTGATATATGTTGTTTTGAAAATGTTTTGGGTTGAAAAATATGGATTTTGGGTTTTCAACAGCGCTGAAAGATTCTGAGTTTTGGCAGGTTCGCCAAGCGAACCATTCAGCGAAGGGTAGCGAAGGCTCGCTGCGGGTATTCGCCTAGCGAAGGTGTGAGCGAAGGTTCGCTAGAGGTTCGCCTAGCGAAGTTTGGGTGTTTTTGATGTTGGTGGTTGCTGCCTTGGTTCGCCAAGGGGTTCGCCTAGCGAACTTTGTGTCTATTTTTAGCTAGTAGTTGGTTCGCTGGAACATTCGCCTAGCGAAGGTGCTAGCGAAGGTGCTAGCGAATGCTCGCGAGAAGGCTCGCCCAGCGAACAGTGTTGTTTGTGTAATTTTGTTTTCTGCATAACTTTTGATCTGTGGTTCGGTTTGAGGCGTGGTTCGATGCATTAGAAAGCTTATGGAATGTTCTTTCTTATTATGATGAATTAGAAATAGTTAGCCGATTAAATAAGTTGAAAAATTCGGGAATAGTGTTGTTTAGCGACTTTTACCATTTTGAATGTGTGTTTGGATGTGAATCATACAATAGTGCATTGAAGTGAATGTATATATAAATTGTATGTGATTGTATGAGATGAATGCATGAATATATTGTGAATATGTATGCATTTCAAGAATGTCTTGTGTCATTTGCATGTGAAGCATAATGATGTGCATTCTTGTGTTGTGGGATTCTAATGAGAATCCGCTATAACGTCGTGTGCCCGCTTGTGGGGTGTGAGTGATGATTATAGACGATCGTGTGCCCACTTGTGGGGTGTGAGCGATCGGGTCGTGTGCCCTCTTGTGGGGTGTGAGCGATCCATAAACACCGTGTGCCCTCTTGTGGGGTGTGAGCGGTGGGTGAACATCGTAGGCCCGACGGGGAGTTATAGTGATGTAACGAGCGATGGTTCCAGCAGAGTTCCTGAGTGAACTTGAGATGATTGAGTCAGTACCGCATTACATTTGCATAAAGTCGTGAGTCGGTCTCTATGATTTGCATTTATCATCTTTATAATGGTGCATTGATGAATGAACATAAATGTGTATGTTTATGTGGAATGACGAGAATTGTGAAAGTACGCATGATGTGTATGCTTGGCTTTAAATATATATATATACATTGTGATGTATATGAGTGAGTGGTGATGAATTGTGGTGAGAATGTGAAATATGTGTATTTTTTATGCTAAGATATATAATTATATACATTGTTATTATGATAATATTTCTCACCCTTCTGCTGTTTTATGATGCTCTATGAGGCATTGCAGAGTAGGTATGCTGGTGGTCGTTTTGTGAAGCGTGTCTTCATTCTTTTGGTCGGTCGGCTCTGATATGTAGCACCGGGTAGCTAGGAGACTATGATTCTTTTGTGATACATTTGTATATGTATCTTGTTGATGAATTTTTATGTAAACATGTATTATGTTGGTGGATAATACTTGAGGATACATGTATATATGTATATATGTTGTTGTTATTCAATGTTTAGATTTCCGCTTTTATTCTAAATATTGAGATGTGGGTGTAAGGACTAAGTTCCTCTGTTGCAAAGTTACCCCACGGTTGCATATCAATTGTTGAGCAGGTGTTGAATGTTTTAATTTCATGTATGATGTGACATACCTCTTTTATACTATGTTTATAATTATACTCTGACAAAATTTTTAATATGTGCCTAATTGATTATTTGGGGGTATAGAAAGGGGGTGTTACAGTTAGGGACGAAGAAGGTGCGTCTGGCGCGACGCCGGCGAGAGTCGAGAGAAGACGGAGGGGATATCGGAGAAGCGAGAGAGTGACATGAATTGGGATTTTTCTGGTTTTGTTTCAAATCCTTTTTATATACAGGTAGTAATATGTGGGACATGGGCTGAGTGATAAGCCCAAGTGATTTGTTCCTCATCACACCCTATTGTTACTACTACATCCCCATGATTCTTTTTGGGTTTAGGCTTGTTTTTTAAATGATTAATTTTTTATTAGGATTAGTTTTAGTTTGATTTTGAAATTCTAGTTGATTAAGTAAAATCTATTAGGATTTTAATCAATTAATTAATGAAAATTTAATTAGGATTTTAATTATTTAGTAAAAATTTTAATTAGGATTTTAATTAGTTAACGACACTACGCCAAATATGAGTTTTCGCAGCGCAACAAAGACAGCGCTTTCTGGTAAAAGCGCTGCTACATGTTTCGCTAAAAACAAAAATAAAAAACGAAAGAAAAAAGCTCTGCTAAATGGGGGACATAAGACAACGCTTTTGAAAAGCGCTGCTAAAACCCTAAGGCAAGTGAACTTTAGAAAGCGTTTTATGAAAAGCGCTGCTAAAGGGGTAACATAAGGCAGCACTTTTGAAAAGCGCTGCTAAAGGGCTTTCGTACAACACGCTTTAGGCAGCGCTTTGGAAAGCGCTGCTAAAGGCCTTTCATTAATCCCACATAAGAAAGCGTTTTTACCCTAAAAGCGCTGCTAAAGGATTAACATAAGAAAGCGCTTTCTAAAAGCGCTGCTAAAGGTCTTTTAAAATATTAAAATTAAAATAGATTCTGATCTCCCTCTATTTTCATTACGACCGTTTCTATTTCGCCCTAATCTCTCACGACACTATATCTTCGTCTTCTTCTTCTGCAAACGAAACTCCCTCCGTCCTCCATCGTCCGCCGTTCGTGACTTTACTCCGTTCGAGGCTATCCTCACAGCTACCATTGTCCGCCGTTCGTGACTTCAGTCCGTGCTACCGTCGTCCACCGTTTGAGGTTTTTACTCTCCTTTTTTCTGGTTTTCTCTCCTATAATGGAAATGCCTAATATTCTCCATTGTTCATTGTTTCTCTGTTGTTTCTGTGATATAAATTTGTTGTATTATTAGTTGTTGATGTTAGGTTTTGATTTTTTGGTTTGTAGAATTTTGTTAGTGTTTAATTGAAAATGTGATTAGTTGTTGATATTTGATTTGATTTGATTTAAAATGATATTAGTTGTATTGTTAGTTGAAAATGATATTAGTTGTATTGTTAGTTTATTTTTGATATTAGTTTTTGATTTAATTGAAAATGATATTAGTTTTTGATATTTAGTTGATTTGATTTTTGATTTAATTGAAAATGATATTAGTTGTATTGTTATTTGATTTTTGATTGCCTATCCGTTTGCATATCTGTATCGATTTCACTCACAGGTTCATTGTTTATAATTGTGTCTAAAATGACTTTGAACTTAATCCCTCTAAGTTTGTTTAGCTTTATAAGTTTTTTAATATAATTGTGTCATTTTATATTGATGTTTTTCTTAATTACAGGTGAAATGGCTAGTAACGAGGAAAAATCACATGATACTTCAAAAAATGATGAACATGAAACAATTCAAGAAGCAGAAGGAGATATTACGCGAGGAGTAACTATCATGAAAAACATCATTCGTGCTAGAGATAAAGGAATAAAGTATGACATTTATTGGAATGATACGAACCAACTTGTTGAGCCTAACGGAGCAATGTTGTCAAGTTATATTGGTACACTTGTTCGTTCGTATATTCCAATTACTTGTGATAATTGGTGAAATGCATCGTTGAAACCCGCCAAAGAAAACATATGGAGTGAGATACAGGTACCATATTGATGTTATTTGTTTTTGTTGCCAATTATGTCTTTAAATTACTAATTATGTTATTTGTTTTTGTAGAGGTATTTTAATATTAGTGATGACCGAAAGAAGTATTGTATTTAATTAGCCGGAAAAAGACACAAACGGTTTCAAACATTTCTATCAAACAAGTATCTTAGGGATGCCAAACGAAATTTTATTGAAGCAGAACGTCCAGTGAAGTATGTGGAATTGATTTCACCTGAAGAATGGGCAACTTTTGTAACCAAAAGAAGAACCAAAGCATTCCAGGAGTTGAGTGGCGTAAATCGCCAAAGAGCATCAAAACCCGCGTATCCATACAGGAATGTGTGTTTGGGATATGCACGCTTACAGCAAAAAATAGTAAGTATATGTAAATGCTTTGATTTACTTGTTTCTTTCCCATGTGTTATAATTGATTTTATTATTTTTCTTAATGTGTATTTAGAAGAAGAGAAAAGTGAAGAAACATGTGTTCCGGAACATGTTTTGTGGAAGGCTGCTCGTGTGGGTAAGGATGGAGTTGTTGCGGAAAATGTTCAACAAGTTTTTGAGCAATGTGTAAGTATAACGTTATGCGTTTTATATCCCACTTATTGACATATATATAATATTTATGCTTTTTAATCCCCACTAATATTTTTCGATATTCATGCATATGAATTCTAGGAGACTCTGTCTCAGTCCGCAACTCTAGGTGAAGACCAGGATTCCAGGAGCATACTTACTCGAGTGTTAAATGTTCCTGAGTATTCCGGTCGTGTGAGGGGTAAGGGTTTTGGGGTCACTCCATCATCCTTTTATAATCGTTCAAAGAGCCAAAATCCTAGCAATAAACAAGTGATGGAAGCCATGGAAGAATTAAGAGCTCAAGTCCGTGAATTACAAAAGGACAAGGAAAAATATATGTCAGAAAGTCGTGGTTCAGAGTTTAATGATACTATTGACAAAGGTAGTATCAATTGTCAACAGAAACTTGCCGAGGTAATTATGTATGCTTATTGTGAAATTAATTTAGCACAAATTTTTCAATATATACACATTAAAAGTGTTAATTCTATATTCAAATGTTTTACTAACTTATATGATTTTTAGATTCATGCCCAAGAGTTGCAAATAATAGAAAGTCAGAATAGGCAGCCAGAATTAGGCAACACCTCCAACCAAAAAAAGACTCTTGCAAGGACGGGGAAAAAAATGCAATTGTATCTCGATTTAGGTCATCTCTTGAAACTCTTGTAGAAACATCGAATTTGATGGACGGAGGTATTCGTGCAGTACCTATGGAGGAAGGTATTTTCGGTTATTCCTATTCAGAAACAATTTCTAAAGAGGATTTGGATCAAATTTTTAATCATTCTGAATTAGGCATCGGTGTTATGCATACATACATCAGGTATTCCGATTAACTCTCTTTAATTATTTAAGCAATTTATTTATTCATTTCAACGAATAATCTAATGTTTATTATGTTTTTATTTAAGGTTCTTGTATGAGAAATTGGTGCGCCCGCATCAATTGTCAGAAAGATTCGGTTTCTTATCAGCCAACTATATCAATGCACCGTTAATTGCGATGAATCCAACTTCAGTACAATCTCACTTAGTCGAAAGATTTATGGCCAGCATAGATACAGAAAAGTTGTATCTTTTACCATATAATACTGGCAACGGGTTAGATTTGCATTCTTACTTCATTTATTATCATTTTTTGTTTTTTGATGTTGCGTATAAAATTACTATATCGATACTTTTGTTTTATTTTACAGTGGATACTGGTTGTTGGTTGCGATAAATCCGATAAGTGAAATAGTGTATTATGTGGATTCGTTAGATGGTGATGTAGATAAATACCCGGATATGAAGACGACGATTGATACGTTAGTGAAATTGTTCTAAATATTTGTGTGTACTTGTTTATTAATTTATTTAAGTGAGATTGTTCTAAATATTCGTTTATATTATGTTAGAGCTATACAAATATTTCGATCACAAAGAGGAGCCCAAGTATCAAAGAGTAAGTCAACCAACATTACCTGGATCAGAGTGGAGGTATATTTTCACAATTTTGCTTATAATAGTGATGCTACTTGATAAAACAAGTTAGACTATATATCCTGATATATATTATTATTATTTTTCAATGTGTAGTGTCCTCGTCAAAAAAATGGTATAGATTGCGGTTATTTCGTTTTGAGGTTTATGAAAGAAATCATTCATTTGGATCAAATAGATATTCCAATCATGGTATGGATTTATAACTTAGGAGTTATTTTAATATTTATCAGATATTTGATATAATTAATTACTTTTAACTAAATCATGCATATTATGTTATATTATGTTGTATTTTGATGAATTCAAGTGTGTTACTTACTCCAAAGTACAATTGGAAGAAATTAAGGAGGATTAGTGTCAATACCTTATTGAGCAAAGAATCATATAAGGTATGGAAGTTGGAAGTTGTTCTATATACTTTGTATACTTTTGTAAGTTGTTGTATATGGTTATTAGAATGGTTATTTGGTGTATGAATAGTTGTTGTATATAGTTTTGGAAGTGGAAGTTGTTGTATATAGTCTTGTGTATAATTATGAAATTATAAGGCCTATATATGATGATTGAAGTATATAATTATGCAGTATTGTGAATTGAAGTATATAAGACATATGTTGAATAAAGGCTTGTGAATTGAAATATATAATTATGATAAGTTTTGATAAAAAATTATGTTATATAGGTTTGTTAATATACAGGTCTATTAAAAGGTTTTTTAAAAAAAAAACTTTCTAAAAAAAGAGTTTTAGCAGCGCTTTTGACAAAAAACGCATCCAAAACAAATAAATTTTAAAACAATTTAGGTGTATAAAAGACAGTGCTTTTAATGCAAAAGCGCTGCCAAAAGTGGAACTAAAGAAAGCGCTTTTTAAAAAGCGCTGCTTAAAGTATTAAGCAGAGACACATTAGTAAGTGCTTTATAAAACGCTGCCTAAGGGGGAGGGGGTAAAAACCAGCGCTTTTTCCAAAAAAAGTGCTGCCTAAAGTTGGAAAATAATACACATTACGCAGTGCTTTTAAAACAGTGCTGCCTAAAGGGGAACAAAAGACAACGCTTTTAGTGGAAAAAAAAAGTGTTGTCTTTTACCTTTAGCAGCGCCACCTTTGGCAACGCTTTTAAGCGCTGCTAAAGGAAAAAAAAAGCGTTGCTAAAGGTCTATTTCGGCGTAGTGCAAGTTTAGAGAAATTCTATTTAATTACGATTTTTATTAATTAATGAAAGTTTTAGTTGATTAAAATATATTCCATCTGGTTAGTTAGGGTTCTGATTATCGTTTTGATCAGTTAGCCACTATTATGATTGATTAATCAGTTTTAAGGTTAACTTTGGCTGCTATTGTCGCAAGTTCTTATGGAAATCTTCATAACTAGTAAGTAATTTCAAGGTAGGACCCTGATGATTAAATGACGTGACATGATGCAATTTTATCTTCGATAAATTGAATTGAGGTAGACATTAGATTTTAGGATCAATTTTCTCGCATGACAACTTATAGGATAAGAATTCCCCTTCAAACTTAACTATAGGACCATTTGACTTGACAAAATTTAGGACCAAGTCTCCCTTAGACCTATAGTGTGACTCTCTCTTCTCTCTCTTAATACAAGTAAAATACTTAATAACTACGATGTGTATTGTGCTCCACGAGCCTTAAGCACATAGGAGAAGATGAGAGGATGCATTTCTAACCTCATCTTAGGGTACTTCGTGCGCGATACGCTTGGATCGTTAGCGCGAAGTATTTGATCCTATGTCATAGACATTAGTGCGGTATACGTCACAAACAAAGTCAATCCACTTCTCTAAAATCCTTGAACACATGCAAACCATTTTGTCCTTCGGGATCTCCGTTCAAACATTTTTTCAGAAAGGGCATGTTACCTTCGTTCTACCGCAAACATGCATCGACCCTAACTGCTGGAACATGAGCTTAGCGTTGTCCATAAAAGACACCAACAATTTGTAGGTCGAACTACGACTGCTCTAATTCTTCATTCTGGTCCGAATGAGGATACGTAGGCACAAGACGGTGATGTCTTGGCAAGAACAATCCCCCCATTCACCCGTAGTCCTCCGAACTACATTGACTCTGACTTTCCCACTCCCGAGGGAATACGTAGGCCTAGGACGGCGAGGTCCTACCGAGTCACTTTTTCTTTTTCCTTTCTAGTTTAGCAGTAGCCTTTATATAACATACCCGTTTGATTAGAACAACAAGAGTGGATCCCGTTGGGTACAACGGACACGAGGGGTGCTAATACCTTCCTCTCGCGTAATCGAATCCTGAACCCAGACTATGGTTGAGATGACCATGTCTTCTCCCTTTTGAGGTTTGTTCGATTATTTCCTTTCCCCCGTTGGGGTAAATAACGTTCGGTGGCGACTCTGTTTTTCCGCCGGTTGTTTTTCGCTATGCGACAATTAAGATCTGCTTGTGGATGATAGTTTACCTAAGTATTATTCGACAACTGAGGAATCCTCCTCTGGATCCTTGAACGCAGAAGAGAAAAAATTTGAAGAAAAAGTTGAAGGCGAGGAAGTTGACAGTGAGTCAAGCAAGGGTGAAGAAGTGATAGTCACTACTGTGACTACTCCTGTTGTGACCACGGTTAAGAAGACAGATGCAGAAAGTGAGGAAAATATTGTGCAAGAGCAGGTACTTAGCCCTAGGAAAAAGGAGCTGAAGAAGAAAGAAAAGATTGTTGTAGAGGAACTTGTGCAGGAAGAAGTTATCACGCTTGAAGTCTTCAAGGAACAAGCCAAGGAGCCTGAGAAACCAAAGATCGCAAAGAAAGAAGCCAAGAAGAAAAAGAGAGAAGATATCCAGCCTGTGCGCAAGAGCACCAGGCTTAAAGCCTTATGGGTCTCATTCAGAGGCAAGCCTAGTCTTGCCTTCCCTTGACACTTAACAGTGAGGACACTGTCCTTACTTTAAGTTTGGAGGGAGGCAGATAAAAGCTTGACCTTCTCTCTTTCTTTCCTCTTTCTTCTATTTCAATATGTTTCTGCTTATGTTAGGATGACAATTTGCTAGGATGTTTGCTGTATTATCTTACTTGGATATTTGCTTAGGTATTTTGGAGGCTATGTTTTTGGCCAAAGTTTGATGTCTGGAAAATAAACTAAACTGGTTTATGCTAAAATTTCTATTTGATTGCGTATTAGGTTAAAATTTCTGTTTGCATAGTTTATTCTTGTTTAAATTCAATTTCATTTTGCATGAGTAGTTTTTTTTAGGATAACTGAGAGTTAAGTAAAGAACAACCTAGGATCAGAAAACTATTCTTTTTGTGGTTAGAATAAAAACAGGATGATGAGTCTGCCTGTGAATCTGTGGAAACAAAGCCAAGTTGTTACCTAGGGTGTTGTTATAAAAGAATACTGATAACCTTTATCCCGCCTCCACTAGTCTGTTGAATTAGTAAAAAAAAATTAGAAACTTATTTGTTGGAAGTTATGAAGCAAGTAGAAACCTTAAGGAATTACTCTGGAAGGATGAACTGACTTTGATAAAGATTTAAACTCTTCACACAAAGAAGAGCACACCCTAATCGTTGCTAATAAAACACAAAAAAGTGTGCAAAAAGGTGGCAAAGACCACTCTTGATGAAAAGTTCATATGCCTGAAACTGGAGGAACAACCAACATCTTCATCACAATAGCCAGTTGGACTCATTACAAGTGAGATCTCGTTGAGTGAAAAGGTGGAGTGTTGAGTTAAAAAAAATAGAAAGGGAAAATAAAATAAATTGGAAAGGTGTGTGTTGCACCCCAAATTTTACCCTCAGATACTATGGTTTTCTGCACGTCATTTTTGCCGGTCATTTTAGCATTTGCGGTCTTTTGGGCCATTGATCATTAATCATGCATTTTCAACTCCATGTCATCCTTGATTTCATATACTTATACATTCATATTTAGTTAAGTGATTATTTTAAATTATTTAGAATTAATCTAGTTTCATTTTGATTTTAGTGTAGCTTATATTTTAATTAGGTATTATTTTAATTTTAGTTTGTTTAATTCAATTTATATCATATTTCTAATTTATCTTTTTAATTTCAATTTATTTAGTTTCTTTTCTACTTCTATTTCTTTTTAGTTAGAAATTTTATCTTCCAATTAAATTTAAGTTTAATTTAAGCTATTTAGTTTTTAATTTAGATTAGGTTTAGTCTATTTTTAGTTTAATTGTCTTTGATTCATATTTACAAACTATTACAATAAAAAAAAATAAAAAAATACAAAAAAGGGAAATTCAGGCAATCCCTTCACACGCCAGACAAGATCTCCACGCTCAACCAAACACTCTTCATCGGCCTCGTAAATAAGAAAAACAACACTTCACGCCAGATGTAATGCCTGAATTTAATTAATTAGTTAATTAAATTATTGAAGGATTTAATTATTGGATCTAGACGAAGTTGAGAATTAATCGGAGTAGTTGGATTTGTCAATATTATTTTAAGAGGCGTATTTGGATTATTAAGTTAAAGTTGGATTATTAGTCGGTTGGATCGGAGAAATTAATATTGGAGATAATATTATTTTAGAATATTTTTTATTTAATCAGATTTAGTGTTGGAGTGGTATATAGCAATTTGGTGGTGTGGATTAGTTGGCCCATTAAAGAATATTATTATTATTATTATTATTTGGTTAAAAGGAATATAAGAAATAGAAAGTAAGTTTTGTTGTATCAGTAGAAAGAAAAAAAAGAAGTTACACGAGGGATTTGGAAAACAAGGTTGGAAGAACGTGAGAGAAGTTGGGAACGAGAGAGAAACCGCTACCGGTGTCGAATTTCCGGAATCCAACCTATTGTCGAGCTGCCTTCAATCCAAGGTAAGGGTGGGTTCGACTATTATAACCGGGTTATGATGAATGTTATGGGGGTATTAGGTTGTATTGAATTGATACTGTTTATAATTTTGTTGAGTAATCTCTGTTTGGTCTCATACTATCACACAATGTGAAATTAGGTTTATGGGGAAATTATTGTTGTGATTGAAAATTGATGTTGCAGTGGGTATAAGTTGATTGTGTCTGAGATAGTTGATCGAAGAAAATATGTTGATGTGTTAGTGTATTATATGTCGTAATTGGTTAAATTGACATTGAGTGAAATCTGGAAAATATACAAGCAAGTGGCAATATAGGAAACTATACGTGTGAAGAAGAAGAAAGGAAAATTGAGATGGGGGAAGAAGAAAGGAAATTTGAGGCGGGGGCCTCACAAGGTGGGGGTGGGCGCCTCCTAATGCATTTTGGTGGGGGTGGGCGCCTCCTAATGTTTTTGGGTTCTTTTGGATTTTTGTTTGGTGTTCTTTTCTATACCGTTACCTTATCATGAAATTGCCTTATTAACCATAAATTAGTAGTAGTAGTAACCTTACATTACTAATTAGCATATTAGGAATGGAATGGAGCAGAAAAGTATTAGGTTATCCAATGATTTATATAGCAGAAAAATAATAGGTTCATTAGAAATTCATGTAGCAGGAACTTACAGGCTCGACAGAAAACTAGTTAAGTGGCAAGGATAATTTGACAGAAAAAAAAAAGAAACCATAACAGTAAACAGAATTTTGACAGAAGCTTGGAAATTATTTTAATTGGCAGCAGTAATGGGAACAAGATTTTCTAATAAACTGGTAGCAGTAACCGAAGTTAAAAACTGAACAGTTTAGTCGGTTTAGCCGGTTTAGGCGGAAAAACTAGTTGTCCGGAATTTAACGGAAATTGTCGGGGTAAGTCGGGTAATTTAGTAGGTGGCTTTGGTTGAATTGTTTGGTTGAAACTATGTTGAAAAAGTGGAATTTCAGGTACAGCAGTTGAGTTTTAATATTGTTCCGGTACACGGACGAATTTTAAGTTGAAGGCGTAATAGCCAAAGTTGATTAAGTTGTTTATGTCGAAAAGTTGCTATGTTGTTAAGTTGATCATGTGTGGATGTTGTTGAGTTATTTATGTTGTTGAGTTAGTGCGTGTCATGAACATACATTGCATTTTGTGTCGGAGCGTTGCTCACACCACGTTGGCCTGGATTGGCATATATTGAAAGTTGAAAGTTGAAGGCTTATGCCTTGATGCCTCGATAAACTGGCAATATTAAGTTGGGAGTTTTACTTCGATGGTACCACATGCATAACATCGTCGAGTCGCATTACAGTTGCATCTTCTTACGTTGTTGTTGATTTTTATTTGTTGTTGCTGATTTTTATTTGTTGGTTGTTGATGTGAAGTGGTGATTAGTTGTATGATTCTTGCCTATATATCATTTATCATACTCCGTTTATAATTTTCGATAACTCACCCCTTCTGTTTGAATGTTGTCCCTATGTGGGCAACGTGCAGGTAATCAAGAGGAGTAGCCGGTTACCTTAGTTCGAGTCGGTGTTTGTCGCTCTGATATGTAGCACTCGGGGGGATGACGCATGTTATTATTTAGTTGTCTACCTGCTGAATTTTAATGGAATTGTTGAAAAATACTGTGTTGTTTAATTTAAAGTGGTTTTATGTTGAATAAAGATGCTACCAAGTTGTTTAAGAATCCGCTGCGTTGTGTTTACTTAAGTTGAATAAAGTTGAGGACCAGTTGTTGTTTTCTGTTCCCCTGAAGCGTTATGTATCTTTAATGAATACGTATTATGTGGTCGATTTTTAAAGTTGGAAATGTGATATCCCGTTTTATGTCGAGAATTTTTATAACTCTGATTTTTATATAATTACTGGGTAGAAATGGGGTGTTACATTAGTGGTATCAGAGCAAGACCAACTCGAGCTAACAGCATCTAAGACTTCACATTATACCTCAACTTCTGCAGCTATTCTTGAGTACCTGCTCAGTTACCCATAATAGGTAACATCATTACAGAAGGGGTGAGTTATCGAAAATTATAAACGGAGTATGATAAATGATATATAGGCAAGAATCATACAACTAATCACCACTTCACATCAACAACCAACAAATAAAAATCAGCAATAACAAGTAGTGTATTGCGGTTGTTCAGACGTGAATTGTACCGATGTTGATATTTGATTACGTTGATGTTGTGTTTAAGTTGGTATTCTTAAGTTGTTGTGTTCTCGTTCTTAAACCGGTAAATTCTTAAGTTGGTTACTTCTTGTGTTGCGATGTTAGTTGTCAATTGCATCACTTGGGTAGTATTCGCGTTGTTGTCGCCGTGAGGTTAAGAACCGTTGTTTGTGTTATATGTGGGTTTCCTTCAGAGTATGGAGATAAGGATCGTATATGTGTTTTGGTGTTGTTTACGTTGCTGCGGTAATGATGCGATGTTGTATAGTCGAGTATAGGCAAGTGAAGGTTGTTACTATGTTGTAAGGTGGTTGTTTCAAGGTATTACTAAAATGGTTGGCGAATAGTAACAATCATGTTGTAAGAGTAATTGAAGTTTCGGAGTATACATATTGGGTTTAAACCCGTGATTGAGTTGTTGTTGGACTGGAAGATTAAATACGGGAGTTGGGATAAGGATGGTGGTGTCGGATAGATTTTCGAGGACGAAAATATTCTAAGTGGGGGAGAGTTGTAACGCCTGAATTTAATTAATTAGTTAATTAAATTATTGAAGGATTTAATTATTGGATCTAGACGAAGTTGAGAATTAATCGGAGTAATTGGATTTGTCAATATTATTTTAAGAGGCGTATTTGGATTATTAAGTTAAAGTTGGATTATTAGTCGGTTGGATCGGAGAAATTAATATTGGAGATAATATTATTTTAGAATATTGTTTATTTAATCGGATTTAGTGTTGGATTGGTATATAGCAATTTGGTGGTGTGGATTAGTTGGCCCATTAAAGAATATTATTATTATTATTATTATTTGGTTAAAAGGAATATAAGAAATAGAAAGTAAGTTTTGTTGTATCAGTAGAAAGAAAAAAAAGAAGTTACACGAGGGATTTGGAAAACAAGGTTGGAAGAACGTGAGAGAAGTTGGGAACGAGAGAGAAACCGCTACCGGTGTCGAATTTCCGGAATCCAACCGATTGTCGAGCTGCCTTCAATCCAAGGTAAGGGTGGGTTCGACTATTATAACCGGGTTATGATGAATGTTATGGGGGTATTAGGTTGTATTGAATTGATACTGTCTGTAATTTTGTTGAGTAATCTCTGTTTGGTCTCATACTATCACACAATGTGAAATTGGGTTTATGGGGAAATTATTGTTGTGATTGAAAATTGATGTTGCAGTGGGTATAAGTTGATTGTGTCTTAGATAGTTGATCGAAGAAAATATGTTGATGTGTTGGTGTATTATATGTCGTAATTGGTTAAATTGACATTGAGTGAAATCTGGAAAATATACAAGCAAGTGGCAATATAGGAAACTATACGTGTGAAGAAGAAGAAAGGAAAATTGAGATGGGGGAAGAAGAAAGGAAATTTGAGGCGGGGGCCTCACAAGGTGGGGGTGGGCGCCTCCTAATGCATTTTGGTGGGGGTGGGCGCCTCCTAATGTTTTTGGGTTCTTTTGGATTTTTGTTTGGTGTTCTTTTCTATACCGTTACCTTATCATGAAATTGCCTTATTAACCATAAATTAGTAGTAGTAGTAACCTTACATTACTAATTAGCATATTAGGAATGGAATGGAGCAGAAAAGTATTAGGTTATCCAATGATTTATATAGCAGAAAAATAATAGGTTCATTAGAAATTCATGTAGCAGGAACTTACAGGCTCGACAGAAAACTAGTTAAGTGGCAAGGATAATTTGACAGAAAAAAAAAAGAAACCATAACAGTAAACAGAATTTTGACAGAAGCTTGGAAATTATTTTAATTGGCAGCAGTAATGGGAACAAGATTTTCTAATAAACTGGTAGCAGTAACCGAAGTTAAAAACTGAACAGTTTAGTCGGTTTAGCCGGTTTAGGCGGAAAAACTAGTTGTCCGGAATTTAACGGAAATTGTCGGGGTAAGTCGGGTAATTTAGTAGGTGGCTTTGGTTGAATTGTTTGGTTGAAACTATGTTGAAAAAGTGGAATTTCAGGTACAGCAGTTGAGTTTTAATATTGTTCCGGTACACGGACGAATTTTAAGTTGAAGGCGTAATAGCCAAAGTTGATTAAGTTGTTTATGTCGAAAAGTTGCTATGTTGTTAAGTTGATCATGTGTGGATGTTGTTGAGTTGTTTATGTTGTTGAGTTAGTGCGTGTCATGAACATACATTGCATTTTGTGTCGGAGCGTTGCTCACACCACGTTGGCCTGGATTGGCATATATTGAAAGTTGAAAGTTGAAGGCTTATGCCTTGATGCCTCGATAAACTGGCAATATTAAGTTGGGAGTTTTACTTCGATGGTACCACATGCATAACATCGTCGAGTCGCATTACAGTTGCATCTTCTTACGTTGTTGTTGATTTTTATTTGTTGTTGCTGATTTTTATTTGTTGGTTGTTGATGTGAAGTGGTGATTAGTTGTATGATTCTTGCCTATATATCATTTATCATACTCCGTTTATAATTTTCGATAACTCACCCCTTCTGTTTGAATGTTGTCCCTATGTGGGCAACGTGCAGGTAATCAAGAGGAGTAGCCGGTTACCTTAGTTCGAGTCGGTGTTTGTCGCTCTGATATGTAGCACTCGGGGGGATGACGCATGTTATTATTTAGTTGTCTACCTGCTGAATTTTAATGGAATTGTTGAAAAATACTGTGTTGTTTAATTTAAAGTGGTTTTATGTTGAATAAAGATGCTACCAAGTTGTTTAAGAATCCGCTGCGTTGTGTTTACTTAAGTTGAATAAAGTTGAGGACCAGTTGTTGTTTTCTGTTCCCCTGAAGCGTTATGTATCTTTAATGAATACGTATTATGTGGTCGATTTTTAAAGTTGGAAATGTGATATCCCGTTTTATGTCGAGAATTTTTATAACTCTGATTTTTATATAATTACTGGGTAGAAATGGGGTGTTACATTAGTGGTATCAGAGCAAGACCAACTCGAGCTAACAGCATCTAAGACTTCACATTATACCTCAACTTCTGCAGCTATTCTTGAGTACCTGCTCAGTTACCCATAATAGGTAACATCATTACAGAAGGGGTGAGTTATCGAAAATTATAAACGGAGTATGATAAATGATATATAGGCAAGAATCATACAACTAATCACCACTTCACATCAACAACCAACAAATAAAAATCAGCAATAACAAGTAGTGTATTGCGGTTGTTCAGACGTGAATTGTACCGATGTTGATATTTGATTACGTTGATGTTGTGTTTAAGTTGGTATTCTTAAGTTGTTGTGTTCTCGTTCTTAAACCGGTAAATTCTTAAGTTGGTTACTTCTTGTGTTGCGATGTTAGTTGTCAATTGCATCACTTGGGTAGTATTCGCGTTGTTGTCGCCGTGAGGTTAAGAACCGTTGTTTGTGTTATATGTGGGTTTCCTTCAGAGTATGGAGATAAGGATCGTATATGTGTTTTGGTGTTGTTTACGTTGCTGCGGTAATGATGCGATGTTGTATAGTCGAGTATAGGCAAGTGAAGGTTGTTACTATGTTGTAAGGTGGTTGTTTCAAGGTATTACTAAAATGGTTGGCGAATAGTAACAATCATGTTGTAAGAGTAATTGAAGTTTCGGAGTATACATATTGGGTTTAAACCCGTGATTGAGTTGTTGTTGGACTGGAAGATTAAATACGGGAGTTGGGATAAGGATGGTGGTGTCGGATAGATTTTCGAGGACGAAAATATTCTAAGTGGGGGAGAGTTGTAACGCCTGAATTTAATTAATTAGTTAATTAAATTATTGAAGGATTTAATTATTGGATCTAGACGAAGTTGAGAATTAATCGGAGTAATTGGATTTGTCAATATTATTTTAAGAGGCGTATTTGGATTATTAAGTTAAAGTTGGATTATTAGTCGGTTGGATCGGAGAAATTAATATTGGAGATAATATTATTTTAGAATATTGTTTATTTAATCGGATTTAGTGTTGGATTGGTATATAGCAATTTGGTGGTGTGGATTAGTTGGCCCATTAAAGAATATTATTATTATTATTATTATTTGGTTAAAAGGAATATAAGAAATAGAAAGTAAGTTTTGTTGTATCAGTAGAAAGAAAAAAAAGAAGTTACACGAGGGATTTGGAAAACAAGGTTGGAAGAACGTGAGAGAAGTTGGGAACGAGAGAGAAACCGCTACCGGTGTCGAATTTCCGGAATCCAACCGATTGTCGAGCTGCCTTCAATCCAAGGTAAGGGTGGGTTCGACTATTATAACCGGGTTATGATGAATGTTATGGGGGTATTAGGTTGTATTGAATTGATACTGTCTGTAATTTTGTTGAGTAATCTCTGTTTGGTCTCATACTATCACACAATGTGAAATTGGGTTTATGGGGAAATTATTGTTGTGATTGAAAATTGATGTTGCAGTGGGTATAAGTTGATTGTGTCTTAGATAGTTGATCGAAGAAAATATGTTGATGTGTTGGTGTATTATATGTCGTAATTGGTTAAATTGACATTGAGTGAAATCTGGAAAATATACAAGCAAGTGGCAATATAGGAAACTATACGTGTGAAGAAGAAGAAAGGAAAATTGAGATGGGGGAAGAAGAAAGGAAATTTGAGGCGGGGGCCTCACAAGGTGGGGGTGGGCGCCTCCTAATGCATTTTGGTGGGGGTGGGCGCCTCCTAATGTTTTTGGGTTCTTTTGGATTTTTGTTTGGTGTTCTTTTCTATACCGTTACCTTATCATGAAATTGCCTTATTAACCATAAATTAGTAGTAGTAGTAACCTTACATTACTAATTAGCATATTAGGAATGGAATGGAGCAGAAAAGTATTAGGTTATCCAATGATTTATATAGCAGAAAAATAATAGGTTCATTAGAAATTCATGTAGCAGGAACTTACAGGCTCGACAGAAAACTAGTTAAGTGGCAAGGATAATTTGACAGAAAAAAAAAAGAAACCATAACAGTAAACAGAATTTTGACAGAAGCTTGGAAATTATTTTAATTGGCAGCAGTAATGGGAACAAGATTTTCTAATAAACTGGTAGCAGTAACCGAAGTTAAAAACTGAACAGTTTAGTCGGTTTAGCCGGTTTAGGCGGAAAAACTAGTTGTCCGGAATTTAACGGAAATTGTCGGGGTAAGTCGGGTAATTTAGTAGGTGGCTTTGGTTGAATTGTTTGGTTGAAACTATGTTGAAAAAGTGGAATTTCAGGTACAGCAGTTGAGTTTTAATATTGTTCCGGTACACGGACGAATTTTAAGTTGAAGGCGTAATAGCCAAAGTTGATTAAGTTGTTTATGTCGAAAAGTTGCTATGTTGTTAAGTTGATCATGTGTGGATGTTGTTGAGTTGTTTATGTTGTTGAGTTAGTGCGTGTCATGAACATACATTGCATTTTGTGTCGGAGCGTTGCTCACACCACGTTGGCCTGGATTGGCATATATTGAAAGTTGAAAGTTGAAGGCTTATGCCTTGATGCCTCGATAAACTGGCAATATTAAGTTGGGAGTTTTACTTCGATGGTACCACATGCATAACATCGTCGAGTCGCATTACAGTTGCATCTTCTTACGTTGTTGTTGATTTTTATTTGTTGTTGCTGATTTTTATTTGTTGGTTGTTGATGTGAAGTGGTGATTAGTTGTATGATTCTTGCCTATATATCATTTATCATACTCCGTTTATAATTTTCGATAACTCACCCCTTCTGTTTGAATGTTGTCCCTATGTGGGCAACGTGCAGGTAATCAAGAGGAGTAGCCGGTTACCTTAGTTCGAGTCGGTGTTTGTCGCTCTGATATGTAGCACTCGGGGGGATGACGCATGTTATTATTTAGTTGTCTACCTGCTGAATTTTAATGGAATTGTTGAAAAATACTGTGTTGTTTAATTTAAAGTGGTTTTATGTTGAATAAAGATGCTACCAAGTTGTTTAAGAATCCGCTGCGTTGTGTTTACTTAAGTTGAATAAAGTTGAGGACCAGTTGTTGTTTTCTGTTCCCCTGAAGCGTTATGTATCTTTAATGAATACGTATTATGTGGTCGATTTTTAAAGTTGGAAATGTGATATCCCGTTTTATGTCGAGAATTTTTATAACTCTGATTTTTATATAATTACTGGGTAGAAATGGGGTGTTACATTAGTGGTATCAGAGCAAGACCAACTCGAGCTAACAGCATCTAAGACTTCACATTATACCTCAACTTCTGCAGCTATTCTTGAGTACCTGCTCAGTTACCCATAATAGGTAACATCATTACAGAAGGGGTGAGTTATCGAAAATTATAAACGGAGTATGATAAATGATATATAGGCAAGAATCATACAACTAATCACCACTTCACATCAACAACCAACAAATAAAAATCAGCAATAACAAGTAGTGTATTGCGGTTGTTCAGACGTGAATTGTACCGATGTTGATATTTGATTACGTTGATGTTGTGTTTAACTTGGTATTCTTAAGTTGTTGTGTTCTCGTTCTTAAACCGGTAAATTCTTAAGTTGGTTACTTCTTGTGTTGCGATGTTAGTTGTCAATTGCATCACTTGGGTAGTATTCGCGTTGTTGTCGCCGTGAGGTTAAGAACCGTTGTTTGTGTTATATGTGGGTTTCCTTCAGAGTATGGAGATAAGGATCGTATATGTGTTTTGGTGTTGTTTACGTTGCTGCGGTAATGATGCGATGTTGTATAGTCGAGTATAGGCAAGTGAAGGTTGTTACTATGTTGTAAGGTGGTTGTTTCAAGGTATTACTAAAATGGTTGGCGAATAGTAACAATCATGTTGTAAGAGTAATTGAAGTTTCGGAGTATACATATTGGGTTTAAACCCGTGATTGAGTTGTTGTTGGACTGGAAGATTAAATACGGGAGTTGGGATAAGGATGGTGGTGTCGGATAGATTTTCGAGGACGAAAATATTCTAAGTGGGGGAGAGTTGTAACGCCTGAATTTAATTAATTAGTTAATTAAATTATTGAAGGATTTAATTATTGGATCTAGACGAAGTTGAGAATTAATCGGAGTAATTGGATTTGTCAATATTATTTTAAGAGGCGTATTTGGATTATTAAGTTAAAGTTGGATTATTAGTCGGTTGGATCGGAGAAATTAATATTGGAGATAATATTATTTTAGAATATTGTTTATTTAATCGGATTTAGTGTTGGATTGGTATATAGCAATTTGGTGGTGTGGATTAGTTGGCCCATTAAAGAATATTATTATTATTATTATTATTTGGTTAAAAGGAATATAAGAAATAGAAAGTAAGTTTTGTTGTATCAGTAGAAAGAAAAAAAAGAAGTTACACGAGGGATTTGGAAAACAAGGTTGGAAGAACGTGAGAGAAGTTGGGAACGAGAGAGAAACCGCTACCGGTGTCGAATTTCCGGAATCCAACCGATTGTCGAGCTGCCTTCAATCCAAGGTAAGGGTGGGTTCGACTATTATAACCGGGTTATGATGAATGTTATGGGGGTATTAGGTTGTATTGAATTGATACTGTCTGTAATTTTGTTGAGTAATCTCTGTTTGGTCTCATACTATCACACAATGTGAAATTGGGTTTATGGGGAAATTATTGTTGTGATTGAAAATTGATGTTGCAGTGGGTATAAGTTGATTGTGTCTTAGATAGTTGATCGAAGAAAATATGTTGATGTGTTGGTGTATTATATGTCGTAATTGGTTAAATTGACATTGAGTGAAATCTGGAAAATATACAAGCAAGTGGCAATATAGGAAACTATACGTGTGAAGAAGAAGAAAGGAAAATTGAGACGGGGGAAGAAGAAAGGAAATTTGAGGCGGGGGCCTCACAAGGTGGGGGTGGGCGCCTCCTAATGCATTTTGGTGGGGGTGGGCGCCTCCTAATGTTTTTGGGTTCTTTTGGATTTTTGTTTGGTGTTGTTTTCTATACCGTTACCTTATCATGAAATTGCCTTATTAACCATAAATTAGTAGTAGTAGTAACCTTACATTACTAATTAGCATATTAGGAATGGAATGGAGCAGAAAAGTATTAGGTTATCCAATGATTTATATAGCAAAAAAATAATAGGTTCATTAGAAATTCATGTAGCAGGAACTTACAGGCTCGACAGAAAACTAGTTAAGTGGCAAGGATAATTTGACAGAAAAAAAAAAGAAACCATAACAGTAAACAGAATTTTGACAGAAGCTTGGAAATTATTTTAATTGGCAGCAGTAATGGGAACAAGATTTTCTAATAAACTGGTAGCAGTAACCGAAGTTAAAAACTGAACAGTTTAGTCGGTTTAGCCGGTTTAGGCGGAAAAACTAGTTGTCCAGAATTTAACGGAAATTGTCGGGGTAAGTCGGGTAATTTAGTAGGTGGCTTTGGTTGAATTGTTTGGTTAAAACTATGTTGAAAAAGTGGAATTTCAGGTACAGCAGTTGAGTTTTAATATTGTTCCGGTACACGGACGAATTTTAAGTTGAAGGCGTAATAGCCAAAGTTGATTAAGTTGTTTATGTCGAAAAGTTGCTATGTTGTTAAGTTGATCATGTGTGGATGTTGTTGAGTTGTTTATGTTGTTGAGTTAGTGTGTGTCATGAACATACATTGCATTTTGTGTCGGAGCGTTGCTCACACCACGTTGGCCTGGATTGGCATATATTGAAAGTTGAAAGTTGAAGGCTTATGCCTTGATGCCTCGATAAACTGGCAATATTAAGTTGGGAGTTTTACTCCGATGGTACCACATGCATAACATCGTCGAGTCGCATTACAGTTGCATCTTCTTACGTTGTTGTTGATTTTTATTTGTTGTTGCTGATTTTTATTTGTTGGTTGTTGATGTGAAGTGGTGATTAGTTGTATGATTCTTGCCTATATATCATTTATCATACTCCGTTTATAATTTTCGATAACTCACCCCTTCTGTTTGAATGTTATCCCTATGTGGGCAACGTGCAGGTAATCAAGAGGAGTATCCGGTTACCTTAGTTCGAGTCGGTGGTTGTCGCTCTGATACGTAGCACTCGTGGGGATGACGCATGTTTTTATTTAGTTGTCTACCTGCTGAATTTTAATGGAATTGTTGAAAAATACTGTGTTGTTTAATTTAAAGTGGTTTTATGTTGAATAAAGATGCTACCAAGTTGTTTAAGAATCCGCTGCGTTGTGTTTACTTAAGTTGAATAAAGTTGAGGACCAGTTGTTGTTTTCTGTTCCCCTGAAGCGTTATGTATCTTTAATGAATAAGTATTATGTGGTCGATTTTTAAAGTTGGAAATGTGATATCCCGTTTTATGTCGAGAATTTTTATAACTCTTATTTTTATATAATTACTGGGTAGAAATGGGGTGTTACACCAGACAACATCCACAACTCTCAGCACAAAATCTCTTTCAAAACCAACAAACACAACACTCCCTCCGAGAGCGACACGTGATTTTCCTCTCCATTCTCTTTATTTTTCCCTCAACAAACTCATTAACAGGGGTGGGGACCAACAATAAGAACCTCAGCTCAATCACTATTCATCTTTCCTTCCAGATCTCACTACCGTGAAACACGGCCTTCCGTCCCACAACATAACCTTAATCCTCAAAACACCTTCAACACTCTCATTAACGACAACGATACTGCCGCACCACCAATCTTCATCATCAGAACAACCCACCACTTCAAACATCCTTCAATCTTCAACCCACTTTCCAAATCAAAACCCTTCTTCAAACCATCATCAGCGCCGCCTCCAACATCAATATAATCGCAAACTACAAACCCATTTCAAACCAGATCCAGAAGGAGATGAAGTAGAGAGGTTGACACAAATCAAATAACAAACCTGAACTTGGACAGCGAGTCGAGCAAGTCAAAGTGAGATCGAGATCGAGAGACCTAATCGCGAAGAAGGTTGGGGCTATGCTTGGCCGTGTTGGTTTCTCTCGATTTCGTTTACAAAAATGATGATGAGTTGAGGGTGGCCGTGAGGTGTTTTTTTTTTGGTCGCTGATGAAAACTGGTTCCTACGGAGTTGGTTTCACTAAAAAAGGCTTGAGGTTGTCGTTCTGAGTTTGTGGCTTTGAGATAAAAGTGGGATTGAATTCTTCTTTGACCGTAAAAACAAAGTTGATTGCATAAAACCCAAATGATGAGATGCTGTTGGCATTCTTTACTCGTTTGGTTCTTGGGCTCAAAGGCCCATGATTCTTTTTTTCCTCTTTTTTAGGAACACCGCGTTCTTGGAGGATGATGGGCCCAACCCACATGATTCCTTCCTTTCCACACCACCCATTAATTCATGCGCCCCCTTCCCCTTTTATTTTCTTTTCATTTTGTTTAAAATTTTAAACCTTTTAGTTCTAAAATGTTTTCTTAATAAATTCAATTTCCATTTTGATTTTATTTTATTTTTCGGGCCGATGATATCACAAAAATCATGACTTAGTCGATTTATTCAAATTACTAAAAGTCATGATATATATGAGGCCACTTCTCTTTTCTATCGGTTAATGAAAGTTAAGTATCAAGGCTATCGACTTCTCGATTGAACCAAGATTAAGACGAGACCGACTTTATTTCTACTTCAGAGGTATTTTCTTTCATTTTCATCTTCATCTTTAGACCGATGAAAGTCTTTCTATCCACAAACATTGTTAGCGAAGCGACGAACCTTCATTATTTCAAATCTGTAGTGAGTGATCATCGAGATCGCTTTCTATACTTTGAGATCGTAATAGGTTACCTTCGACTAATCAACGAGAGTTTGTGACTCAAGACGAGGTCTCCACCTTTTTTTTTCGTGTGGCACGATTTCATCGGAGAATGATCTTCTATATCACTTCTCTATCGTGTTTTAACACACAGATCAAATTGTGCATCCTCCTATAGTATGGTCTTCCTCATAGACCGTATTACGACGGATTAGTACTACATTGGACCCAATACATCGATCCATTAAATTAATCAACAAATCACTAAATTTACTTTCAGTCAATATATACATATCTGGATTTATTATATATGATTGATTATTATCCTTGTAAATATTATCACTGTTCTTATTTATATCCTGTGTATATCGTTCACTTCATTTGTTCGTATAAAACACACTAATAAATATCAAAACCCTAAAAGACTCAATTGACCGGACTGTTGTTATTATTGTGTTGGACTGAGGACTTAGATTTAGGATTTTTACCCTATGCTCTTGGAGTTGGTATTCTGGTTTTCGGATTTTCACTTGACTGGTCAGTGGCCCATCAATGGGAAGTATTTATACACTATTCTGGTCAGATCTCTCTATTTCTTGCTCACTTACATTGATGCATTTTTTGTCTGCATGTATATATGTTTGCCTGACATTGCCTTTTAACACGATATTATGTAGATACTTTCATTCTTTGATTTATTATCATTTGATTTTGATGTTTTGATCATTACCATATCATATTCATGATTTTTCACATTTGACCCTCCTCCCAAAGGAAAGATCTCTACTTTGACTCCTAAGTCACAAACCTTTCCCATTTCATCCTTGGCCTCATAAGAGCTGTTTCCCTCAGAGTTTAGTAATAGGATGGCGTTATCATGAACTCCATGTGATTCTCACTATCATGAGAACTCACTTTACCTTTTACTCAGACTTACAGAATTATCGCGAACTCTGTGTGGTTCTCACTATCATGAGAATTCACTTTCTCCATTTATAACGTAGACTTAGAGAGTTATCGTGAACTCTATGTGAGCTTATGCTCATTCCCTTTGGAACGTTGGCCATAGTCAATGTTTTTTTCTTTCACCCTTAATTAGGTGAACTACGGTTGCTCTGATTCCTTAGTCAGATACGTAAGCACAAGATGCGACGTCTTGGCGAGCAAAACTAGTGTAAGACGAGCAAAACTAGTGTACATACTCTTAGGTCTTTACCTTAGTACAGATAACCTTAGCAAGCAAAAACATAAAAAATAAGAAAAGCATAGTGAAACAAAAGGCTCCCGTAGAGTACTACGAACGTTTAGGGTGCTAATACCTTCCCTAGGCGTAACCAACCCCCGAACCTTAGATCTTCCCCCTTTAGGTTTTTCTAACGATCTTGAACCTTTCCTTTGGATAAATCAAAGTCGGTTGTAAAAGAAATACGATGCAAGTTAATTAATGATTTGTTATCCAATTTTCACCGCAACAGAAATGGCGACTTCACTGGGGAGTATAGGAATGTTAGACCTATTGCTGGTCCTTTCCTAAAAGGGTTAAGCCTATCTTGTTTTCATGCTTGCTTATTCTACTTGTATATTTGCTTGTATGTCACATTTGCTTGTATATCTGTATATATCTGTATATCTGTATATGCTGAGATTTTCTGTGTGCAGGGTACCATTATTAAGTGGTGAGACAAAGTCCTACACCCGGACTAGAGTGACATTAAGATAGGAAAACGATGAGACTTCAATGATACTTTGAGGGAGTCGATTCCTGAAAAGTGAATTGAGACTTCACCACTCGGTCTAGGCCCTCTCGAATAAAATATTTGTCCAACGAGTTCATTTGTGAGGACGGTATGGTTTCGATCTAAAGGCCCTCGGGACTGGGGACTGTAGTTACCTTTAACCCAACTTGGCCTATTAGGACGTAGTGCGGGGACTACGCAGGAGTCTATTTCTGCGATAGTTGCTACGCGATACTACACTCAAACGAGATTCTCTTGAGAATATTATTGACCACCTAGTGATCTGGAAAATCGATAATATCCGAAAGATGGATTGTAGACTCTGGGAACTTTGTAGAACCCGTTCGGCAGGTACATCTGAAACTATAGTACACTCTTATGGGATGGGTAGACTATGGCTCCATGCCTGTGACCTTCAAACCTAGATCCTCTCTTGTTTGTGTGTGCATATCTGTGAATATCAGTGTACATATGTTTGTGCTTGTGTGCTTTTGCGCGTGTATATATCTATGTTTTTGTGTTCCCTGCATACATCTCATCGCATCCATTGATGTTTTCAAGGAACTTAGACGTTCGCTTCTTTGCGAAGATCCTTAGAGATCACGGATTTAAAAAAAAAAATAACAAAACAAAACTCTTCAGTTTCTCAAAAAGCTTGCAACTTGCTTTTGAGTTCCTTGAAACCATTAGGCATGCATTAGCATTGCATTCTCATTGCATGCGCATCTGCACTGCATCTTCATTTCTCAGCCCTGAGTCTCGTCCATCCTGTGTCTGTAACCCGTCCGGTTTCCTAAAGACATCATTGGACCTGAAGTAGCTTTTGAAGTTGTCTTTTCCAGACTCATCTGTTGTGACTACCATGCTGGGGCACATAGGCTTGCAACTGAAGATTTAGGGTATTCAGAAACAAGGTCCAGACTCTGCTTGACTACGAGAGGTTCTCATTCACACCTCAAGGCGTCCAAATCAGCAAACTGTCGCCTAATCAGTCAGATTCATCAGGCTCTAAAGTGGAAGAAATTGTTGAGAATATATGTGAAGACAATTTTCAAGCAGATCTCGACAATCAACTCTAAAGATGACTAGCTCAGCTTGGCAGATTAAGAAGGAAATTTCAGTTCCCTAAAGCTGGCGATCATCTGGCTATTTCAGCATTTTGTTGTATTTTCTTTGCATGTTTGAATCTATTTTCACTTATAAGCATTGTTGTACTTTCAAATTGGCAAGATTAATGAAATGTTTGTGCATCTTTTGATTAAGTTCATTCGTTTCACTCATTTACTTTTTGTGTTTGAAAACAAAAACAAAAAACCAAAAAAAAACAAAAAACAAAAAAAAAACAACAAATTCTTTTTTTCTTCCCTTCCACTAATCAATTCTTTTGTTCAAGCAATGATTGGGGAGGATGACGAAAATGTTATTCATAATTGTTGTGGTATGCTTTCTATTAAACCTTTCCGAGGATGTAAGGCATTGTTTCAATTCCCAAACACTGGAGGAATAAGGAAGATAATCCCTCGTTAACCCCTTTGAGCCTTGAAGTAGGAGTTTTCTTCTCCAAAATAAAAAAAGAACCCTCAATTTTAACCTGGGGCAGGGTAGTGTTCAGTTAAGCTAATCGAGCGCCCAAACTTTCAAAAAGGGAGTGAACATTCGAGAATCCACCTTATATATCCTTTACAGCTTAAGAGGCTGGAAGTCAAATCCACAATGATTTTCCCTTGACTATCTAAAGAGTGTGGTAGTCACAATCCTTTCAAACAAGGTCAAAATAACTTAGAGTCATGCGACTTGTTCATAAATAAAGGAAAAAAAGAAAAAGAAAAACTCGCTAAGTCAAAACCTATGAAGGAGACTTAGGCAAAATTGGTGCATCCCGCTGGACTTCAAATTCAAATCCAAAAGTTTGTCCAGGCAAAAGTTAGGGAATAAAACAAAGAATGTGAAAGCGAAAATAAAGGATCACAAAGAAAGATCTTCAGTAAAGAACAGAGTTGTGTGATCAAACACCAAAAGCAAATAAGTGAGTGGCTGTCATGTCCAAAGCCTCAGTGGTTTCTCAACCATATAAAAAAAACTCCTTTTGAGAGACGAGTGTTCGTGTCAGGTTAACTGAATGTAGGATTGGAGTACATCACGAAGAATGGGTGGGTACAAATGAATTTCGAGTCTTTATCCTTTGTTTCTTAAACCGTGAACCAGGCCACGTTACAACCCTTAAAAGACCTAATTAAGGTAAGGTTGTTTTGAAAGCATACTGCGACAAGGTTGATTAACCTGACTCCTAATGATCTTTGCTAGTGGTGTGTGTAAATGACCAGATCCACTTTGTTTTCGATTACTTAATCATCCCACTGTGCGTGTTTCATCAATAAAACTTGATTTCAAAAGCTCGCATAAATTTTTGCACTGAAATTACCAATTTTAAATGAACAATACTTGTTTGTGAAATGATTCAACATCAAAGGAATCCCGACGAATGCAGTCAGTTAGAGAATTTGATTTGGTAAAGGAAGCTCAATCAAGGGGCAACTAAGCAGAAGGTTCTACCGGTCCATCATTTCAAGAATTGCTGAATCAGGGGCAGAACTCTTCAAGGTTCAGAATATTGGAGCAAGCTTTCTTGAGGTCGTTTTATGACAAGTTTGGACTCCAATGACCCATCAACAGGGGCAAGTTTGTTCCTCAGTTGTTTCTACCACAGTTTAAAGGACTTTGTATTGCGAATGCAGTGAAATTGGGGCAGTTATGTCAAGACTTATGGATCTTTTCAAAAGTTTGAAGATATTGAAGCATCTAGTATTTCAATTCTTCTGTAAAATCCTTTTGATAATCTATCCTCAAAGACCAGTTAATCAGAAGCAGTCAGGTCGAGATTCGGCAAACCTCTCAAAAGTCAACTAGTCTGGGGCATCCCCTTCACAGATCAACATGACAGGGGCAAGTTTATTCCCCAGTTGTCAACAACTAGACTGGATAATTAACTCAAGGATTTCGTTGTGCAGACGCTGTCAATCTAGGCTTTGTACAAGACACTCCGGGATGAGTATAAACTATCAGGCAGCCTCCTCTTAGGCTTTGTATAATGATCTTCACTCCGTGATGAGTATAAACTATCAGACAGCCTCCTCTTAGGCTTGGTATAAGGAGTCTCCCACGCGGGGTCAGTCAGTCAACAGACAGCCTCCTCTTAGGCTTCGTATAATGATTTTCCCCAAGTGGAATCTAGCCTCCTCTTAGGCTTTGTATAATGATTTCCCCAAGTGGAATCCAACCTCCTCTTAGGCTTTGTATAATTATTTCCCCAAGTTGAATCCAGCCTCCTCTTAGGCTTTGTATAATGATTTTCCCAGTGGAATCCAAGCAACCTCTCAGCTTCAACCTGAGGTTTCGACTAAGACACATAACTAGTTCACGGGCTCTATTGTGCAAAGCTGTCGATCAGGGGCAATTACGTCAAGATTCGGTAAATCTTGCCAAGAGTTTAAAGATATTGAAACACCTTGTATGCCAATTCTTCTGTAAAATCCTCTTGATGTATTCTTCTGACAGACCATGTACCCTAGGGCAGATGAGTCATGTAGAATTACTCAACTTTTGTGGCGTTTCTGCTAGCTCCCCAGAAAGTTGTCTCTTCAGCTAATCTTGGCAATTCTCAATGGATTTCTTATCTCCAGTGAAGAAATCAAGCTCATGATGACAATCCAAGTGAAGTCAAGATGCTATACCAAACGGAGTACTCTCTCCCCAGAGAAGGTCATAACCTTGAAGTAGAGCTGCTTCATCTGCAAGTTCATCCCCAGCAACGGGCCAATCTGATGAGTTTGGCTGGGTATCCTTGTCGAGATGTTTATTTCATCTCCAGTCTCGCTTCTCGTCTGTTTTGTCAGCATAAGTTTTAGCATGGCATAAGCACTCATATGCATAACATATTACCATTTTGCTACATGTTTCTGGTGTTTACCTGTGTTGTTCACTTTGGCATTTATCCCCAAGTGATTGGGTGTGTCATTTCTCTCCAATAGAGTTGCCATCCCTAGGCATAAAGTGCCCATTCCTTCTGAGTTCCCCACAGAGTTTTATTCTCGTGGATGACGGTTGTTTCAGTTATCTTTTCCACATGTGGATAAGATAAATCCCCATTTGAGCTCATTCCTCAATTAGAGTCTCGTTTGGCCGTTTCTTTCTAGCTTCTTCCTAGATTGAACTGTGGTCCCTGGCAGGAGTGGTTTCTGAACCCACTTTCAAGTACATTTATTTTGCACCGAGTCTTGTAGGAAGAATCTCTTACAGATCCCCATCGAAGACAACTATTTCTCTGGTAGTGTTGTGATATCAACATCTCTTTGGAATTCATACCCAAGAACAAGTGGCATTCTCTTGGAGAAGCTTGTTCTCTTGTGGCGACAGATGGCGACTCTGCTAGGGAACTTGGTCGTACGAAGCAGTCAATTAGGGGCAATTGTGTCGAGATTCAGCAAATATCTCAAGAGTTGGGGGAGACATTGGAACGCTTTGGGATGCCAATTCTTCTTGGAATGACTTCCACCTAATACAGTCGATCTAGGGCAATTACTTAGAGATTAGATAAATCTCTCCAAATTCGAAGGCCTGGTTGTACAGAACACCATTAGTCCGAGGCAATTACGTCAAGATTCTACAAGTCTCCCTGAGAGTTTGAAAATATTGGGACAGTTGGATGTCAAATTTTTTTCTGTAAAATCCTTTTGGGATGACTTCTTCTCTTAAACCATGTAATATGGGGCATTTGAGAATCGAAGATTGTTTCATCCATTCACAACAACTGTTGTTTGAAATGGCGACTACCACACGGTTCATCAACGCAGAACTACTTTGTTCTCACATCATTCTCCACTCATGCCCAAAGAGCTTCTGTCTCAAGTGGTGTAATGATTCCCCAGCAAATCCCTGATACAGCAATCACAACCATTCCCCGGTGACTCTCTACTTCAGCGGTTATGGAAGGTTTGATGCGAGAATTCCCCAGTTGGTGACCTAAGAATTCCCAATAAATCTCTTTGGCTCCAACCTTCCCTAGCGAAGTGGATGTTTATTTCATCCTCATGAAGTCTCAACTCTGACAACTTCAGTTCGCAACTTTGATCCAAGCTTCCTCCAATGAAGTGGATATTTATTTTATCCCATGGGTGGCCTCAGTTCTGGAATCTCCGATTACAACTTCATTTTTGGCTACTTCGGTTTGCAGTGGATATTTATTTTATCCCCCAAGAAGTCTAACCTTAAGTCCAGTCATCGCTGGCATCTTTCCTGTTGTTTGAAGTCATTCCTGCTTGATTCGTGCCAAGCTTGAACCTAAAGTCCAATTGTCATTGGCACCATCTTTGGTTTGAATCGAGTCACCTTAGGCTTTTAAGATCTTGTTCTTGTTTGAATCGTGTCAAACTTGAACCAAGTCCTTGTTCGAATCGTGTCGAACATTGTCTCTTGTTGTATGATCTTGTTCTTGTTTGAATCGTGTCAAACTTGAACTGAGTCCTTGTTCGAATCGTGTCGAACATTGTCTCTTGTCTTAAGATCTTGTTCCTGCTTGAATCATGTCAAGCTTGAACCCAAAGTCCAATTATCGTTCGCACCGTCTTCGGTTTGAATCGAGTCACCTTAGTCTTTTAAGATATTCTTCTTGTTTGAATCGTGTCAAACTTGAACCGAGTCCTTGTTCGAATCGTGTCAGACATTGTCTCTTGTTTTAAGATCTTGTTCTTGTTTGAATCGTGTCAAACTTGAACCAAGTCCTCGTTCGAATCGTGTCGAACATTGTCTCTTGTCTTAAGATCCCGTTCCTGTTTGAATCGTGTCAAACTTGAACCCAAAGTCCAATTATCATTGGCGCCATCTTTGGTTTGAATCGAGTCACCTTAGACTTTTAAGATATTCTTCTTGTTTGAATCGTGTCAAACTTGAACCGAGTCCTTGTTCGAATCGTGTCGGACATTGTCTCTTGTTTTAAGATCTTGTTCTTGTTTGAATTGTGTCAAACTTGAACCAAGTCCTCGTTCGAATCGTGTCGAACATTGTCTCTTGTCTTAAGATCCCGTTCCTGTTTGAATCGTGTCAAACTTGAACCCAAAGTCCAATTATCATTGGCGCCGTCTTTGGTTTGAATCGAGTCACCTTAGACTTTTAAGATATTCCTCTTGTTTGAATCGTGTCAAACTTAAACCGAGTCCTTGTTCGAATCGTGTCGGACATTGTCTCTTGTTTTAAGATCTTGTTCTTGTTTGAATCGTGTCAAACTTGAACCAAGTCCTCGTTCGAATCATGTCGAACATTGTCTCTTATCTTAAGATCCCGTTCCTGTTTGAATCGTGTCAAACTTGAACCCAAAGTCCAATTATCATTGGCGCCGTCTTTAGTTTGAATCGAGTCACCTTAGGCTTTTATTTCAGTTTGTTCCTGCTTGAATCGTGTCAAGCTTAAACTTAAAGTTCAGTCATCGCTGGCATCCTCCATAAACGGAATCATATTTGTTATCTCAACCAGTTTCACAGCCAAAAGGTTCAGTCACCTCTCATCATCTGACGCAGAGTTTACCTCTGTCTTTTCTGGCTTTCCTTGAAGATCCCGTTTGAACTCTTCAGTATAGGAAATCCCCAGAAAAACTTTGTACGATGTCAATCCTTTTACTTCAAACTGATCCGCTGTGGTGGTCATGTCCTCTTTCTGGTTTCATGCCCAGTAAGAATGTGTCTCATCCCCAGTGGAGCTGAGTTTCATCCCCAGTGGAGTTGGATCTTTCTCCAGTGGAGAACACCCCTTCAGTGTCCTATCTCCAGTAAGAACTTGTATGGTTTCCCCTCAGTTTTTCTACCCCATTGTTTCCTTAGAGTCTCCCCAGTGAGTCTCTTTTGCTGGTTAGCCAGTATCCCTAATGAGTTTACCTCCGGGATACTAACCTTCATCCTTCCCCGGTGTTATCCACCTGTGTGTGTTTGCTTTCATTGTTGATTGCATTTTTGCATCTATCATGACATCATATCATCATACTAAGTTCATGACATGTCTGCATCTTAGATTGGTTTTCTTCCATATCATTGCATATCAGCGTATCTAAGGGCAAAATTATCGGTTATCTATATTTAAATATCTTTCACCATAATTCCCATTTCCCATGTCGTTCGGTGAAAAATATTTAAATAGGGGAAACTGTTGCACCCCAAATTTTACCCTCAGATACTATGGTTTTCTGCACGCCATTTTTGCCGGTCATTTTAGCATTTGCGGTCTTTTGGGCCATTGATCATTAATCATGCATTTTCAACTCCATGTCATCCTTGATTTCATTTACTTATACATTCATATTTAGTTAAGTGATTATTTTAAATTATTTAGAATTAATCTAGTTTCATTTTGATTTTAGTGTAGCTTATATTTTAATTAGGTATTATTTTAATTTTAGTTTGTTTAATTCAATTTATATCATATTTCTAATTTATCTTTTTAATTTCAATTTATTTAGTTTCTTTTCTACTTCTATTTCTTTTTAGTTAGAAATTTTATCTTCCAATTAAATTTAAGTTTAATTTAAGCTATTTAGTTTTTAATTTAGATTAGGTTTAGTCTATTTTTAGTTTAATTGTCTTTGATTCATATTTACAAATTATTGAAATAAAAAAAAATAAAAAATACAAAAAAGGGAAATTCAGTCAATCCCTTCACACGCCAGACAAGATCTCCACGCTCAACCAAACACTCTTCATCGGCCTCGTAAACAAGAAAAACAACTCTTCACGCCAGACAACATCCACAACTCTCAGCACAAAATCTCTTTCAAAACCAACAAACACAACACTCCCTCCGAGAGCGACACGTGATTTTCCTCTCCATTCTCTTTATTTTTCCCTCAACAAACTCATTCACAGGGGTGGGGACCAACAATAAGAACCTCAGCTCAATCACTATTCATCTTTCCTTCCAGATCTCACTACCGTGAAACACGGCCTTCCGTCCCACAACATAACCTTAATCCTCAAAACACCTTCAACACTCTCATTAACGACAACAATACTGCACCACCACCAATCTTCATCATCAGAACAACCCACCACTTCAAACATCCTTCAATCTTCAACCCACTTTCCAAATCAAAACCCTTCTTCAAACCATCATCAGCGCCGCCTCCAACATCAATATAATCGCAAACTATAAACCCATTTCAAACCAGATCCAAAAGGAGATGAAGTAGAGAGGTTGACACAAATCAAATAACAAACCTGAACTTGGACAGCGAGCCGAGCAAGTCGAAGTGAGATCGAGATCGAGAGACCTAATCGCGAAGAAGGTTGGGGCTATGCTTGGCCATGTTGGTTTCTCTCGATTTCGTTTACAAAAATGATGATGAGTTGAGGGTGGCCGTGAGGTGTTTTTTTTTTTTGGTCGCTGATGAAAACTGGTTCAGACTGAGTTGGTTTCACTAAAAAAGGCTTGAGGTTGTCTTTCTGAGTTTGTGGCTTTGAGATAAAAGTGGGATTGAATTCTTCTTTGACCGTAAAAACAAAGTTGATTGCATAAAACCCAAATGATGAGATGTTGTTGGCATTCTTTACTCGTTTGGTTCTTGGGCTCAAAGGCCCATGATTCTTTTTTTCCTCTTTTTTAGGAACACCGCGTTCTTGGAGGATGATGGGCCCAGCCCACATGATTCCTTCCTTTCCACACCACCCATTAATTCATGCGCCCCCTTCCCCTTTTATTTTCTTTTCATTTTGTTTAAAATTTTAAACCTTTTAGTTCTAAAATGTTTTCTTAATAAATTCAATTTCCATTTTGATTTTATTTTATTTTTCGGGCCGATGATATCACAAAAATCATGACTTAGTCGATTTATTCAAATTACTAAAAGTCATGATATATATGAGGCCACTTCTCTTTTCTATCGGTTAATGAAAGTTAAGTATCAAGGCTATCGAATTCTCGATTGAACCAAGATTAAGACGAGACCAACTTTATTTCTACTTCAGAGGCATTTTCTTTCATCTTCATCTTCATCTTTAGACCGATGAAAGTCTTTCTATCCACAAACGTTGTTAGCGAAGCGACGAACCTTCATTATTTCAAATCTGTAGTGAGTGATCATCGAGATCGCTTTCTATACTTTGAGATCGTGATAGGTTACCTTCGACTAATCAACGAGAGTTTGTGACTCAAGACGAGGTCTCCACCTTTTCTTTTCGTGTGGCACGATTTCATCGGAGAATGATCTTCTATATCACTTCTCTATCGTGTTTTAACACACAGATCAAATTGTGCATCCTCCTATAGTATGGTCTTCCTCATAGACCGTATTACGGCGGATCAGTACTACATTGGACCCAATACATCGATCCATTAAATTAATCAACAAATCACTAAATTTACTTTCAGTCAATATATACATATCTGAATTTATTCTTTATGATTGATTATTATCCTTGTAAATATTATCACGGTTCTTATTTATATCCTGTGTATATCGTTCACTTCATTTGTTCGTATAAAACACACTAATAAATATCGAAACCCTAAAAGACTCAATTGACCGGACTGTTGTTATTATTGTGTTGGACTGAGGACTTAGATTTAGGATTTTTACCCTATGCTCTTGGAGTTGGTATTTCGGTTTTCGGATTTTCACTTGATTGGCCAGTGGCCCATCAATGGGAAGTATTTATACACTATTCTGGTCAGATCTCTCTATTTCTTGCTCACTTACATTGATGCATTTTTTGTCTGCATGTATATATGTTTGCCTGACATTGCCTTTTAACACGATATTATGTAGATACTTTCATTCTTTGATTTATTATCATTTGATTTTGATGTTTTGATCATTACCATATCATATTCATGATTTTTCACATTTGACCCTCCTCCCAAAGGAAAGATCTCTACTTTGACTCCTAAGTCACAAACCTTTCCCATTTCATCCTTGGCCTCATAAGAGCTGTTTCCCTCAGAGTTTAGTAATAGGATGGCGTTATCATGAACTCCATGTGATTCTCACTATCATGAGAACTCACTTTACCTTTTACTCAGACTTACAGAGTTATCGCGAACTCTGTGTGGTTCTCACTATCATGAGAATTCACTTTCTCCATTTATAACGTAGACTTAGAGAGTTATCGTGAACTCTATGTGAGCTTATGCTCATTCCCTTTGGAACGTTGGCCATAGTCAATGTTTTTTTCTTTCACCCTTAGTTAGGTGAACTACGGTTGCTCTGATTCCTTAGTCAGATACGTAGGCACAAGATGCGACGTCTTGGCGAGCAAAACTAGTGTACATACTCTTAGGTCTTTACCTTAGTACAGATAACCTTAGCAAGCAAAAACATAAAAAATAAGAAAAACATAGTGAAACAAAAGGCTCCCGTAGAGTACTACGGACGTTTAGGGTGCTAATACCTTCCCTAGGCGTAACCAACCCCCGAACCTTAGATCTCCCCCCTTTAGGTTGTTCTAACGATCTTGAACCTTTCCTTTGGATAAATCAAAGTCGGTTGTAAAAGAAATACGATGCAAGTTAATTAATGATTTATCCAATTTTCACCCCAGCAGTGTGATCTAGAATGTGAAAGTCAAAGTCAATAGAAGAGTCAGGACAAAATTCCATCTTAAAACCCAAGAGGAAGAAAACTTAATTCACAAGAGTACTCAAATTGGAATCACAAAGGAAAATTAGCTCATTCTTCTGAAGAGTATTGGTGTGACAGTAGGTGTCTAGTCACTTTGGTAATAACATCTCTTGGGATAAAAATATGATGAGTTGCGCCAATTACTTCCCTACCCAGGCTATTTATCCAGTAAATGATTGAGCCCCTTCACTAATATAATCCTTCTTTGTTCTTGAAAATCTCTTTTGTCGTTCACTAACGAATCACTTGAGGACAAATGATAGTTCAAGTTTGGGGGAGTGATAATGCTATTTTAGTGTGTCATTATGACCCATTTTCTCTTATGATTTTAGTTAGGTTTAATTAGGATTTATCTATATTTACTTGATTTAGTATGTTTTTACCCTAAGGGCCCTCGGTGCACCTTTTATGGTTTTTTGTGTGTTTTTGTTTTAAAGAGAATCTGATAAAGGCAAGCTGAGGCATGACACCTCAAGACATAGTCTGGAGTAGAATTAAGATTAATAGAATGAAGATGTTAAGTCTTGTTATCTGCAAATTCACTAAGAGCTTGGAAGGATTTTTTTATCATTAGGACACACGTGGCAAGGATTCGTGTCAATAAAGAGCAAGAGCATAAAGATAAGATCAAAGAAGCTTGAGGACAAAAGGTAGTACAGTGGGGACCATGCCTGCAAAAGCGCATCCTGCACCCAGCCACCCGCCGTCTGCTCTGCACCACTACCTACTGCAGCAGCCTGCCAAATACACCTTGTCTCCCAATGTTGTCGGTACTAGATAACTTGTTCACGAAGGGAGAATGGACAGCTGTAATTTTTAGTGATTTGATATGGGCTGAGCCTTATTCTTATCAAAAGCCCATGATCCAAGACCCATCAACTTCCACACTCATACTCAAAGTCTATAAAAGCAAGCCTTGTCCATCAGAGAAAAAGAGAGACCAAGAGCTAAAGATTACACACACTCAGATTTATTTTTAGTATTAGTTATTTCATTTTGAGGGTTAGGAAGAATTAGTGAGTTTTCTTCTTCTCATCAAATCTTGTATTTACTGCTTGGAGTTGACGTGATCGAAGACATATGTTGTTGTTTATCCAACCCAAGGGATCTTCAAGTTATTACTAGGTTGTCACTTCTTTTATATAACTTTTCTAAGAATATGACATCCTGTAGTTTCATTCCAGTAGTTTGTACTCAGCTCATTATAAGGTAAACTCATATTTGATGAGCAAAGTGAAGTTAATATGAAATTGTTTTATGTTGAAATGATGTGTTGAATAGCGTCTTATTTTGTTATGTGTTTTTATTCTATACACCTGCTTCTTAGAATGATCAACTTAGAAAAAGGTACAAGCGTGTTGTTGAGAGAGATCCAACAACACGTGGATTTCATAACAAAAGTGGTTAATAAAGTAGGATAGAGATATTCACTTAATTCAACTTGCTTAGAGATAAGAAGTTGAGACCATAAAGATTTTTAGAATTAAAACCAGACGCATTTTAGGGTTATAAGTGAGGCTTAGATATTTGTTCCCTTGCCCTAGTTATGCATGCTTTGATGTTGTAGAGATACACCACTAGATCACGTTCTGACCTTTTGAGGCACGACACTTCACATCATGGATACATTTTAGAAATAATATATTAATGGATTTTAGCTCATCAATCATTCTCTCTAATATCTTATCCCCTTTTATTTAGTATTTTAGTTTGTTGTGTGAATTTCTTGTTTCTATTATTATTAGTATTTTGTTACCGTGCTCATACTATTTTAAACAAGAGTTAAATACTTTAAAGTTCAAAGCTACATCAATTCCACTCCCTGTGGGTACAATCTCTTATTTTATTACTTGTTGCAATCAAACATACATGTATACTTGCATGTGACATATTTGCTTTAAAATAACACATTACTACAAAACGTGCAAACAACAACGCCAGGGTTACAACGGAAGAAATATACACCGTTGTAATAAATTAAATTTTCGCGCCCAATGAGTAGCTGGATATATAAACAGTGATTTAATGACGATTGTCTATAAAACCCGTAGTAATAAATGATGTGTGACAAGCTTTGATTATCAGCAACTTCATTTTTTCCATTTTTTAGAGTACATTAAGCGTGTGTCACTTAAGTCCTTTATTTAAAAAATAAAATGTAAATTATTTTACAACGGCTAGTTTAAACAACCGTTGTTATAGGCTTGTGTCACTTAAGTCCATTATTTAAAAAATAAATTGTAAATGATTTTACAACGGTGAAGAAAGTCAACCGTTGTTAGAGAACTCACATTTCAACTACGGTTGAGTAACACAACCGAGATTTAATGGTTTACTGATAAATTTAAAGCAAAACTTAATCTGAATTTCTTTCATAAGACGCCCTAGGCGAACAAGCGAGCCAAAGACGACATCGGTGGCGTAATCTTTCCTTTCTTCGTATCCATTCATTTGGAGCTCAAATCTTCATCTTTCTCAGTACGGTACTATTCAACAGCTTTATTCCGTTTATCTTGGTTTATGTTGTATATGCTCAAATATTCTTACTTCAGCTATGTTGTAAAATCTTCATTCTTCAAAGTATGAGAGTACGGTATTCTTCAACATCTTCATTCTTTTTTTCTTTGTTTATGTTGTATATGCTCAAGTCAGTATGAGAGTACATGTTTCATATGCTTTATGTTATCAAGGTTCTGTAAAGTTTTGCAAAGTTTTGTAAAGGTTATCAGGTATTCTTCAACATCTTCATTCCTTTTATCAGGGTTCTGCAATGTTTTGCAAGAAATCTGGTTGGCCTGATGTTCAACTTGGTGTTAGGTATCATCAATAGTGTGTTATTTATGCCTCACTTGCCATATACGCTATGTTTTAATGCCTTCAAGTTGTTTTTATAATAGAAAGAATGTTGAGGAAGCTATTCAGGGATTAAATGGAATAATGACATCAAAGTAGACTGTGCGTGTTTTTTTTGGTAGCAATCCTGGAAATAAGCATGTCAGTTCTATTTTATTCTGCTTCAATCTTAATTTATTCGTAATCTAGTCCAGTTTGATGTTTGTGTACTAAAACTTCTAATCTAAATTTTGTCATCGTAACCATGCACATGCATCATCAATGAATGTTTTTATATTATCATTACTTAATGTTTTGTGACAGGTTATTTTAGTATTGTTTTATACATAACAAAAATTTATAGGAACATCATGGTGTGGCATCTTAGGGCCTATTATTCCTTAAACACACATTACCACTTCTTATGTAAATAGCATTAGGGCCTATATTAGTTTATTTAATGTTTGGATTTTCAATGCCCCATCTTAAGTAAGAATATAATAAAAAATGAATGAGGAAGATGAAGAATCAGCAATGGTTTTTTAATTAAAGAAATAATAATGACTTTCAACTAAAATGATTCAATTTTCAATGTAAAGAGAAGATGAAGAATCAGAGAAATCATTATAAATACGTTATTCCTCTTTTTACCATCACACAAGTAGCATCATTGAAGAGAATTAATCAAAATGAGTTCCAACAATGCAGTCCAAGAAGTCCAACAAACTGTAGATGTTCAAGAAGTTATCCTAGAAGCCCAACAAACTGCGCGTATGGTTAAAGATGTTGTAAATGTGCAAGAAGTTGCCCAGGTCGTAGATGCTGTAGATTTCCAAGAAGTTGTCCAAGTCGCATAGGCTATAGAAGTCCAACCAGTTGTCCGGCCCGAACAAGTTGTACAGACCCAACAGGCGGCCGCCTTGCAAGAAATGCGAGCCAGGAGGAGAAGAAGGAGATCAAGAAGAAAGAGAAGGAGGATAACTACAGTCTATTTAGATGATAATGACGAATCACCGTTTGGTTGGAGTAATTTTATGTCAGCTAGGGCATCTTTCCCAACCGTTGTTAAATGGGTTTTACATAGTAGTGACATCTCAAAGTAAACACGTAGAAAACAAACAACAATAGACTCTAGTTATTCAAAGTATTCTCATTCGTTCATGGACTTTAGTGCAATTCAAGTCTAATAACTAATAAGTATTCTTCCACACAGATGTTACAGGTAGACTTGATATCAATACCTCAACCCCTGGGAGTTCTGCTTTCCTCTTTTCTTCCTCTTTTAAGACTAAAACCATTTTTGTAAATAATCTCAAAAACACTTAATATACGATGGGAATTGCGCGCCACGAGGCTTAAGCAATACAAAACGATGAGAGAGATTAATCTTATGCTTATCTAGAGTATCTTTGAGTATGGGGCCTAGGCCTTAGTTATTCAAAATATTCACCTCCGTTCTTAGATGTTAGTGCAATTCAAAACAAAACAATCTTTTTCAAATCTAAAATCAAACTCAGTCATCAAATTCATTTTTTCCGCTTAGGGTTTCTATTCAAAATCTTTCATAAAGGACATGTTTCTTCCGTTCTACCGCAATACAAACAACGCTTAAGTCTCCCATGCGCAAGCATACAAGCAACATTTAACTTCTAGGAAGCGAACGTTAACATGGTTCCCTTAAAATAACTAACACACACTTATTTTCTACTCTGAATTACGGAGCTATAATTTCTCATTTCAATATAAGAATACGTAGGCACGAGGGCCTTAATCCTTGGTGAGCACACTAATTATAAACTCTTTTTCCCCTTTCACAAGTAACCTTTCGATAATAACACATATCCGTGCAAAGAACAATAAAAATTGTTCTCGTTGAGTACAACGAATGTAAGGGGTGCTAATATATAGCTTCCCTTTGCATAACCAACTTCCGAATTCGAATTTGGTTGCGACGTCTATTTTCTTTACCTTTTGGGGTTTTATCGATATTTTTCCTTTCCTCTAGAATAAATAAAGTTTAGTGGTGACTCTGTATTTTTTGCGTAGCGACAAGGATTTATTGATATTTTCCCTTTCCCTATTTGGGAATAAATAAAGTTCGGTGACGACTCTATTAAGTCCATCCCGCAAGTGTCGATTGAGCTTCGCGAGCGTCGTGCTCTCATTTTTCGTGGTATAACGCAAGGATTAGGTCAAAAAAGTCAACTTTCATAGTTGACTTTGACCAAAAGTCAACTGTAGTATGCACTTTCTTCTTTTCCAAGTAATGACTTGATTTGACTTAAAAACTGTAATCCATGGGAGACTAATAGCATCTTCTTGAAATTCACAATATCTTGTCCCATAAGTAATAACTAGAGCACCAATCATAGTCATCTCATCAAATCCTTAATATCCCCAAATGATGAGACAATCCAATTGAAGTCATGAACCTTTTAAACTAATGATGTTATCGTATACAGGTGAATGATGTTTGAATGATATGAATGACTTCTGAGTGTGCATGGTCAATAGACAGGTATATGCAAATGAACAAGGTCATAAGTCAGATGAATTGAATGAAGAGTATGGCAAATTTGAAATATGACAGCGTGAAAACATGGTGTCAAAATATGGCAACAACATAATATTCATTTATGTTTCTCATTATCATCCTTTCCTTTTTAGATTAATTTTTGCTTTCTTTCACTTGGGTGGGTGTTTTAGATATTATGATGATGGCATGCACATAACTAAAGATGGAATTATAAATAAACCCATTACGTATGTCAATGTGGTTGGTAAGAGTTGAGCACTTAGATTTATATTTAAAACAATTTTAGTTTCTTGAACTTAAAGACATGACTTCATTTGATATTTTTAAAGACAATTGGGGGTTTATATTTTTAATAAAATTACATTATTCAATTTATTACATTATCAACTTGATAGCAGAAGCAATAACATTTCCATTCAAAAACTGTCAAACTTGAAAGTTTTAACAAAGTACCATTTATTCATACTATCCTATCCATAACCAAACAACCAAGGGTGTCTGTTGACTCCATTATTCTATAACACCAAAAGCTGCATTCATTGCATACAGTGGGATTAGGAGATCCTGCATAAATAAAAATTAATTTTAGTTCTTGGAAACAAGCTAAAGCAGTGCAGTTTCGATGGAATAAATCGTATTTGATTCAGTTAAACCATAAAAAAGGAGTAAGAAAGAAAATAAGTACCTACCACTTATTCATCCATTGGAGAGAAACTTACAAGGTAGATTTGTTGCTTTTACCACATGAAGACTTTGAATACCAGATTGTTCAAGAATCTAGAGTAAATTTCTCTCCAAGAGGTTAGTAACAATACTGAGCCTATCAAACCAACGAAACCAGTGAAAAATCCTATCACCATACTCATCTTTAATGCTTCCGAAAATATTGAATGGTCATCTCCTGCATCAGTTGTTCGCATTTGAGGTTTTGTTGGCTCATCTCCAGGACATTTTCTATCAAGTGGTTCTCCACAGAGATTGAAATTACCTTCAAAGCTTGAAGCATTAAATGTCTGCAACTGTGTTCCAGTTGGAATTTTTCCTTCAAGTTGATTGCTTGAGAGATCAATGCTTTTTAGAAACAAATCTCCATTTTCATAGAGTGTGTTTACTCCTTTCCACATCAAAAATATGTTGAAATTATAATATGCCATACTTTTGAGTGAATACAAGTGCCCCGCGATTGCTTCTGAGCTTATGAAGTCCTGAGCCATTGAAGTAAAGTTGTTTACACAAATTGGTATTCCCCCAGATAATTTATTTACTGACAAAACCAATACATGAAGTTTTCTCAAATAACAAAGATTTGAAGGTATACTTCCACTGAAGTTGTTGAATCGAAGGCTTAAGCATACTAATTGGTGTAAACTCTCTCCAATCGATGAAGGTATTGGACCGTGAAACATGTTTTCTCCAAGATCCAACAAAATCAACTTGTTTGATAAATTCTTCAAGGAGGAAGTAAGTTGTCCACTCAAATTGTTATTTCTTAAAATCAAAGCCTCCATGTTGATAAGGGCACACATTGAGAAGGGAATATTTCCTGACAAGTTGTTATTGCTCAGGTCAACATAGTGTAATGAGGTTAGATTATTCCAACAATCAGGCAACTCACCCTTTAGTTCATTGTTTGATAAATCCAAATTTGCAAACGATTAGGCTTACTTTTGCTGCATAGAAAGGAAGCTAAATCTGAAAGTTTATTATTGGAAAGACCCAATACTTCTGCTTGCAATAGAAAAGAGGGAATGGAACCTTCAAGTTGATTGGAACTCAAATCTATTTCTAAATTGTTGGTAATATTTAAGTCCAAATTAGGAATCTTGCCTGTGAGATTGTTGTTTGCAATGTCCATGAACACTAGTGTTTTCAATTTTCCCCAAAACCATTGAGGTATTGGAGACAAATTACTAACATTCGGAAGGTAAAGTACGATTAATGCATGTTGTGTTTGGAGCCAACTAGGAAATCTAGAATTCAGGTTGCAAGATCCTAAAGCTAAATCTATTAGTTGAAAAGGAGGAACCCAGTTATCACTAACCTTTACAGTGAGCGAGTTGGCAGACAAATGTAAGAGTTTTAAGTTGGAGAGGTTTGTGAAATGGATTTCAGAGACAACTCCGTCAAAAGAGTTTGCACCCAACCTCAAAACCTCTAAATTTGTAAGTCCTCTGATGCTCGTGGGTATTTCTCCAATTAATTTATTGTGATTCAGCTCTAACATTCTCAAAGATGAAAAGATTGCTAGGTGTTGTAACTTGTCTGATGTAACGCTCCAGTTTTTGTTAGTTTTATTTAATCGAGTCTATTTGATTATTTTATTCTTGACTTTTATTTGACAATATATTATTTTTCATCGTTGTTTATATTTTATCGCATTTTGAGAGCGTTTGGGAGATATTTGTGCTGAGGGGTATTTTGGTCTTTTGCTTGGGTAAGTTTTATGTTCTTATATAAATAGAAAGGGATAGAGAGAAAATGAGAAAAAGAAGAAAAAGAAAAAGAGAAGAGAAAAAGAGAAAGAAGAGGAAAGAAAGGGAGAAGAAGAAAAGAAGGGGAAAATCGGGAAAAAGCTCCGTTTCAATCGAATTTAATCGGGTAAGGGTGATAAATATTGTTATCTTAACATTGTATGTGTTTATGTATGGTTTCGTTGGAATCGTTTTGGTTGTTTTCGTTATAATACCGTTTAGGTCGATTTGGACATAATCGATAGAAACCGATGTTTTAACGGTTAGAATGCGGAATAGTTCGCGTAGAATAGTCAGGAAATGATAGGATTTAGTCGGGAATACTTGTCGGTATGATCGGGGGGTTTAAGGATGAGTTTGGGGGGGTTTTTGCATCATAAAAATCTGGTTTTTTTTGCTTCTGCGAAGCGAGTAATCGATTAACGATATGTGAGTAATCGATTACTACTGTTAGTTTCAGAAAAATAATATTTTCAAAAATTCATAACTTTTGAACCGTAAGTCGGTTTTGGTCCCCGTTCGAAGAGTTGGAAAGCTAATGAAATATTCTTTCTATTAAAAATGGGTTGGAGGTCAGTAGATGATTTATGTAGGTAGTGATTTTGAAAAAGTGTTGGTTTGTCGGATTTTTACCGTCGTATTGGTGTGCGAATGATGTGTTATCATTCTATATGCTTTTGATATGTAACGTATGGCTTGTGTGTTGTTATATGGCGTGAGTATATGTGATGAAATGTTGTGCATGATTGATACTCATTGGTGATGGAGGTATGATATTTGAATGATGTTGTTTTGGCGACTTTTGCGGTTTTAATTGTGTGAACTTGATGTGTATGTGCAATGTGTTGTTGATATGGATATTGTATGACTTGTGTGCTGTTGTGAAATGAAAATGCACGTGATAATTGTTGTGATGATGATTGGTGGCCTTACGGCAAGAAAATGCGATGTGTGGAATGGATTCCAATTGTGTTAGAATACTCGTTGGGGTAGAATGGCTTATATGTCATTCCTAGTGAGGTATTAATGTTTTGGTCGAACACATTAGGGTAGAATGACTGTATGTTGTTCCTAGTGTTGTTGTTGTACTCATTAGGGCTGAATGACTTTATGTCATTCCTAGTGAAGTGCGAGTGTGTCGTTGGGTCCATTGGGGTAGAACGATTATATGTCGTTCCTGGTGGAGTACTCATTAGGGTAGAATGACTATATGTCATTCCCAGTGATGTACAATTGAGTTGTCGTGTCCACTGGAGTAGAATGACTATGTTGTCGTTCCTAGTGGGATACTCATTGGGGTAGAATGACTATGTTGTCATTCCTAATGAGGTGTGCACTGGGGTAGAATGACGTTGATGTCGTTCCTAGTGTGGTGTCCACTAGGGTAGAATGACTATGTTGTCATTCCTAGTGGGATATTCATTGGGGTAGAATGACGATGTTGTCATTCCTAATGAGAGATGCACTAGGGTAGAATGACTATGTTGTCGTTCCTAGTGAGGTATGTATTGGGGTAGAATGACTATGCTGTCATTCTCAGTTATGTGATGCGTGGTATAGTCGGGTCTTGATTGGATTGGTGAATTATGCATGATGTATATTGAGTGAGATGTGATGATTGTGACATAGTAAACATAATATGTATGTTTATGTGGTATGAAGGAATGGTGAGAATATGTGGTATATGTGTATTTTTATGTTGAGATATATAATTATATGCATTGTTATTATGATAATATTTCTCACCCTTCTGCTGTTTTATGATGCTCTATGAGGCATTGCAGATTAGGTATCTGGCGCTCTTTTTGTGAAGCGTGTCTTCACTTTTCTTGTTGGTCGGTTGGCTCTGATATGTAGCACCGGGTAGCTAGGACATTTTGATCTTTTTGTGATACATTTGCATATGTATCTTGCTGATGAATTTGTGTATATAAACATGATGTTGCTTGTGATTCCTACTGGATGATGTATATATATACATGTTGATGTATATAGGTGGTTGTTATTCAATATTTTAGATGTTTCCGCTTTTATTCTAAATATTGAGATGTGGGTATAAGGACTGAGATCCTTTGTTGTTGAAAAGTTACCCCACTGTTGCATATCATTTGTTGAGCAAGTGTTGTATGTTTTAATTTCAAGCATAATGTGACATACCTTTTTATGCCGTGTTTACAATTATACTCTGATGAAATTTTCAATACGTGCCTAAATGATTTATTTTATTATTTGGAGGTATAGAAAGGGGGTGTTACACCTGAAATCAAATTGTTCTCTAACACCAATTCTTGTAAGGAGGACACATTTCTAGTACATTTGGAATCATTAATATGAGTAAAACTTGAAAGTTCTCCACTCAAATAGTTATCATGAGCTTCAAAAGTCTGCAAGGTGCATATATTCCCAATGGATTTAGGGATCTTTCCTTCTAAACCGTTGCCTGAGAGATCGAGATACAAAAGTGAATGCATTTTGTTGCCCAAATCATCAGGAATTGTACCTCTTAATAAGTTATAAGAAAGGTCAAGGTATTGAAGATTGGAGTTGTAGTTAAGCACCCAATTAAATATGATTGATGATGCCAACTCATTCCACGATAGATCAAGAACAGTAAGAGAACTAGTGGAAAAGTTCAAATGAGTATTATATAAAGGGAGAATATTGACATCAGAAAGACTACAATTACTTAGGTGTAACTCTTTAAGGTTCGAAAGTTTCTTCAGGAATTGTAAGGTGTGATGAGAAGACTCATTAAGATTTTGAATGCCTCTCGAGTTAAGATTTCTAATTTGGAAAGGGATTTCTCCGATTTGATAATTGTTGCTGAGATCAAGATGTTTCATTTTGGAGAGATTCCCAAGTTGAGAAGAAATCTTCCTATCAGAACCCCTATAAGAGAGATCAAGGTATTGTAAGTGGTTGAGGGAGCCAATAAATTTTGGGATTTGACTGCTAGTTATCAAATAACTGAGATCAAGATATTTTAGATGTTGTAGCTCTGTTATTGATGGATTGATTTCCCCACTCAAATATCGCGCTAACGAATCACCACTGAGATCAAGCCTTTGAACATAACCTGTTTGGTTGTTGCATTGGACTCCCACCCATTGGCAGCAATCTTCATTTGGACCTTCCTTCCACGTGGACAACATGCCATATTCGTCTTGAAGACCTTGTTTGAATGTGAGGAGTGCATGTCTCTCCTTCTCTTTGCACTTCATGTCTCCATTTTCTGTTGTTGAGTTGAATCCGAAAATAAGGGACAACAATAATACATAGAACATAAGAATACTATAGTTTCTCATCATAGTTTCACTCACCAACAAAAGAAAGTTTGGTTTTCTTTAATGGATATTATATTCAAGAGCTATACACACATATATGTATATATAGGTTCAATCAAGTTTTTTTTCTTGCTTCCTCTTGTCTTAAACTTGCAAATTTAACTATTCTTCTGTTTTAGTACTTTTATTTTTTACTTTTCAATTGGACTAATTAGTTTCTATCGTGACATTTTATCACAATTGCTAATTCTTTTGAATTTTGTAAAGTTACATAATTGTAACTTAATTTGTACCTTCTTACATAATTGTAACTTATTTTGAAACAAAATCCCTATTAATTGTTGGTCAAGAAAAAAAGGATTTTATAGTTATGCATTTAAGAAATCTTTGCAATTGTTGTTGTTTACAATCAAATTACGTGCATATATTTTAACAACAGACCAAATTATAATTCAATTTTAATATTAGACCAAATTACATGCAAATATTTTAATAGTAAATTTTATTTACATAGTATATTCTATTAATATTTTTCTTATTTTTAAAATAATAAACATAATTTGTTTTTTTCTAAAGGAGTAGATTCATGATTGTCACCTAAATTTTATGGTCCACTCATATATTGTTCAATTGATATCCACAGGAAAAGATAAGATGCTGTCATGTTTTTGATCTCAATTGATAGAACAAAACAACTTCTTGTTCTACTATTTGTACTTGTGTAGTTGATCTAACTGTATTAATATCTTACAGTTGAGTTAAATAAATATCAATCCAATTTAATTTTTAGCGATAACAATTAATTATATTTATACATTACTTATAAATAAATTGTTAGTATTTTTAAATTAATATTTTTTTATAAAAATAATAATTTTCTAACGTGCATCCGGAAAATGGAAAAAAAAAATTGATTTTATGAACATGAATAATATTTGAAATTGTTGGAGCTACTAAATGTTTACCAACAAATCAATATAAAATTTTAAAATTATACAGATTTTTCAATTTTATTTTAAAAATATTAAATAGACTCGATTGAAGTTGGGGTTTCATTTTTAAAATTTGAAATAAAATACGATCGATAAAAAATATTATATTTTTATAATGAAATTCTTACTTTTTATTAATATGATATATTTATTAATCTGTTATTTATTTGATTTTTAATTTATTTTATAATAGTTATTTGTTTAAAATGGTTTCTAATGAGAGAGCTCCAATATTTTGATTTTATGCACTTGAATAATATTTAAAATTGTTAGATTAGTCAAGTTAACTTAACTTGCAATACGTCGTAGTATACATCATGTCACATTCCCACCTTTTCCCTTTACTTCTTCCTACCGCTCTAGACTCCGTCGACCACATATCTTATTTGAAGAAGAAAAAAACAAGACAGACACTGGAAATCACGGTATTGGAGATTGGAATGGGAAAGAAATAACAATGACTCGATGGCCCATTGTGCGGTTTATAAACGTTTACACCCGTGCTATGCACGGCTAAGTTTTATTGAATTATTATTGGTAGGCATTAAATTTTTCTTTTTTAATTATAACATATTTATATGTTCTTTTTATATTGATTGTGTATCTTATAAAAAAAATTTGATAGATTATATTTTTAATATATCTTTAAAAATGAAAAAAGATATATTGCTTAGACATGTTAGAACTTGTGTTGGGGTCTCCTGTAAAATATGAACCAGAAGAAGATGATGAAGACGGTACGATAAAGTTGCACAAAATAATTCTAAAGCGTGAGTTTACACTAAGCTTTAGGTTCGATTCGCCCCCATCAATTTATGCAAATTGGATGCAAAATGGTTAACCGGCGAATCCCCTTCAGAATATTTTGAAAACCTTAACATGAATCGCACATTCACATTAACCATATCGATTAATGATATTTTATTGAATAAAGTTTCCTCATTTATTCTCGTGCACTAGAAAAATAAATAAATACTTAGATATAATTTTTTGCTCTGAAAATATTTATTTTTCGTATATCTTTTATGGCTGACAAATATCTTTATTTATAAAAAAACTTGTACCGATTGGTGTGTAGAAACAATGTTTCATTTGATTTCAACATGACCATTCACGAACCATGGTATATCAATAACAACAAACCTTTTTATGAAAAGTTGTGTTGATCTGGTGGTTGCACCTTTTGACCACGCGCCCAATCATTATAGGGTCTCTGGTTCTATTCTAGACAGTTGCAACTTTTGGTTATTTATTTTGTTAATTTAACCATTATTATTTATCAATTTAATATTTTGGAAATTTCTCCAACAATCCTCCACCATTTTCAAAATATATCTAAATCTATTATTCAGAAAATTTCATGGTTTTAGATAAAGGTATCTTACGATTTGAACCAATACTTAATAAGTTAAGTTTTCACTCATCCCCGAATAGATTGGTAGACAAGCTTTGAACCAGTTATTCATTAGAACAAGCATGCATAACTCACAAATGAAATTTTGGTACCATTTATCGAATTATTAATATGACTCATTTAATAAGGCATTGTGTCTCATATCCTTTTCATGAGAATTTAAAAGTCATGCCCTTGAACTCTATGAAGCAGCACCACTTCATTCTCATATAGGTAAACTATATCAGAAATGTACCCATAATTATGTATTCCATCATACATATGCTATATGTCTATTAAGAGAAAAACTTAATCCTTCCACATATATTCTTATGGTTCAAGTACTTTTACTCCTTGGGATGTATCTATTGTCAAGTACTTCAATCACTCTAATAGTGTACTTTCATCATTGAACTCAAGACTTAATGATAATCAAGTGTGAGTTGAGTTTCCACTTTCGATGATTAATTAGATATGGTCTTGTTCCGCATCCCTAATGATGTCTTCATTGTCTTCAACATTATATCCAAAGACATCATACCCTTGTCAATCCTTTCGTCAAAGAATTGCAACATTTTAAAACTTTAACAAACTTTGAATATTCAATCTTTCAACTATTATAATTAATTTACGTAATCTTGATAGTATTCACCAACTATCATCAAACCATAACACTTTTGGCACACTAGTACAATTATCATATACAAAGTATATTTATATTTTTGATGGTTTTGACAAACTATCACCATGACACTTTAGTAATTTATTTTGTGATATACACAACTTTTATGTCATTCTTCATTTACGAACCTTTTTATTTTGAAGTTTTACTTTCACTTAAATATATCTAAAATATATTTAATTTTGACAACCATGATCATACAAATTTGTGATGACTAACTTTTATTTCATACAGTGGGTTCAAACATGTAATTCGTAAGCTCCATATAATAATAACACCATAGAATTTATTTCTATTCTTTTTAAAATAAACAATTTTCTTGCATGACTAACATATGCATAACAAATTCTATGTGATAAATATATGTTTCATATATAACAATGTTTTGTGGCATATTTAAATAAAAATCACAAAATGAACGATAAACCAACATCACTAATATTTCGTGTAACATTTCTTGATGAACACTTATGAACTTACAACAAGATAAAATATATCCAAACTACTTTTAATATCAAGATAAATAAGAAATAATACTTTCATATTATGATACACATATAATATGAGATAAATCATTTTAATTTTTAAATTCTTGCATAAACAATATAATTGAAACACGTTCTTCATATTTTTAACTTATTATTTTCACCATTTTATGTTACCAATAAATTTACCATATATCCAAATTCATGATTTTATTTCTTTTAATTATTACCAAATAATCTCATCCAGAAATAATGCATTATTAATTAAAATAAATTATTTTCACCAAAGAAAAATATTTAACATACATTTTACATTCAAGTTTTTAACATAAACCAAACATATTCATGGTAATTTCATTTCACATATTTGAATAGTTTATAAATCATGCATGTATCAATTTAATATCACATGTTAAACTTAACATAAATACATATTATTTTCATCATATAATATTATACATGAATTTAAAACATTATATGAATGTATATTAATTTAATAGAATTATTATGCACCTTTCACCATTGTTATGAATAAGAGAGCATGAATTCATTTCTCCATCAAAGTTGCAACCATAGATTAATCACAAAAACTCATATTCGAACCTAAAGATTGTTAGAACTTGTGTTGGGGTCTACTGTAAAATATGAACCAGAAGAAGATGGTGAAGACGATACAATGAAGTTGCACAAAATAATTTCAAAGCGTGTATTTACACTAAGCTTTAGGTTCGATTCTCCCCCGCCAATTTATGCAAATTGGATGTAAAAGGGTTAACCGGTGAATTCCCTTCAGGATACTTTGGAAAACTTAACATGAATCGAACATTCACATTAAGCATATCGATTAATGATATTTTACTGAATAAAGTTTCCTCATTTATTCTCGTGCACTAGAAAAATAAAGAAATGACTTAGATATAAATTTTTGCTCTTAAAATATTTATTTTTCGTATATCTTTTATGGCTGACAAGTATCTTTATTTATAAGAAAACTTGTACCGATTGGTGTGGAGAAACAATGTTTCATTTGATTCCAACATGACCATTCAGGAACCATTGTATATCATTAACAACAAACCTTTTAATGAAAAGTTGTGTTGATCGGGTGGTTGCACCTTTTGACCACGCGGCCAATCATTATAGGGTCTCTGGTTCTATTATAGACAATTGCAATTTTTGACCATTTATTTTGTTAATTTAACCATTATTATTTATCAATTTAATATTTTGGAAATTTCTCCAACAAGACATACCTTCCTGCTTCTTCCTCACTTTGAAGAAGTGTAATTTCATCATATTTTTAGAGAGTTAAACCAATATAGGGACTTTTTGTGAAGCTCGGCATGTCTAGTTCCTTTGATGTGTCCTTATCTAATGAGTGTCCTTCTCTTCCTGATCTAATGAGTGTCCTCATGTTCTTGATCTACTGAGTGTCCTCATGTGTTGAGGCGATTATTTAGCATCCTGATTAATGAGAGTAGGGATGCTATCCTTGACGAGGTCATGATCAAATAGTTCTCAAGCAGAGAAGAAAATAAATTCTTAAAATGGTCTGTCACATGAGTGACAAGAATCTCTTGGTTAGAAACGAGAGAGCCATCTATGTTAAGAGTCAAGATGTTTTTAGTAGCACTTTTAATCAAAGGAATCCTGTGAAAAATTTAGTGTTTCTATCACTCTCCAAATGCCTATTCACTTTAGTTTTTTCTTCCAAAACAGATGTTCCTTATGCAAGCCTCCTCAAGCTTATTCATGCAATCCTTTTCCACAGTTCTAAGATTATCAGAATACCCATCAGATTGTATCTTGGCCTGAACCAAGTTTAACTCATCTTCGGCATCACTAACTAAGTGATGCACATTACCAAAAGTTTCTTTGTTCCAAATCTTCAGATTATTCTTGAGGAATTTGAGTTTTTTAGATATAACAAACATAGGGCAACCTGAAATTTTTAAAGTCCAAGAGGACTTAACAACATCTAAACAAAGAGGGTGAGCAGTCCACATTCTTTGAAATTTAAATTGACAAGCATTAGAAGGGATGGAATTATTAAAATTAAGCAAAAACGAAAAGTGGTCAGATCTTGCTTTTGTAAGAGAGAAACAAGATGTTTGGTTGTAAGTAGAGAACCAATCCATATTGCATACAGCCCTGTCAAGTCTCCTCGACATATTTGCACTACTTAGGCATGGCAAACAAACCTGGACCCGCCCCGAAATTAACGGGGAAAATCCGGTTTAATTGGGTACGGGTGCGGGTGCGAGGAAAACTGTTGAAGCGGTAAAGCGGAAAGTAAAAATATTATTTTCGGAAGAATTCCCTCCAGGATTTATGTCGTCTCCACAGGGATCAGTTCGAGGGAAAGAATGTCGTTCGACAATATCTATGTCTTTAAGCTTGGGTTTGAATGGTTTTAAAGAATAAGATGTAAAAGAAAAACATAAGACAAGAAAATAAATACATTCTTAAGACATGAGAAAACTCGTCAGGAGTTGTATTTCATTTTACCCATCATGTAATAAAAAATCTATGGATCAAATGCACGCAACTTAAATCCCTCGTCAAAATCTCCATGTATCGCTCACAAAAAGAGGTTATGTCTAACACAAACGTTGAGAGATCAATCATATTATCTCGGATGTGATGACTCACGAAACTAAACAACACGGAGTATTAAGATTCGACACACACATGTGAATATTAGACCGCTTCCCACAGCCAATAGATGTTCATCTTAGGTCGAGTTCGAAAAGTATATGTCTATAGAAATCCAAACCCATTATGATAGATAGTAAAACAAAGATAACATCGATTAAGAGTTGTAAAAGAGATTTTATACAAAGATCCAAAAATACACATACAATCAAGATAAACTTACATACAAAACCCCAAAAAATGAAAAATACATAGAAAGGAAAGGAGAAGAACACAAATCTCACGGTTTGTCAACTCCGATTGAAGTGGATTAGACTCTGGATCGTCAAGATGCATCCTCCAAGTGTTGTTTCTGAGCTAAAACTACTAAAGAATGTGTTTGATGAAGTTAGGGTTAAAATTTCCCACCAACATATTCTAAAAAATGCTGAAAAAATGACTTAAATAGGGGCTAGAACACGCGAACCGCGCTAAGCGCGCTATGAGGGCACTTACCACCATCAGCAAAATTAAGTCTCTTGTTTTCTTCATAACTTTCGAACCGTAACTCCAATTGAGACACGGTTGGATGCTTTGGAAAGCTTATTCAATGCTCTATATGACAATGACAAAATATCCTTGCTTGATTACATAAAAAATAAGATAAACTAAAATTATAAATCATGGTATTTATTACCACGACGCTAAGCGCCCTCAGATCGTGCTAAGCACGATCTCACTTAAAGTACCCTTAAACCACCTTAAACCGAGAAAAATGCGGTCCTGCACCCGCTAAGCGCGGTCAGGAAAACAAAAATACTCTAACTACTACCATCCAGTTCCCAGCGCGCTAAAACTTGTGTTAAGCGTGAATGCCGACATTTTGTTGGTTAAAACTAAATTTTGAAGCATCCTTCTTGGCTCAAATGGGACCATACTTCAACCATGCATTATTATCTATAAAAACAGATGAAAAACTATCAAACTCATTGATATTGACATGAAAACGCAATATACACAACAATATGTAAACTATACAAAAAGTACACAAAAACGGGGGATAATTAACGGAAAGCTAATGAATCAATCCAATAATTGTCAATTATTCACATTAAAAATCAGTACAATTTAGCACTTATCAACTCTCCCTAACTTAAACTTGTTTGTCCTCAAACAAGAATCGATCAACTCAAAGAAACAAAAGCAATTATCAAGAAATCATGCTCAACAAGTCTTTACAAAAAGAAACAAATGTATGGTACACCAATCAAAAGTACACGCTAGGTAATGCTTACAACTAAACTACAATGACACAATGGCTATGAAACAAATTCTAAGTACAAAACACATGTCAAAAATTCTAACGCAATACAAATGTTCAATAATGAATCACACCTAATACACAACTTCATCATGGGATGAAAAATAAACATGAGGAACAACTCACACACAACAATCTTGCTAACAAAAATTCAAATTATGCATTCATCTAAAAAAACTCATATTGAAAGTATAAAAGCAAAAAGTCACAAGGGCTTTAATGGTTGTAATGTGGCTTGGGTAACAAACAATTGTTTTTCTCAAGGTAAAAGAAACAAAAACTCGCCTAATCAAATGAGAGTGATCATTTCTCACAATCTCAAGCAATCACAAATTCTAATCACCTTTTTCTCTTTTCCAAATTGTTACATCATTCCACACAACTTATTAGCACAATATTATATATTTTTTCTTCTTTTTCAAGTCCTTTTTGTAACACCCTTCTAAACCCCGCGGAATATATATAAATAATCAGAGTGAATTATCATGCATCTCACAAAAGGGCGTCACATATATTTTCAAAACTTCACACAACACCTGTCACGCTCAAATACTCTTGAAATAAATTCATGCTTTTCTTACACTTTCATATTATCATGTAGCAGCGGATTTACTTCAGTCATAATAGACATAATGAAAGTCTCATACTCATCTCATTCATAATTAATACTTAGGCATGAAAGCCAGTACTTCATATAACTCATAGTAACTATAACAGAACGAAGTAGAGAACATAAAGTATCTCTCAAAACATGAAATGAAATGTTCACAGTGTTACATTATCAAAGCACAACTCAACCCAAAATAATAAAGACACTAGGACAAGCTACTCCAACGGCTACCTTGTAACACCCCCTTTCTATACCCCCAAATAATCATTTAGGCACATAATAAAGATTTCGTCAGAGTATAATTACAAACATGGTATAAAAGAGGCATGTCACATCAATTACGAAATTTAAACATACAACACCTGCTCAACAATTGATATGCAACAGTGGGGTAACTTGCAACAGAGGAACTTAGTCCTTACACCCACATGTCAATATTTAGAATAAAAGCGGAAGATCTAAACATTGAATAACAACCAATTCATATATATATATATATATATATATATATATATATATATATATACACATATATACATCGCCAAGTATTATCCACCAACATAATTCATGTTTACATAAACATTTATCAACAAGATACATATATAATGTATCACAAAAGAATCATAGCCCTCCTAGCTACCCGATGCTACATATCAGAGCCAACCGACCAAAAGAATGAAGACACGCTTCACAAAAAGACCACCAGCATACCTACTCTGCAATGCCTCATAGAGCATCATAAAACAGCAGAAGGGTGAGAAATATTATCATAATAACAATGCATATAATTATATATAATAGCATAAAATTACACATAATTCACCTTCTCACCACAATTCATCACAAGTTACTCGTATACATCGCAATGTGTCTATATATATATATATATAACCAAGCATACACATCAGGCATACTTTCACAATTCTTATCATTCCACATAAACGTACACAACTGTTTATTCACCAATGCATCATTTAAAGATGAGAAATGCAAATCATAGAGACCGACTCACGACTCTATGCAAATGCAATGCGGGTACCGACTCAATCATCTCAAGTTCACTCAGGAACTTCAGCTGGAACCATCGCTCGTTACCAAAGTAACTCCCCGTCAGGCCTACGATGTTCACCCACCGCTCACACCTCCACCAAGAGAGGCTCACAGTGTTTATGGATCGCTCACACCTCCACCGAGAGAGGCTCACGACCCGATTGCTCACACCTCCACCAAGAGAGGCTCACAACCCGATTGCTCACACCTCCACCAAGAGAGGCTCACAATCGTCTATAACCGTCGCTCACACCTCCACCGAGAGAGGCTTACGATGTTATAGCGGATTCTCATTAGAATCCCTCAGCACAAGAATGCACATCATTATGCTACACATGATAATGACTCCAGACATTCTTGAAATGCATACATATTCACAATATATACATGCATTCATCTCATACAATCACATACAATCTACATACATTCACGTCAATGCACTATTGTACGATTCACATTCAAACACACCGTCAAAATGGTAAAAGTCGCTAAATAGCACTATTTCTGACTTTTCCGACTTATTTAGTCGGCTAATAATTTCCAATTCATCATATTAAGAAAGAACATTCCATAAGCTTTCTAACGCATCAAACCACGCCTCAAACCGAACCACAGATCAAAAGTTATGCAGAAAACAAAATTACACGAACAGCACTGTTCGCTGGGCGAACCTCCTTAGCGAGCATTCGCTAGCTCCTTCGCTAGGCGAATGTTCCAGCGAACCAAATGTTAGCTAAAAACAGACACAAAGTTCGCTAGGCGAGCACTTGGCGAACCAAGTCAGAACCAAATAGAGCCAAAAACACCCAAAGTTCGCTAGGCGAACACTCTAGCGAACCTTCGCTGATGCCTTCGCTAGGCGAATACCCGTAGCGAACATTCGCTACCCTTCGCTGATTGGTTCGCTAGGCGAACCTGCGAAAACTCAGAATCCTTCAGCGCTGTTGAAAACCCAAAAACCCTATTTTTCAACCCAAAACATTTTTAAAACAACATACATCCATCAGAACTCAATCTAATCATGGCAACAAGCATTCTACCACATTTTCGTCGATTTCCAACCGCGAAAACATCGATTTCTCATTATCGACCTAAAATGGAAAACTATGAAAACACCACAACCAATCCAATACACACATACACAATCATACATAATACTATACATTGATAAGATAACAATGTTTCACACCCTTACCCGATTAAATCGATTCCTAGAGGTTGATTTTCTTGGTTTTCCTCTTTTCCTCTTCTTTTCTCTTCCTCTTCTTTCTTTCTCTCCTTTTCCTCTCTATTTCTCTTTTCTTTCTCTTTTCTATCTATTTTCTTTCTTTTCTATTTCTTTTCTCTCATTTTCCACTAAATCAATTAATTCATTTTTCTCACAAAATTCTAACTCCACAAAATTTCTAACTTATGATTAATTGAGAAAAGTCTAAAATACCCTCCATTCTAATTTCCCCGAAAAACTCTCAAAAACGGTAAAATAACATTTAACACACCAATTTAACAAATAAAATAATTTATCACCCAATTAAAACAAAAGACTCAAGAATAATGGAATAATCAAAATCGGGGCGTTACAACTCTCCCCCACTTTAGAAATTTTCGTCCTCGAAAATAATACCTGATTCAAACAACTCCGGATACGACTCTCGCATCCCACTCTCTAGTTCCCAAGTCATATTGCCTTCCGCAGCGCCTCTCCACGCTACTTTCACAAGCGCAATATCCTTGCCTCTTAGTTTCTTAACTTCACGGTCCAAAATCCTAACCGGTAAAGCTTCCAACGTAAGGTTATCTCTCACTTCTACCTCGTCCATAGGAATAACATGTGACGGATCCGGAACATATTTCCGAAGTTGCGAAACATGGAATACGTCATGCAAATTCGAAAGGTTCGGAGGCAACGCCACACGGTAAGCCACGACACCAACTCGTGAAGTAATCTGATACCGACCAATAAAACGAGAAGTCAACTTCTTCGACTTCAAAGCACGACCCACACCCGTAACCGGTGTAACTCTCAAAAATACATGGTCGCCTTCTTGAAATTCAAGATCTTTCCTTCTCTTGTCATGATAGCTCTTCTGTCTACTTTGAGAAGCTTTCATCTTCTCCCGAATAAACTTCACTTTCTCCGTCGTTTGTTGTACCATTTCCGGTCCAACTATCGTCCTCTCGCCGGTTTCATGCCAACACAAAGGTGTTCGGCATCTCCGACCATACAAAGCCTCAAATGGTGCCATACTTATACTCGAATGAAAACTGTTATTGTAAGTGAATTCAATCAACGCCAAATAACCATCCCAAGCACCACCTTGCTCGAGTACACAAGCACGCAATAAATCCTCCAACGATTGAATCGTCCTTTCGGTTTGACCGTCCATTTGTGGATGATAAGCCGAACTCAATCTTAGCTTAGAACCCAAAGCCTCTTGTAAACTCACCCAAAATCTCGATGTAAATCTCGGATCTCGATCCGATACAATACTCTTAGGAACTCCATGTAACTTCACAACCACAAGAACATAAATCTCGGCTAACTTCTCCAAAGGATAACTAATATCAATTGGAATAAAGTGAGCAGATTTAGTAAGCCTATCAACAATTACCCAAATAGCATTATGACCTCTTTGCGTATTCGGCAATCCCGTAACGAAATCCATCGATATACTATCCCATTTCCATTCCGGAATATCCAACGGTTGCATCAATCCACTAGGCTTTTGATGCTCCACCTTAGACTTTTGACAAGTTAAGCACGCATACACAAATTGAGCAACATCTCTCTTTAAACCGGACCACCAAAAGATCTTCTTCAAATCTTGATACATCTTATTCGCACCCGGATGAATACTTAAATTACTTCGGTGTCCTTCCTCCAAAATCATCTTTTTCAACTCCACATCGTCGGGAATACAAATACGACCACGGAATCTCAAAACTCCAAAATTATCAACCTTAAAATCCTCGTCCTCATTCATCATCAAATCAACGAACTTCAAATCCAACTTTTGCTTTTCACTAACCGTTGCAAGAAAATCATTCGTAACATGTAGCATACCAAGTCGCACACTTCGCGGCGTCATTTTGCAAACCAAACTCAAGTCTCTAAAATCCTCCAAAAGTTCCCATTCTCTCATCATCAATGCCGACATATGTAACGATTTCCGACTCAAAGCATCGGCCACCACGTTTGCCTTACCCGGATGGTAATTCAAACCAAAATCATAATCCTTCAAAAGCTCTAACCACCTTCTTTGTCTCATGTTCAATTCTTTTTGGTCAAATAAATATCTTAAGCTTTTGTGATCACTAAAAACTTCAAATCTTGCACCATAAAGGTAATGCCTCCATATTTTCAAAACAAACACCACAGCCGCTAACTCCAAGTCATGCGTAGGATAATTCTTTTCATGCACTCTCACTTGTCTAGAAGCATATGCCACAACTTTTCCATCTTGCATCAAAACACCACCTAAACCCACCAATGAAGCATCACAATACACTACAAATGGTTCATTAGGATTAGGCAAAATCAAGATCGGAGCCGTTGTCAGCCTTCTTTTTAGCTCATTGAAACTCTCTTCACAATGAATATCACAAATGAAAGCCTTTCCTTTACAAGTCAATTGCGTTAAAGGAAGTGCCAACTTCGAAAATCCCTCAATAAACCTCCGATAATAACCCGCCAAGCCTAAAAAGCTTCGAATCTCCGTCACCGATCTAGGAACCTCCCATAGCATCACCGCATCGATCTTGGATGGATCAACACTAATACCACTACCGGAAATAACATGCCCAAGAAAACTTACTTCCGATAACCAGAACTCACATTTCGACAACTTAGCATACAATTGTTTCTCTTTCAAAATTTGCAACACAATCCTCAAATGCTCTTCATGCTCCTCTTGAGACTTAGAGTAAATCAAAATATCATCGATGAACACAACCACAAAACGATCCAACTGTTCATGAAAAATGCGATTCATGTATTCCATAAACACACCCGGAGCGTTAGAAACCCCGAATGGCATCACGGAGTATTCGTAATGACCATATCGTGTCCTAAATGCCGTCTTTTGAATATCTTCTCTTTTCACACGAATCTGGTGGTATCCTGATCTCAAATCAATCTTACTAAAAACATTCGCACCAACCAATTGGTCCATCAAATCATCGATCCTTGGAAGCGGATACTTGTTCTTAATTGTCACTTTGTTCAACTGTCGATAATCAATGCATAACCGCATACTCCCATCCTTCTTTTTAACCAACAATATCGGAGCACCCCAAGGAGAAACACTTGGTCTTACAAATTTCTTGTCCAACAAGTCATTCAATAGCTTTTTCAATTCTACCAATTCCGATGCCGACATACGATACGGTGCCATCGAAATCGGTCTAGTACCTGGAACTAGATCAATAGAAAATTCAACTTCTCTTTCCGGCGGTACATCCGTAATATCCTCCGGAAACACTTCTGGAAATTCACACACCACTGGGAACACATCAAGCTCAACTTTACTCTCCACCGACAATGATGCAAACAAACCAAACAATTGAGCTTCGTCCGCTAAAAGTTTCTTCAACTCTTTAGTGGATAGGAAACTCTCAAATTCATCATCTTCCAAAGAAGGAAACCTTACTAACTTGTGATAGCAATCTATATGAACTCGATTATATTGCAACCAGTTCATACCCAAGATCACGTCCAACCCTTCCAACGGCAAACACACTAGATCCACCTCGAAGTCTTTACCATAAATGGTCAAAGGACACATCAAACAAACCAAAGACGTAGTTACTGACCCCATTGCTGGAGTATCAATAACCATCTTACCATCCATCAGAGACAACACAAGATTTAAACGCTTCACGCACTCAGACGAAATAAACGAATGAATCGCTCCCGTATCAATAATGGCAACTAAAGGTGTACTATTAATAAAGCAAGTACCTCGAATCAGACGATCTGCACTCGAAGTCTGAGTTCCTGCCAGAGAAAATACCTTCCCACCGGATGGAGCTTTCTTCGGATTCGGACACTTTGGGCTAATGTGACCAATTTCCCCATAGTTATAGCACTTCACCACATTCCTTCTACAATCTGTAGTAGCATGCCCAAGGCCTCCACAGTTAGAACATTTCGCCACTGTCTTCCCACACTCAAATGATTTATGACCCATTTCACCACACTTGTAGCACTTAATGGGACCAGAACCTCCTCCTCCAGATCTCCTCTCGAAGTTTCCCCTATGCTTGCCCTTATCAGCGGGTGTCACATAAGGTCCACTTCTAGCTTGTTACTTTCCCTTCCTCTCATTCAAACTTTTATAATGTGTAGAACGAGCCTTGCTATCTTCCTCGAAGATTCTACAACATTCTGTCAAATCCAAAAATCTTCTTATCCTTTGATATCCCACAGCTTGTTTAATCTCAGGACGTAAACCATTCTCATATTTAATACACTTTGAGAACTCAGCAGTAATCGCAGCATAATGAGGATGGAATTGAACCAACTCCACAAACTTAGCAGTATAGTCCACCACCGACATACTACCTTGTTTCAATTCAAGAAACTCCATCTCCTTCTTTCCCTTCACACTCTCAGGGTAATACTTCCTCAAGAATTCAGTACGGAATAAATCCCAAGTTACTTCTTCATCATCCACCTCAAGAACTTCACGCATACCGACCCACCAATCGTCGGCTTCTTCCTTCAACATATGAGACCTAAGCCTCACCTTATTCTCTTCCGCACAGTCCATGACCCTGAAGATCCGTTCAATCTCTTTTAACCAAAGTTGAGCACCATCGGGATCAAATCTTCCTTTGAAAACCGGTGGTTGATTCTTCCTGAACTCATCATTAGCATTCACATTCGGCGCACCTTGCACCGCCCTAGCCATTGCTTCCAAAGCAGCAGCCATCGCATTATCATTTCTACCAGCCATATTCTGATCATTCCTAAAAATTACAACAAGGTTAAACAACAGTTCAACCAACACAACAACAAGACAGACACAACTGACTCAACTCTGGCTCTGATACCACTTAATGTAACACCCCCTTTCTATACCCCCAAATAATCATTTAGGCACATAATAAAGATTTCGTCAGAGTATAATTACAAACATGGTATAAAAGAGGCATGTCACATCAATTACGAAATTTAAACATACAACACCTGCTCAACAATTGATATGCAACAGTGGGGTAACTTGCAACAGAGGAACTTAGTCCTTACACCCACATGTCAATATTTAGAATAAAAGCGGAAGATCTAAACATTGAATAACAACCAATTCATATATATATATACACATATATACAGCGCCAAGTATTATCCACCAACATAATTCATGTTTACATAAACATTTATCAACAAGATACATATATAATGTATCACAAAAGAATCATAGCCCTCCTAGCTATCCGGTGCTACATATCAGAGCCAACCGACCAAAAGAATGAAGACACGCTTCACAAAAAGACCACCAGCATACCTACTCTGCAATGCCTCATAGAGCATCATAAAACAGCAGAAGGGTGAGAAATATTATCATAATAACAATGCATATAATTATATATAATAGCATAAAATTACACATAATTCACCTTCTCACCACAATTCATCACAAGTTACATCGCAATGTATCTATATATATATATAACCAAGCATACACATCAGGCATACTTTCACAATTCTTATCATTCCACATAAACGTACACAACTGTTTATTCACCAATGCATCATTTAAAGATGAGAAATGCAAATCATAGAGACCGACTCACGACTCTATGCAAATGCAATGCGGTACCGACTCAATCATCTCAAGTTCACTCAGGAACTTCAGCTAGAACCATCGCTCGTTACCAAAGTAACTCCCCATCGGGCCTACGATGTTCACCCACCGCTCACACCTCCACCAAGAGAGGCTCACAGTGTTTATGGATCGCTCACAGCTCCACCGAGAGAGGCTCACGACCCGATTGCTCACACCTCCACCAAGAGAGGCTCACAACCCGATTGCTCACACCTCCACCAAGAGAGGCTCACAATCGTCTATAACCGTCGCTCACACCTCCACCGAGAGAGTCTCACGATGTTATAGCAGATTCTCATTAGAATCCCTCAGCACAAGAATGCACATCATTATGCTACACATGATAATGACTCCAGACATTCTTGAAATGCATACATATTCACAATATATACATGCATTCATCTCATACAATCACATACAATCTACATACATTCACGTCAATGCACTATTGTACGATTCACATTCAAACACACCGTCAAAACGGTAAAAGTCGATAAATAGCACTATTTCTGACTTTTCCGACTTATTTAATCGGCTAATAATTTCCAATTCATCATATTAAGAAAGAACATTCCATAAGCTTTCTAACGCATCAAACCACGCCTCAAACCGAACCACAGATCAAAAGTTATGCAGAAAACAAAATTACACGAACAGCACTGTTCGCTGGGTGAACCTCCTTAGCGAGCATTCGCTAGCTCCTTCGCTAGGCGAACATCCCTCGCGAGCATTCGCTAGCTCCTTCGCTAGGCGAATGTTCCAGCGAACCAAATGTTAGCTAAAAACAGACACAAAGTTCGCTAGGCGAGCACTTGGCGAACCAAGTCAGAACCAAACAGAGCCAAAAACACCCAAAGTTCGCTAGGCGAACACTCTAGCGAACCTTCGCTGATGCCTTCGCTAGGCAAATACCCGTAGCGAACATTCGCTACCCTTCGCTGATTGGTTTGCTAGGCGAACCTGCGAAAACTCAGAATCCTTCAGCGCTGTTGAAAACCCAAAAACCCTATTTTCCAACCCAAAACATTTTTAAAACAACATACATCCATCAGAACTCAATCTAATCATGGCAACAAGCATTCTACCACATTTTCGTCGATTTCCAACCGCGAAAACATCGATTTCTCATTATCGACCTAAAATGGAAAACTATGAAAACACCACAACCAATCCAATACACACATACACAATCATACATAATACTATACATTGATAAGATAACAATGTTTCACACCCTTACCCGATTAAATCGATTCCTAGAGGTTGATTTTCTTGGTTTTCCTCTTTTCCTCTTCTTTTCTCTTCCTCTTCTTTCTTTCTCTCCTTTTCCTCTCTATTTCTCTTTTCTTTCTCTTTTCTATCTATTTTCTTTCTTTTCTATTTCTTTTCTCTCATTTTCCACTAAATCAATTAATTCATTTTTCTCACAAAATTCTAACTCCACAAAATTTCTAACTTATGATTAATTGAGAAAAGTCTAAAATACCCTTCATTCTAATTTCCCCAAAAAACTCTCAAAAACGGTAAAATAACATTTAACACACCAATTTAACAAATAAAATAATTTATCACCCAATTAAAACAAAAGACTCAAGAATAATGGAATAATCAAAATCGAGGCGTTACATACCTCGCGCTAGAAGCAACTCTACTCCTCGGTACCTGAGCGATGTCGTACAAAACATCATTCCAACAGAAGGGAGAGAATTCACATAATTATCGAGAACATAAGATAATATATAATTTAAGGCATACAAGCATAATCGCAATTATTATTCTCACACTTCAAAAGTTTCATTAACATAGTATCACTCAATTGGCCGTACCATTCACAAGTATATACACACAAGACCATAATTTTACTAATTCAACAATTCGCATAAATACACATAATCTCATATCACACACAAACATATACATAATGAGACTCAATGCAACTCATGCATGTGGTACCAAACACTTGTTATTATTTTTCAATTTTTACATTAAACCGGGACCGTTCCCTAGACCAATAACACACAAAAAGCTCATTCCCTAAGCTTTCAAACTCCGCTCTAGGTTTGGGACAAGTCACTAGCTCCCACGGAACTAACAAACATTACCTCTTGACACAAATGATGCGTGTGCAAATTCAACTATCATATGCAATTAAGACCATTCACTAATCTTAATATTCATGCATATCTTCAATAATTCATCACACTTGAATTACCACACAATTGCACGTATACAAGTATCAACACAATTCAATCTCAATTCACCAAACACACATCACCAATTAAATACAAAATATTTAATTCATCGTCAATAATTAAATTCAATATTCAATAAATAATTCATTGTGAATACCATCAAGGTGGTGCAGGCCATAACTTAGAAGGTTGCTTTGCATTGAAGGCTAGAGTACAAGAGATGATCATAATTGGTATTCTCTCCTTTCGTGACACCAATCTGAATGTCAAGAACAATCCTCTGCCAGGGCACACCAAGTGAAGCTTCAGTCAACTTCAGCTTTGCTACTTCTTAAAGACAGGACAACTCATCCTTGTGTTGATTAGTCACTAGGCCATGTTTCTTATTGTTTGCACTTTCCTTATTTGTATTAGTTGTTTGCTTTCAAATCATGTTTGTACTTTCATAATTAATAAAATGAGCATTGCAACTTTTGGATTCAATTCATTTGCGTTTGTTATTTACATCTTTATGCTTTCTTTTACAAAAATAAAAAATATATATTTTATCTCTTTTCCGCTTTTCTTTTGATTATGCAAAGATTGGAGGGAGGATGACGAAAATGTTATACCCATAATTGTTGTTGGTATGCTTTCAAATCAAAACTTTGCTGACGATGTAAGGCATTGTTTTAATTCCCAAACACTGGAGAAATAAGGAAGATAATCCTCTGTTAAGCCCTTCGAGCCTTGAAGTAGGAGTTTCTTTTCTTTACAAATAAAAACCCGCAATTTTAACCTGGGGCAGGGTAGTTCTCAGTTAACTTGATTGTGCATTCAAATACAAGAGTTTTATGCAAGAAGCCTTTTAACAAAAGTTTACATTCATAAGTTTTCCTTCGCACACAGCAAGCAAGTGTCGAAGATCTCTTTCAAATTAGAAGCCAATGATGGTTCACCGTAATCATTAAGCCAGCCATTCACCACCTTTCAACTCTTCTAAATTAAATGAGTAAATGTTGTACAAGTTGTTCTCAAAGTGATAAACGAAGAAGGATCGTCAAGAAATTCTCACTCAAAGGATGAGCCGAGTCCCTTTCGAGGCAAAAGCTAAGAAAGATGGGAAGCTCATGACCTTACCTTATACATAGAGAAATCAGAACAAGCTTGTATGACAACCAAATGTTGTAAGGAAGCAGTGACTTTCATCTCAAGAGTTCATTAACTTCTGAACCATCATTACTATCATCAGTGCAATTTCCAACCTATTGGAACATGAGTGCATAGTCTAAATTAACTGAGCGTAGGACTGGAGATCATCACGAAGATTGGGTGGGTACAAATAAACTTTGAGTCTTTATCATTTGTTTCATAAACTGTGAACCAGGCCACATTACAACACTCAAAAGACCTAACTGAAGCAAGGTTATTTTGAAAGCATACTACAGTGAGGTTGCGTAAACTGACTCCAAAAGATCTTTGCAGATCATTTGTTTTGGCATTACACCTTTTGCTTAAACTTTCTCAATTTGATGTCTTGAACCACCGTGTTCAGACTAATGACTCATATACTTTGCATTTTCCAAAAATAATTTTGATCTCAAAAGTTGCATGAGCTTTGCATTTACTATGTTTGTATGAACACTTTTGTTTGCAAACTGGCTTCCTCTTAAGGAATTTTCAAACATTTGAGAAACTTGGTCGGTGATCTAATCAGGGGCAAGTTCTTTCCAGATCCTGCTGAGAATCAGTTCAAGATTTGTGGTTTAGAGCAAGTCCTTCTCAGAATTGGTTCATCCAGAAGATTTTTCAAGACTCAAACTGGGGCAAGCTTTCCAAGCGCACAGTAAAGCAGTAATTTCCAACATCAATCAAGATGAAACAATGAACATTTCACCTACAACAGTCAGCTAATCTAGGGCAGTTTACTTGAAAAATCCCCAAGCAACTCTCATCCCTTCCTACAAGGATCAACAAATTGATACAATTTACCAGTGTGGCAGAGATTGTGTTCAGTAGCAACTGTAGTCCCTAAGAGGAATGGTAGTGATCTCCGTGTTGAGGAATCAGTCTTCTAGTCTTGTCTTCTCCACAAAAGAGTCGAGTCGTTTCGTCGACGTCTGCATTGAACCTACATTTGCATTTGATCATATATCATAGCATAATTCATATACATATGCATATCAGGAGTGTCATCCTCGTTTACACTCATTTGCATTCGCTATAGGTATTGTTGTTATCCACGGCTTACCATGTCGTCTAAGTCCAACTCACTTAGCACCTACCAAACAGATATTGTTGCATATCCAATGCTTTCTTGGGTATCTCCTTGTTCACATTCGTTCAGTGTTTTCTTGGACGTTATGATTTCTTTGTATCCAATGCCTTCTTGGGTATCACCTTGTTCACATTCATACAATGCTTTCTTGGATACTGTGATTCCTTTTGTCCAATGCTTTCTTAGATCTCTACTTTGTTCACATTCATCTAAAGCCATTATTAGATATTGTGATTATACCTTTCATTCAAAGCCATTATTGGATGACTGGTTTCTCTGCATTCAATGTCATTCTTGAATGTAGTCTTATTCAAGGTCATCTAAAGCCATTATTAGATATTGTGATTGTACCTGTCATTCAAAGCCATTATTGGATGTATGGTTTCTTTACCATCTGATGCTTTTCTGGATGGGTCCCTCTTTCTGATGTTCTTCCAGATCGAGTCTTTGTTCACTTTCATCTGATGCCTTCTCAGATATTGTGATTATACCTCTCATTCAAAGCCATTATTGGATGACTGGTTTCTCTGCATTCAATGTCATTCTTGAATGTAGTCTTGTTCACAGTCATCTAAAGCCATTATTAGATATTGTGATTGTACCTTTCATTCAAAGTCATTATTGGATTACTGTTTTCTTTGCATTCAATGCCATTCTTGAATGTAGTTTTTGTTCATAATCATCTAAAGCCATTATTAGATATTGTGATTGTACCTCTCATTCAAAGCCATTATTGGATGTCTGGTGTCTTTGTGTCCGATGCCTTCTCGGATTACATTATTTTATCTCATTTGCGTCTGATGCCTTCTCAGATATTATGAGTCATACCTTTCATTCAAAGCCATTATTGGATGACTGGTTTCTTTTCATCCAATGTTTTCTTGGATCGCTACTTTGTTCACATTCATCTAAAGCCATTATTAGATATTTTGATTATACCTTTCATTCAAAGTCATTATTGGATGTCTGGTTTCTTTACCATCTGATGTTTTTCCAGATGTGTCTGCTCCTGATGCTTTTCCAGAGCCCATTTGTGTCTATTTGATGCTCTTTCAGATATGACCTTGTTTATCCAATGTCCTTCCGGATATGTGACTTTATTTCGTTGCTTTTCCTCCAGATATGTCTTCATTTTGTTTCTAACTTAACTGTAACACTTTTCCCTTGTGGTACCATTCCCCATAAGATCTCTGTCTTGCATTCATATCATATCATTTCATGTTATATCATATGCATCTTGTGGCATCTTAGGGACAAAAATTATGCATGCTTGTATTTTAGTATCTCCTATCTCGTCGAGACGAAGATTCCAATCTCCATATCTCTGGATAGGAGAAACTTAAATAGGGGCATCTGTCATACCCTAATTTTTGACCTTAAGATTATGTTTTCATGTCGCATCGTCTGCATAGCATATCACATTATTTTTAGGTCAATCATCCATGCATAACTAACCAATTTATCAGACTTGTCTTTTTTTTGTTTTCCTTGTGAAATTAGGGCTGCTGCGGAAGGTTCCAAGGTCATGAAGATTGGATGTGTGTATGCATTGGGATTCTAGTCTTTGCAAGTTGTGTTTGAACTCAGTGAAGATACGCCCTCATTCCTAGGGTCCTTTAGTCAGTACAAGGCTTTGTTTAACTGGATTCAAGTGATTTTTCAAGCTATTATTCAAGTTGTTTTGAATTGATGCAAGGCATGTAGGAATTTCCTAAAAGCATAGGGGAAATCATTGGGGCAAATCTTGAATCTATCAAGGCTTTATTTTCATAAATGGGATTTCTTTTGTTTTCAAGATAACTTCAATTGTGCACAAGACACAGTGGACTTTCTCTAGGAGTGTTTTAAGATTGGCTCAAATCAGTGGACTTTCTCTAAGAGTGTTTTAAGATTGGCTCAAATCAAGTGTTGCATTTTATTTCTAGTTATAGTCGGTCATCTACAAGACATAATCAAGTTATTTGAAAAGGGTGGTTGGATATCATTGACAAGCTATTTCCAGAATAATAATTTCAAGGGGTTTTTTAAGTTGGCTTCCAACCATATTTAGAATTTTTCAAACTAGGTGTTGTGTTGAATTGATCATCCATTATTTAGGCCATGGTCTGTTAAGATACAGCTCAGCAAAAAAGAGATCCATGATCAAGCCGTGTCACCATTTTATATTGTCCTGGGTCCGTTTCAGAAGGTTAAGTCATTATTGCAAGTCATAGTAACTTTTTCCTGTTCAAGAATGCAATACTCAAGTCATCTCTCCAAGAATTCCCGAAGGTCCAGAAATTTGAAAAGTTACAGGTCATAGTCCAAGACCACTTCTACGTCTCAAAAGTTTGAAATACAATTAAGATCTACAAGTGAGTTTGGACAAAATTGGGGAAGAAAGGAATTGTGTATCATGTGTGATTACATAATGGATTTTACACCAGTACAGTTATACATAACAATTCAGATGCGTAAATTATTAAAAGCCTTCAAATGCCAAATGAAGAGACGGCTTGTTGACAGTTACTTTGCTGATACACTTGGAGTGAAAATGGACTACTGGCAGGAAGCTTTATGCGAGTCATTTTGACCAACCACAAGTCATGGAAGTATCTACTCTGATAATCTCCCATCTACATCTTCAATATCCACCAAGTATTCCAATGTTGTACCTGCATTTCCTCAAAGTTTAGCACAAAACGGTTACAATGTTGTCACACTATCACTTCAAAAAAAAAACAATTCTGCAAGGGTAAACAACATTTCTTTGTGACCTCAGGTTATGGCTCAGTCACTATTATCGTCCATTAAAACCCCGACAGTAGGGATGGCAATGGGCAGGGTTTGGCATGGTACTATAATACCCATCCCCATACCCGCGATTTGAAAATCCTCGTACCCGAGCCCATACCCGCTTAGGCTTCAAATTTAGCACCCGTACCTGTGCCCTATGGGTATGTAAGTACCCATACCCGTACCCGTTACCCGCAGTCCTGTTAAAAATAAATAGATCAATTATAAAAATCATATAATTTTTAGTTTTTAAAAACATTAAAATGTTTTGAAAATTTTTATTGTTGAAATAAACGAACACTATTATCAAATAAGTAATAATTTAACATTGATATACTTTTTAAAAATGATAAACATACATTTTTATATAATAATATACATTAAAATATATACATATAAATTAAAATACATAAATATATATTGTGCGAGTATGGGGCGGGGTAGGTACAAAGGTGTCCATGCCCGCACCCATACCCGCTTATCTTTATGGGTAATTGCCCGAGCCCGAGCCTGTACCCATTTTTGCGGGTTTTTATCCTACCCATTGTGGGTAATTTTGCGGGTGCCCATTGGAGATGGGTCAAATTGCCATCCCTACCCGACAGCATCAATATTTGATTTGAAAACAATAGAAAAAGAAAGTTCATCAACCACACGCTCATTTGCAAGACAGAGGGTCAAAATTCACCAAAACATAATCAAACATCATTCAATAGTTTCCAAAACAATTTCAAATATTCCTAAACACGGCAAATTTTCAAATCAAGGGCCATTAAAGTCAAAAATCGGGAAGTGAATAAAATTGTTAAGAAATTGGAATCAAAGGGGGAAAGAAGTTTAAAGATGTTTAGGCATGTCGAACTGAAATAGGCAATTTTCTATTCATGTTTCAGACAAATTTCGAAATCATTCCAAAAACAGTCCAGCACACCAAGACAGGATTCGACATAGTTTAATTGGAATTGAAAACCCAGTTGTTGAAGCTTATA